>OX155679.1:5268761-5869962 GCA_944547425.1 Eupithecia centaureata
TTCTTTTTTTTTTTAATATTAGTCCATCAGGACAGGCAAAAGCCATAAAGCCATACTGCCTTGTTTTTCGTATTTTTTCAATTCAGTTGACTGTCGCTAAGGCGATTTTTTTTTACTTCAGCATTTATTCTGCCACTATCATGGTTCAATAGTAACGTTAGAGCTGTCAGTTGAAAACGATTCTCCCTAGGGCGGAAAAGTATCACTTTCAACCCGCTGTTCAGGCATGTTTAGACCTACTTTCCAAGTATAAGTAATGAAAACATCATTTCATTTTACTATTACCTACTTCCTTATCTCCAATTATCTCTCTATCAAATTAGCAGATCGAACTGCCTGAAATATGTATGTACTATATCCTTATTTCCTTATCCTTACTAATAATAATTATAAACGCGAAAGTTTGTGTTGTTGTTTGTTACCCCGTATCTCCGTAACTACTTATTGAGATGAAATAAAATTGGTACTTTAATACAGAATTGTAGTTTAGGATCTAGAATAACACATAGGCTAGTTTTGAAAAATATTCCTCGGAGGGGGTTAAAAAGGTTGGTAAAGTGTCTATGGAAAATTAATATTCCTTGTTTCGATTCACTTAAAAATCAGTATAAATAAACTGCAAAGTAGTATTATTTATTAAATATTTTCAAAACTCAATTAATTTCTATTGTTTTCCATTTATCAGATAAATATCCACATGGGCTAAACCTCGGGGGATTTTGGATAATTTCGAACTCCAGAATCATTCTTAACACAAAATAACTTCAAGAAAAATTAATGGCTCCCTGCATTTTCCTTTTTACGTTTACCTGTGTGTACCACTGGAAGGCTTTTGCGAAAAAGTTTTTGTTGTCTCTCTGTACATTTCCACATTTTTGTTTGACCTTTGATTGAGGCTGAAAAATTTAATAGATTAGCAACGTCTGCACAGCAGGGGAAATACAGGAGCTTACATATTACAGGGGAAATACAGTAGCTTACATATTGCAGGGGAAATACAGGAGCTTACATATTGCAGGAGAAATACGGGAGCTTACATTTAGCAGGGGAAATACGGAAACTTATTTAATACCAGCTGAAAATATGATGTTATTTAATGAGCCTACACGTCTATGTGGGTTTAGGGCGAAGATGTGCCTGCGATCAGGAAATATTTAACCTTCAAGCTCAATGACCTCGGCGCTTGAGGTCAAATATGTCACTCAATTACAAGGTAAAAAGAGTTACAATTTTACAAGCGAAAATTTATAAGCCTAACATAATGAACATGTTTTTTAGTGGAGGAGGTTACATAAAAGGCAAACTTTGTTATTTTTTTTCACTATATTGACCTCTAAGTTCAATGACCTCGGTGCTAGAGATAGATTGGCTGGATTTTTATGCTTTTGTGAAAAAAACTATCTATTTTTTCTTGCGTCCCGCCAATTCCACAGCTACTCTTGCCTTGCCTTGTGGCAATGCTGCCTGCCAGCTGGCTTTGGCACTCAGACTTCCTTACGCCTTATGCCTTAGATTTTTAGGAAATGGAATATGTTATAGGTCTTAATACTAATTTGTGATTTGTTGTGTTGTGCTTTATATTTATAATATACTAACCGTAGTACAGTAATAAATAAAGGGCTGTCCCATGGTAGCACAGAATGGTGATGTGCCATAGCCCCCCTGGTGTCCACAGGTATCAGGGCACAAGTACTCATACGGAACGGCGAAGCTACACTCACTTGACTCACAAAACATTGTAGTTAGGTAGGTTCTGATTTTGTGATGTGTTTCATATGTGTGAACATATAATTTGGCCTGTTAATTAGGTTGGAAATATATTTAAGATTATTACTCTATCATTTTATTCAATCCATGATTTTACATGATTACTTGCAAATTATTGCCAATATGTCATTAGAAAGGATTTCAGAAATAGTTGTGACATTTAATGTCAAATATGACAAATAATTTTAGTTGATAGTGCCAAAATCAGCATAGTAAAAAGTACGAAATGGAGACTATTTCGTATAAAAAAGGTTTCAAAGAAAATCTACATGGCTAAGCTAAGATTAACGTAGGCTCAGCTTTGAATAAGTAATTTCCCTACCTAATGGTTTAGTCTGCTTGTAGAATTACAGTTCTGAATGGCTTTTCTACTTTTACTAAATATTTTTTTGCTAGTTCTGAATCTGGCTATTAATGGTTTATGTTTTGTGTCCAGCGATCATGACGAAACGTTCTCAAAACTTCTAAGTTCTAAACCAAATGGTGAGGGAGGAGATTGAATGAACACTCAAGTACCGTAAAACGGAGTGAATAGAAACAGACGATGTCGCCCAGTTCCACGCAAACAATAGTATATGGGTCGTTATCGCCTTTCGTTCAGATTTGTCGATTTGGCGATATTGTTTTTTTTTTTTCTTTTCGTTGTTAGATTACATTTATAGATCTAGAAACGTATCCAGATATAAATATATGAAAGGCACCTTCCTAACTCAAACTCGTTTTTACTAAGGCGATGGAAAGTAATGAACGTGTAGAGGGTAATGAAAATGGCCTGGAGAGTAATGAAAACGTATGGAGGGCGATGAAATTATCAAAAATATTGTAACCAAGCCATATGGGTAAACTATTGTTTATAACAAATAAATGGTTTAGTGGTTCAGTAAAAGCCAAAAATATATAGGAATCAGTCTTTTGATAATTTTAACCAACATTAATATTTTAATATGTTACTTTAAAAGGACACGATGAGCCTCCTGACCTTCTTAGTTCAGATCTTACAGCTGATAAAATTAAATGCTTCAGTACAAAAAAAAGACATATATAAAATTAGTCATTAACAAATATACAACTTTTCAACGCTTAAGAACAATGTAGATACTTAAATTTCAAAATAGATCATCATCATCAGCCCATATTAGTCCACTGCTGGACATAGGCCTCCCCTAATGAGCGCCATAGCGCCCTGTCTTTAGCTTGACGTATCCAGCATCTGCCAGCAGTCTTTCGCAGATCAGGTGGGTCATCCCGCCTGGCCAGAGGGCGTCCTACACTACCTTTATCAAGTCGCGATCTCCACTCAAGAACACGTTTACCCCAACGGTTATCGGTTCTTCGCGAGATATGGCCGGCCCACTGCCACTTCAGCCCAAGTTTCGACGGAGTCAAAGGCCTTCTCATAGTCCACAAAAGCAAGACACAGGGGCTGATTATACTCTTCGGACTTCTTTATAATCTGCCGCACTGGGTGAATGTGGTCTATAGTGCCATATCCTCCGGGGAACCCGGCCTGTTCTGGTGGCTGAAACTCGTCGAGTCTCCTGGCGAGACGATTCGTGACCACTCGCGAGAACAGCTTATAGACGGGGCTCAGGAGTGTGATGGGTCTATAGTTTTAAAGGAGGGTTTTATCACCCTTCTAAAAAATAGCACCACCAAACTCCCGCTCCACGCCTTAGGAGTTCTCCCACTGTGAAGGACGGCATTAAAGAGGTTCTGTAGCTCCTGTATAACGGGGCTCCTTCCGCCTTCAGAAGCTCTGAAGTAATACCGTTCTCACCGGGGGCTTTTCCATTTATAAGCTGCCTCAGAGCTAACACGATTTCTTCTTGACTGAAATCTGGTAGTTCGTCGGTATAGTGGCGTATCAGAGTGGCTCTAGAATCATGGTCATCTCGTCGGGAATGAGGGGCATGTGCAAGTGTAAAAAGGGCATAGAAATCTTCTATCTCGGCTGAGATCTCTGGCTTCGACCAAACGGTCCTCCCGTCGTGCGTTTTAAGTTTCATCAGGTGGCTCGTGCCAACGTGCCAAGCTGCTGAGTGAATACTTTGGACCCTCGGCTTCACTCTATCGCTTCTTCAATGAGGCGTGTGTTGGAGCTCTGATGGTCGCGCCGTACCATTTTTGCGATTTGCTTGTTCAGGTCTGACCTCTGACAAAGACACTTGGGTGGTTTCCCGTCTTTTTGTCATCAGATCCAGAGTCACATCCGAGAGTTTGGACTTCCTGCCAGAAACTTGCTTACTGCAGAACTTAATGCCCTCGTCCCTCAACGTTTTGACCAGATTGCGTAGGCTCTCGTCAGCTGCTGAAACTTTTCGGTACCCGCCATGATTTGGATTGGATTAGGCCGGAGCGTGGACTTCATCAGATGGTTTCTTTCAAGCTTTAAGTTGATATTCAGAGTGCCTTGGAGGATTCGGTGATCAGATCCGGTATTGAACCTGTTGATCACTGATACATCTCTGAATATGTGCTTGCTATCCGTCATGATGAAGTCGATCTAATTTTTTGTCACAGTGTTGGGGCTTTGCCATGTCCACTTCCGCTGGGGCTATTTCTTAAAGAAGGAGTTCATTAAGAAAAGCCTCTCTTTTGCTGGTATACACAGCTTTTGAATTTTAATTTCAGTTTCGCCTTCTGCATTTTTAATATTATGAACCTTTCTATAATTCGCTGGTGGTTGGTAAAATTTGCAATCTTGTTTTTTATGTCCTTGCTTTCCATAGTTGTAACACTCGAAACTGAATGTATGGTAATTCTAAAACATCTTGGTTTTTCTAATTTTATTTTCTAATGATGATAGACAGCTAGAGTCAATCAAGTACAAGGTTACCTATTTTATTCTATCTTTTGAAAATGCATGCAGATTCTATTTTCAACATCGATAACATTTCATATTTCTCCACGTACTTTCATTATCATCTAGTGATATTTTAAAACAAATCATTCCTATCCAAACGCTTTCATTACCATCCACTATATTTTTCTTAAAAATGGAGAGTAATGAATTGGAGAGGAATGAGTATTTGCCCTTTATCCTAAGATTATTTTAATTATGCGCCTTCCAAAAATCTATTAAATATAACATAAAACAGTACAATGACAAAGATCAAAATTAGATATCAAAGAAACAAACAAAAAAAAAACTTTCCTTGAAAATCACTGGACGGTGATGATGTTTAATCGTGACAAAGTACTCTCCATGATACGATATTCTAATTTATTTCTTAACATATCTTGCTGCACCAAGGTGTGGCGACGAATGGTTGATGGCGGGATACGCGGGACAGTACCTAGTCACTGTACACGGCCGAACTCGGGAAAAATTTTGATTTCCGACAGCTCGGATGGAAATGACGTTTTTTTTTTGACAAAAATAAAACTTCGATTATCACGGGGTTCCAACCGCTTTAAAAACAAACAAGCTTTTTAAAATGATTCTTTGATTATTTTTTTATGTAAAAAGAAGAATGTTTTTGAAGTTTTATGAACATAAAGTGGAAAAAAAATGTATTTTATTTACTGATGGTGCATTTGGAAAGGGAGAGGAATGAGATTTCAGCATGTTTTTTCTCAGCAATTTCTTTATACAACCATATAGCCCTTTGGTGTTCAGTACCTACCATTAATGCTTGATTAGGCTTTAATATTTCCTTATACTTAGTTTTTAAATAAACTCTAAAGACATACGAGTTATGGCCTTGGAAACGTAATTTGAACGAAACGCGATAACGACCCATATAGTTATTTATAGATTAAAAATCAAGGAATGGAACAATTTACGAATAATAACAATTGAAACAATTGAGCTAACTGCAGACTATTGCAAACGGTCGACAGGTAGCTCAATTGATCTATATTAATACCAGTCGGAAGCGTCCCCAAGACACTGGGTGCTTAACACGCTGTATGAACAAACATAAAATGTATTAGACACTAAAGTTTAACATGAACGTGCTACCTAGTTGTTTATTTTTTCCTTCTTCCACTAGAGTACATACAATTTAAGTGAAGGGAAAATCAATGAACACTGTTTATTTGATTATTTATTAATTATTTATAGTTTACTTGTCTAAGTGCTTACTTACTAACTACTACTAACTTGTCTGAGTATATTTTGTAAGCCTGAAGAAATAAACTTATTGATAACTGATTTCTTTCTGGACGAAATACTGGAGCAAGACATTACCTTACTGGTAGCTGTGGAAGTATCCTTAGTCCTTAATTGTTTCTCTACTTTGTGGATCAGACCTATGCAAAAGGATGGTTTGCATTAGTATTTCATCCATTTACATATATTAATCCTTTAGTCTCTACTCACCCCGTTTTACTGTATAGGTACCAGTTATGTAGTATCCATAACATATTATGCTCTGCTTAGCTTGTGGCTACTTAGATGATGATGTGATCCCGGCTTTAAATTTCGTTATAAATTAGGCCAAAAATGTCTCGTTTTTTATAATTTTGTATCAAAACATTAAGCAGCCGATCGCGTCAGTGGAGTAGAGGCTTTATGAATAAGTACAACCACACTTGAGCGTATTTTGTAACGACACAGAATACGCTCAATGTGTTTTGGCCTAAGATTCCTAAGTTCCAAACATTCCAGACTCGTACTGCGATAACTTCGCGTCCTTCGTCAACAAGCTGCCTAATATCTCGTACACTGACAAGATGGCGCTTTTCGGCATCCTTCAGTCTTCAGCACCCAGTGGCACAGTGGAAATGGTTAAAGTTACCGCGCCTATGTTGAAGGAAGAATATCCAATCGTTAAAGAAAAGGGTTAAACATTATCTTGTAGTAAGGAAGCAGCCAAACGAGCGTAATTTTATGAGTTGTCAGTCACGTAATTTCGGTCGCATAATTTCTGCTGCATTTGGTTTCATAGAAAAATCCTGTTTGATCCACACGGCGACGCAAAATGAATTATCTACCGACTACGAAAATACATAAGCGACTCACGACTCAAAAAATCACGCTCGTTTGGCTGCAGCCCTCCCATGGAAAAGAGAGCGTTGTTTCGATGTCAACGTTTAAGGTCTTCTATTGCATGGGAACTGATTTATGGGATAACAAGAAGCCTTTTCGAGAAGCCTGAAGATTTCAGACCATTCAGTAAACAGTTGTGGCTAGAAGAGAGCGTATAATGGCGTTGTTTGTTACATATAAAACATCTTAACCCTCTGTATCATAGTGTAGGCTGTAACCAAAATACCAATCGATCTCCCTTAAAATTGGTGTGATTAATTGTATTTCTTTACAAAGCAATGTACGTCGTAGCCTACCAACCAAAGTAACGACCGAGTACCAAGAAATTGCAAAAGATGGCATTATTTGCCACAAAATGAAATTCGAATGTCTACCGCCAGTAATTTGAAAAAGTGCATCCAAGTCACGATTTCAAAAATCCGAAAAAAATAGTTTTTGTGAGTGTTTAACTGCAATTTCGAAAAAATGGACCGGTAAGTATATCAACTTTATTATATAATTATGAGTTTTAGTAAATTCATGGTAAATATGAGTTTTTTTTTTAAATTTGTGTTTGTTGGTCGTCGCCTACATTGACCGATAGGAGGTAATTTGATAGTAGAAAGTGGTAGACCTTCATTTTATTTTTTTGAGTTTTTACTTTTTCCAGGAGGGCTCTAAGCGGACTCTGGCAGATAGTGACATTGACCACGCGCTTCAGGATGGTACAGACAGTGAAGATTGTTTGGATTTCGACGAGGATAGCCAGGAGGACCCTGAATTTATATGACGATAATGGTCTGATTACTCAATGTTGGCTACGAACAACACTCCCCATTTTTTAAAATATATTCGGAAAAACGAAAAATCAAAAAATACGTGTTTTTTGTTTTATTTTTATCAACCTGAATACAAAAAATTAGAAAAATCGAAGTTCTTGAGTGATAGAGGGTTAACACTCATCCAAACTTTCACATAAGTATACATTATTATTTGTAGGCTGATTTTGGCTTTGAAATCTTTGATTTTTTATGTTCTACGTTTACATCTCATTTGACGTTACTAAAGATTTTGTTTTCATAATTACATATATTATTGATTACCAGCTGCGTCCCACGGCTTCACGTGCGTGAAAATTGTTGATAAGTATGGAACGTCGAAAAAAGCGTAAGTACATGTTTTATTGCAGGCCGAGAACTACGCCTATTCAAAATTTCAACCCGATCCATTCAGTAGTATGTGGCCTGAAGGGGTATCAAACATCCACCAACCCATTAATCTATCTATCTCAACTTTCTCATTTATAATATAGTGTGATTATTATGATCTTTATCATTTCAGACCCGATGGTGGAATTAGAATTGATGATAAATAAGGCGCTATTTGGAAATGATCCTCTTGATGGTAGCTCACCTTAATTAGTCTATAGATTCACTTATATGTGTCTGTGAAGTTAGCAGAGCATCTTCCAGCAGAGCATAAATAAATGAGAGTTCTGTTCCCATGCAGGTGAGTTCTATAGTTCCTGATACTTTTCAGGAATAGTTCCGGCGTTTTACGGGAAAAAAAATGAGTGATGTTATGCTCTGCTAACTTCACGCAGCAGATAATTTTTCAGGAATCGAAATAAAAATCAGGTATTTTCAAGACTCAAGATAAAAGAAACAGTTCCTGATTAATTTCAGGAATAGTACCGGTGTTTTTACTGAACCAAACTTAATTTAAAGATATAATCAAATACTACCTGTTCGAGTTGGCGTAGTAACAAAATGTTCATTGGACCGGCACAAAACATTATTTAAATGGACTGTACATAGTATAGAACGGTAGAATGTTAAATTGTTATTATTTTGAAATATAAAATGACAGAACTCCTGAAATTTTCATGAAATAGGTCTTTGATAATGACAAAATTTAAGACTGATTCTGCGAAACAGTATAGGTTCAAACACATGTAGAGTTATTTTTATCAGAGTTCTAATAGCGTGCATTGAGTTTGAGTTAAATAGAAGCTTATTCGTATGAAAAACATACAATTCAGAACCAGACCTACTGAAACTTTCATGAAATTGATCTTTGAAAATGACAAAAATTTAGATTCATGTTTCGAAATAGTATAGATTCAAACTCACGTAGATTGATTTTTATTAGAGTTCCAATAGCATGCATTGAGTTTTAGTTAAATAAAAGCTTATTCGTATGAAAAACTTTCAATTCAGATGCAGAACTACTGAAACTTTCATGAAATCGGTCTTTGAAAAAGACAAAAATTAAGACTTTTTCTTCGAAACGATATAGATTCAAACACATGTAGAGTTATTTTTATCAGAGTTCTAATAGCGTGCATTGAGTTTTATTTAACAAGAAGATTATTCTTATGAAAAACATACAATTCAGAACCAGAACTACTGAAACTTTCATGAAATCGGTCTTTGACAAAGACAAAAATTAAGACTTTTTCTTCGAAACGCTATAGGTTCAAACACATGTAGAGTGATTTTTATCAGAGTTCTAATAGCGTGCATTGAGTTTTAGTTAAACAGAAGCTTATTCGTATGAAAAACATACAATTCAGAACCAGAACTACTGAAACTTTCATGAAATCGATCTTTGAAAAAGACATAAATTAAGACATTTTCTTCGAAACGTTATAGATTCAAACACATGTAGAGTTATTTTTATCAGAGTTCTAATAGCGTGCATTGAGTTTTAGTTATATTGAAGCTTATTCGTATGAAAAACATACAATTCAGAACCAGAACTACTGAAACTTTCATGAAATCGGTCTTTGACAAAGACAAAAATTAAGACTTTTTCTTTGAAACGCTATAGGTTCAAACACATGTAGAGTGATTTTTATCAGAGTTCTAATAGCGTGCATTGAGTTTTAGTTATATTGAAGCTTATTCGTATGAAAAACATACAATTCAGAACCAGAACTACTGAAACTTTCATGAAATCGATCTTTGAAAAAGACAAAAATTAAGACTTTTTCTTCGAAACTGTATAGGTTCAAACACATGTAGAGTGATTTTTATCCGAGTTCTAATAGCGTGCATTGAGTTTTTTTTAACAAGAAGATTATTCTTATGAAAAACATACAATTCAGAACCAGAACTACTGAAACTTTCATGAAATCGGTCTTTGACAAAGACAAAAATTAAGACTTTTTCTTCGAAACGCTATAGGTTCAAACACATGTAGAGTGATTTTTATCAGAGTTCTAATAGCGTGCATTGAGTTTTAGTTATATTGAAGCTTATTCAAATGAAAAACATACTCTGATAAAAATCACTCTACATGTGTTTGAACCTATACAGTTTCGAAGAAAAAGTATTAATTTTTGTCTTTTTCAAAGACCGATTAAATGAAAATTTCAGTAGTTCTACATCAGAATTGTATATTTTTCATATAAATAAGCTTTAATTTAACTAAAACTCAATGCATGCTATTGGAACTCTAATAAAAATCAATGTACGTGAGTTTGAATCTATACTATTTCGAAACATGAATCTAAATTTTTGTCATTTTCAAAGATCAATTTCATGAAAGTTTCAGTAGTTCTGGTTCTGAATTGTATGTTTTTCATACAAATACGCTTCTTTTTAACTAAAACTCAATGCACGCTATTAGAACTCTGACAAAAATCACTCTACATGTGTTTGAACCTATAGCGTTTCGAAGAAAAAGTCTTAATTTTTGTCTTTGTCAAAGACCGATTTCATGAAAGTTTCAGTAGTTCTGGTTCTGTATTGTATGTTTTTCATACGAATAAGCTTCTATTTAACTAAAACTCAATGCACGCTATTAGAACTCTGATAAAAATCACTCTACATGTGTTTGAACCTATAGCGTTTCGATGAAAAAGTCTTAATTTTTGTCTTTGTCAAAGACCGATTTCATGAAAGTTTCAGTAGTTCTGGTTCTAAATTGTATGTTTTTCATAAGAATAATCTTCTTGTTAAATAAAACTCAATGCACACTATTAGAACTCTGATAAAAATAACTCTACATGTGTTTGAATCTATATCGTTTCGAAGAAAAAGTCTTAATTTTTGTCTTTTTCAAAGACCGATTTCATGCAAGTTTCAGTAGTTCTGCATCTGAATTGTATGTTTTTCATACGAATACGCTTTTATCTAACTAAAACTCAATGCATGCTATTGGAACTCTAATAAAAATCAATCTACGTGAGTTTGAATCTATACTATTTCGAAACATGAATCTAAATTTTTGTCATTTTCAAAGATCAATTTCATCAAAGTTTCCGTAGTTCTGCATCTGAATTGTATGTTTTTCATACGAATAAGCTTCTGTTTAACTAAAACTCAATGCACGCTATTAGAACTCTGATAAAAATAACTCTACATGTGTTTGAATCTATAACGTTTCGAAGAAAAATCTTAATTTATGTCTTTTTAAAGATCGATTTCATGAAAGTTTCAGTAGTTCTGGTTCTGAATTGTATGTTTTTCATAAGAATAATCTTCTTGTTAAATAAAACTCAATGCACGCTATTAGAACTCTGATAAAAATAACTCTACATGTGTTTGAATCTATATCGTTTCGAAGAAAAAGTCTTAATTTTTGTCTTTTTCAAAGACCGATTTCATGAAAGTTTCAGTAGTTCTGCATCTGAATTGAAAGTTTTTCATACGAATAAGCTTTTATTTAACTAAAACTCAATGCATGCTATTGGAACTCTAATAAAAATCAATCTACGTGAGTTTGAATCTATACTATTTCGAAACATGAATCTAAATTTTTGTCATTTTCAAAGATCAATTTCATGAAAGTTTCAGTAGTTCTGGTTCTGAATTGTATGTTTTTCATACGAATAAGCTTCTATTTAACTCAAACTCAATGCACGCTATTAGAACTCTGATAAAAATAACTCTACATGTGTTTGAACCTATACTGTTTCGAAGAATCAGTCTTAAATTTTGTCATTATCAAAGACCTATTTCATGAAAATTTCAGGAGTTCTGTCATTTTATATTTCAAAATAATAACAATTTAACATTCTACCGTTCTATACTATGTACAGTCCATTTAAATAATGTTTTGTGCCGGTCCAATGAACATTTTGTTACTACGCCAACTCGAACAGGTAGTATTTGATTATATCATTAAATTAAGTTTGGTTCAGTAAAAACACCGGAACTATTCCTGAAATTAATCAGGAACTGTTTCTTTTATCTTGAGTCTTGAAAATACCTGATTTTTATTTCGATTCCTGAAAAATGATCTGCTGCGTGAAGTTAGCAGAGCATAACATCACTCATTTTTTTTCCCGTGAAAACGCCGGAACTATTCCTGAAAAGTATCAGGAACTATAGAACTCACCTGCATGGGAACAGAACTCTCATTTATTTATGCTCTGCTGGAAGATGCTCTGCTAACTTCACCAACATCACTTATATTACTTGGAGGGCTTTGCACTTTTAAGGGTTTCGTACCCACAGAGTAAAAATAATACAAAAGAAAAAGAAAAACATCTAATTAGAAAATAATATTCAATGATTTTGTTCTTTACTACGCGCTATGGCGCTATGGTGCTACGCTCATTAGGGGAGGCCTGTCCAGCAGTGGACTAATATATGTAGGCTAATGATGATGATGATCAACTTATTTATATCGTAGAGAGCGAACATGAACAGTTGGTAAAGGTGCAACAAGCTGAAAACATCGGCGACACGTTGGCGCATTTTCCTTCAGGGCAACAGATGCGGTGAGCAAACACTGAGCAACCATCAAATAGAGTTGCTTTGTGGTAACTGGCAGGCGTTACGATTTACAAGTATTTTGCGATAATTTTCGGTGAGAGAAGGTTATATTTGTCACTAGCTCCGCCCCGAGACTTCACTCGCGTAATTCCCGTTCCCGTGGGAGTTTCGGGATAAAATATAGCCTGTGTTATTCCACATAATAATCTATCTCTGTGCCAAATTTCATCCAGATCCGTTCAGTAGTTTTTGCTTGAAAGAGTAACAAAGATTCATCCATCTATCCATCCTTACTTACGAACTTTCGCGTTTATAATATTACTAGCGACCCGCCCCGGCTTCGCACGATTTTATTATACTTTTAAGCCTTTCTCTTGAATCACTCTATCTATTAAAAAACCGCATCAAAATCCGTTGCGTAATTTTAAAGATTTAAGCATATAAAGGGACATAGGGACAGAGAAAGTGACTTTGTTTGACTATGTAGTGAAGTAGGACTGTGTATGTGTAATTTCCCTAGAGCGGAGCTATACGAGAACAAATCAGGAGTGCATCTACCGGAATACATGCATAAAGGACATTCCTACCTGAAGATCACGCAAGACTACATGCAGACTGCAATGAACGCCTTTACAATCTTTCTTGACGGAACTATCGAAGACGTGCTCCGGCTTCCACCAGCCTATGTGCTACATTCGGTAATTAGCTTCACTTTATAACGCTAATAGCTGAATAGCTTGGTCATCGTGATCCACTGACTACTGCAGTGGTCAAATTCATAGCTTTTCTTTGAGTTTTTCACTCACACGGTTTTTCAGAGTTGGCTTTCATTCGGCCACTAATAGAAGCCAGGCCAGCGATTATTTGAAGCTTTTATCTTTTTGTTTGAATTTTATTGATATTTTTATTTTTATTTGGAGCTTGGTACTTTTCGTGTGTATTTAAATTTAATTGAGATCTGACCAGTCGTTTTAGCCTTAATAATGCGTCGAGTTAGACTAAATATTGCGTGAAAGAAATCAATGTTAGTTTTTGTTAATAAAATTATTGTTATTTTTATAAGGGGGCGTCCTTTAATTACCTGAGGTGTTCAAGGGGACAAGGGGGCCAAGCTAAGTCTTTCCAAATCTCACTTTGTTAGCAAATATCATGTAATTTTTTTTCTAGTAGTAAACGGCAAAATTTTTGCGTGAAAGCAAAGTTAAAGTAAGTGATTTTATACTACGGTAATACACACAAATTTCAAATACTAGTCTAAAGTAATGTAACAATTTATATTTATTTTTATAATCCGACGCGTTTCCAGCCAAAACACAAATTTTGAAAAATCTCAAGTGAGATTTGGGGAGGGGGGAGTTGAGGAAAGTCTTACGAAATCTCACCAGAGGGGGCGGGGGTTCAAAAAATCCTGAAAAACGCCTCACATAATTTATAGACGCCCCCTAAGGAAATCAATGATGTTTTACGCTATGAGGTTTTGAGTTACAGGCTAGAACAATATCAATGATGAAAATAGCACGAGAGAAGATGGTAGCCACGTGGACCGTCATAAAAGCTGGTAACAAGACCAACGCGATCACGCATCAAACCCTGGAGCTTTACCGACCTCTCTTCAAGTATGTCAACGGCCGAGAAATAGCCAAACTGAATCTTAGCGATGAAAGAATCTTATCGTATGTTGGTACCCATGCTGACCTTGATAGACACCAGGTTAGTAGATTATATACAGTACAGCCTCGCTAATTCGTATACTCAAAAATCAAGCCTATAGCGTATTACCAAGGCGTCCGGCCGGCCATAAGAATTTTCATAAGTACCTATAGGTCATTATCTTACTATTATAATAAATAGGAAAGTCTGTGTGAATGTTTGCTATAAGTTATCTCCGTAATTACATAAGTTATTTAGATGAAATTTGGTACGTAGATAGTTTAGGACCTCGAATAAGACACATAGGCTAACAAAAACTAATAGGGTGGTAAAGTTTGTATAAAAATTATTTCTCCTTTGTTCGATTGACTCAAAACTCGGTATAAAAATAAACAAAGCAATAAATAATTAAGTATAAATAAACACGAATTTTTTAATTTTACAAAATAACTCCTTGGGGTTATGTTATAAATTTCTGAAATTTCTATAAAAAAACTATGGTTCGCGGGCGAAGCCGCGGGGCGCATCTATGGATGGATGGATGGTTGTTACTCTTTCACGCAAAAACTATAAACGGATATGAATGAAATTTGGCACAAGGATAGATTATAGGCTGGAATAACACGTAGGCATTAGTAGTATATTTTATAGAAATTCCTACGCGAACGGGAAATACGCGGATGAAACCGCGAGGCCCTGCTAGTAGGTAATAAAGCTAACTGGTTTACATAATCATACTTTCATGTCATCTTTCTTGTCATACATATACAGGGTGTAAAAAGACTACTATCGAAAAATGAAAAGTAGCAATCAGACCATGATTCTGAACATAATTATCGAAAAAAAAACTCAAAAAAATGTCACCTTTCTCAATTTTTTTTATATTTTTACGATGATTCCTCTTTGTTCTAGGTCGGAGTTGTCGCAAGCAAGTACATAAAGCTGAACAAGCGATGGAACACCGCCAAGTACTTGAATCTGATGAACAACCTCATTTGTGGAGTTCCTCTGCTCTATATGAGGATGCTAGGAGAAAACACTTACCTGCAGTTGTCACATCAAGTAAAGTGCATATTGCTTGATCCAAAAAAGGCTATGTATCTACGATGACAATGATGCGTCTATATCATTCTCGACCAATTTCCTTTTAAAAAAAGTAAAAAGTCTAAATTCGCGAACGTAAAAATAAGGTGCATGGCAAATAGGAAGCGATGCGGTCTGCATAAGTAAAAAAAACGTTCGCAGATCGCATCGCCCTCCTCCAGACCGAATTCATATTCAAGCTTTAGTTTACTGTTTTACTTTCAAAAGAAGAAAGTTACGTAAGTTTAGTTAAGTTGGTAGTTAGTATAAGGTAACTAATGTCTGTTATGTATCTATCTGTTGTGAATTTTCCAGTTATTTTATCACATACGATCCTGCGATCCATTACAGCGGAGATTCTACTTGCACTTGATGACTCGGACGCAGGTACGTAACTTTTTAAAGGCGAATAAGAACAACATTTTTAGAAAACAAAGTTTATTGAAACCGAAACATTATGTACAAACAAACACATTATTTAAAACTGTAAATCTACCTTTGTAGATTCAAAGCGAACGTACGAGAACATGAATGAGGAGGCAAACATTACACATTGCTCAATTTTTTTCATCAGGTGATGGGAAAGTCCAACAGTTGGAGCGCGAGTGACGTAGCTCGCCTGGGCCTTCTTCTGACAGAGGTGGATGCGCCGGAACTTAGCGCCATCTCTCCTAAGGCTATGTCTGGGATTACAGCTCAGGTATGCTTCTATAGCCCACTCTAATATAACCGTATTTACAAACTTACAGATGTACAGATACAGGTGGTTTTATGTATTCGTTACTTTGCCCTATCCAGGTTATGCTGGAAATGCCACCTCAAAAGCTGAAAGCACTTTCTGAGACTCAGTTAAAGTACATCGCCCACAAACCTATGAATATTTTGGCAAAAAAGCTGCACAAATACCAAGATATGGTGCTGATACTGAACTCTGGAGCGAGAGAAGACGTTTGGTGGATTCTCCTTGGACTAAACTTATTTAGTTTTTACATAGAACTTGATCGATAAGATCATTGTTTGTAATGAATAAATTCAATGCAATTATACGTTCCTCATAGATTGTATTCCTTCAGTCGCGATAGTGTTGGCAGAATAAATGAGTAGTTACCATTATCTAGAAGTCTCGCTTCCCACTGTAATAAAAACAAAGTCGATAATCTGTAATAGTTGAAGGATAAATTTTTTAACACGTCTGGGTAGGGTAAGGGAATCACCTATGCTGGCAAAGCAAACCCATTTCGTCTCTGTTTAGGAATACACACCTAAGATAAAACAGTTTTGAAGTGGACGTATATTTGTTTATAAAATAAATTATTAAATAGAAAATAGTGAATTTATAAAAATTCTTACCAACATATCAGTCCATTCTGTTTGCGTTGCCTTATCCTGTGTAAGATCTTGAGGTTTGGCAGATTCTAATCTCGTTTCTAATAACGATGTCGCCTCAGTAACCGCTGAAGTTTTTCTAAGCTCATTAGATTGTAATGTAATTTCTTCAGATTCTCTAAGGCATGTTTTTGAAACTACCGATGTTGCTGAAGAACTTTCAGGCATTTCACTAGATTTAGCGAGAGCTGAAGCAACTTCAGGTGCATTATTGATAAATTCTTCTATTTTAGAGTGTTTTTTTTCCACAGATTCATCTGTTTTTGTTTCTATGTGTTTTTCTAAATCCTGAGATTGAGATGCAAGCATTTTCATCGTCTTTGATTTCGGTTCTTCAGACTCCACGTACTCACTATCGTCAAGTTCTGATACAGAATTAACGTTGTTCTGCTTGTCTTCTTTTTTAATCGACTTTGATTTCGGTTCTTCAGACTCCACGTACTCTTTATTGCCAGGTTGCAATACAGAATTAACGTTTTTCTGCTCGTCTTCTTTTAAAACTAATCTGGGTTTTAGAGGCACTTTAGGCTTAGATGATGAGTTTGTAGGTTCTACATTTTGATTTAATATAATCCCTTTGGAAGTTCTTTTCACAGAATCAACAACCGGTGGTAAGCTCTCAAAATTATTTGGCGTTTCTTCAAATTGTTTGTCATTAGTACTTAATTTTTGGGGTGAAGAATCAGTTTTAGTTTTATCTGGAATTGTATCTTCATTATGGTTAAATCGTGCAGAATCAGACTTAATATTTTCATGATGTTTATTAGATGTAATAGATATTCCGTTTGCATTCTCTTTATGAATAGACGTACAGGATGGTGACTTTTTTACGACATTATAGACACTTGAAATGTCTTTGGTATTTATATCTTTGGTCTCATCACCAACACATCTGCAAAAATTTAAGAGCAATACATAGTTTTGACGAAGGTAAAAAAAGAATTCATCTTAAGTATAAATTTTCAAATAAAATTTCACTTCACATTATCAAATAATACTATATTTTTAATTACCTACAGTATAGTTCATCCAATTTTATAACTGGTAAAAACATTATACAGTCGCCGATAACAGAATATTTGCTACTTTCACATGCGTTGTTGTTCGAGTAACAACTTCTTACTAATAAAACTTTATAATTTCCCTCTTTATCGCTTGCAATAACTTGATTCAGGTCTTTACTCTGTCCCGTTTGGCCTGTCATATCTACTTGAGATCCAATTTCATTGGTTAAAATAATTACTGGTGCTTTTATATCACATGAAGCGTTTTCCGTTGCGTCCGAAGACTTCCAGACTTCAATTCTCATATTTATAACTCCTTGACTAAAATTTGGTAAGGTATTTGTCGTAGTGGAAATAGGTGGAGGTGACAATATCCCTTTTTTCTTCAGTAGATCATCAGTGTTTTTAGTATTTGAAAAAAAATCTGCTTTATAAACACTATCTCTAGGTTCCTGTTTTTTTTCAGTAGGGAAGTCATTTGGTACTATCTCATTGTTATAGTACTGTTGATTGATTTCGTTGTTATATGAAATATTCAATGGTGTCTTGAGATTAACAACATTTTCATTCCTATTAATAACATTTTCATTCATATTTAAATTTTCACTAAGAATCTGATTAGTTTCATTGAAATGTTGTTCTTCATCTAAGTTTGGGTTTACTACTTCTGTGTCTAATGGATTTTCTTTTAAGTGTGGCATAATTTTTGATTTATTCCGTTCAATTATTAAATGTTTACCCGAATTTATGTTTCGAGTTTCACTCGAGTTTGAAAAAGGTTTAAGTTTAGCCCGTTGTTGATCTTTTTCATTTTCACCGGGTTTGGTCATTAATATTCGAGGTCGATTACCAGTCATGTGTGGGTTCGTCTGTGGTTTGTTCTGATCTTTTTCACTTTCAATCGGTTTATTCATTACATTTTGTGACCGATTTTCACTACGCTTTAATTTCGCACTTACTTGTTCGACGTTTTTAGGCGACGTATTTTCTAAATGATTTACAACTTCTTCAACTCTTAATAAAACTGGATCAGAGTTTTTCCTTTTTTGAAAGACCTTAGGGACTCTACCCTTGAATGAAGATTTACTAGGCATTGATTGATCAGTCGTCACATCGTTGTGCAAATTACTATCTCTTCTTTGAGTTGGAGTTTTTATCGACTTGGCAGGAGACAATGCAGAGTCACGTTTTTTTGATAAACTTGATCGCTTGGTGAAATTTCTTTCATCTCTGTCAAGAGGTTTTGCATTACTAATTTTTCGATCTATAGTCTTAAACATTACACTCCCTATATTGTCTGCCGTACTTGGGACTATCTGTAATGGTTATATTATGTTAACTTAATAGGTACAGTGTATTTGTATAGTATTATTATTGTCAAAAAGGAAACAAATACTTACCGTTTTAAGAGTCAAACTTGGTACCAATTCAGGTTCAGATTTTCCCATACTCAGATCTTCATCTGAAAAAAAATAAAACGTAGAAAGTGTTTCGTTGTAAAAAAAAAGTAAAATTTATTGTTGGATATTGGTACGATCAGAATATCGTCGTCGAGATATGAAGATATCCGAAAAGTAATGCCGTACCTAAGCGATTATGCAAAGCACCAAATAACGCACCAGGTCAGAAACTGTGACAGGGCCGGAGGCAAAAGCGTTCCGTGCGTGTTGTATCCTATTGGTGACGCACCGCCACCGCCTCCGGTGTATGCATGGTGTACGAGTTTCATATGATTCAATAGGATACACTCGCACGCCTTCGCCTCCGGCCCGGCCACGGCTTCTGTGTGTGGTCCTGAGTAGTAGACTATATTTTAAACTAGTGACCCGCCCCGGCTTCGCACGGTTTTACTATACGTATTTATAAACCTTCCTCTTGAATCACTCTATTTATTTAAAAAACCGCATCAAAATCCGTTGCATAGTTTTAACGATTTAAGCATACATATGGAAATAGGGACAGAGAAAGCGACTTTGTTTTATACTCTGACATGTAGTGATGATGAACTCATTCTTCTGCATGTGAGTGAGATAGATATTAAAGTCGAAAACTGTTTTCTTTATCAAAGTGTAAATACTACACAGGTCTGGTACTAAGCGTACACACACATCACACTTATCATCATTTTGTCCTCTATGTATATTCAGACTTAAGAGTTGAAATACAAAAGGAAAAATTCTAATAATTGACTACGACTTTAGACAAAAGAGTAGTTTACCTTGTTGTTCGGCAGTGTTGAAGGATCGCTTATCCTGTCTTTTTTCCCAAGACCTGTCAATCATTCAATTAAACTAAGTACAGTCAGGCCGTAATTGAAAAAAAAGATGCAATGCAATTGTGCATTTTATGCCCGCCGTTACAAAACTACGTTGTTGATTTTAGTCACATTTTACCTATTAAAATGGCATGACATCTAAAAATGAAACAAAACATTTGAAGTTTTCATCAACAGTAATAAAATTTTACAATTAAAGCTGTCATCAAAAATACTAGAATTATGCATCACACAATAGAATTTTTCATCACAAATAGCATTATTTAAATCAGAAAGACTTAATAAAACAATTCATCAAATCCGTTTGACTTTTTCATCAACATTAATAAAAAAATTAATCAAAAATAATAAAAAAATCAGCAAAAATAATAGAATTCTTGATCAAAAATAATAAAAATTTTCATCCAAAACTGTGTTCAAAAATAATAATAAACAAAGGTATAGTTTGAATGCTTACCGAGTAGCCTTTATGAGGTACCTGTCATATCCCGCATTAATGAAGTCCTCATGTGACTTGACGGCCACGTACGCTTTATTGTGTCTCAGCTCCAGCGGGCTCTGTATCAACTGCCCTAGAGTTGTGTATAAATTTATGTTATTATCCCTGAAAAAACTAAACTTTGTAGAGTTCCGTACCCAAAGCACATGAGTAAATAAATCTACTCATGTGCCCAAAGAGTACCATAGTACCCTATTACTAAAACATCGCTGTCCGTTTGTCTGTAACCAGCTGCATAAAATGTATTGATGACTAGGATTTTCTTTTTATAAGCATAAATAATAAATGTATCAGAGTAGTGTTATGTAACTGCCTTAAACAGCACTGCTGACATTCAGTGTAGAGCATTCATTGAAGTTATTCTTTGAGCCAGATTCATTACCAAAAATCACAAGGAGCCTGATTTGTTTATTTAATTTTTTCAGTGTTTTCATAACCATAGAGATTTATATGATGTACCCATACTCACTGAGATTCATTCGGGTACTGTTCTTGAGATAATTTCTTCAACGTATTGTTCCATACTTCAAGGTCATTTGCTATCAGATGATATTTCCTTGGAGGGGAGTTCTCTTGACCATTCGAGAACAGAAATATATCCAAGTATTTCCAAGCAGGTACATTCTCGTCTAGTTTCGGATCTGACATTTCAGAACGGCTCTATCTCGTAGTAATCAAATATGTTTCACCTTGTTTCTTTGTCTGAATTTATACTTAAAATTTATTTAAGTATTCCCAAAGAACTATCATTCTCGGATGATTTTCATGTAGAAAGTTGTTTTGTTTACCATGAACATTTCAGTCTGTTACAGGTATGAATAAGTTTAGAAGTACAAAACATCAAAACAATAAGCAAATTATCATGTTACAAAACGCTTATATTAATATATAGACATTCGTTAATATATTAATACAAATTTACCTACTAAGAATATTTTTAAATAAAAAAGCGCGCATTTCTTTTAGGAATGACACTAAAAATTTTCAGTATGCTTGACAAGCGTTTCAAGACGATTTCAAACGTCATAAAAAACTACAAAAAGGCTAGGTAGATCAAATCACAATCTCTATGGCCGCCCATAGAGAAAAAAAACACTTCTTGGACCAAACAGCTCTATGTATGCCTAAGATCAAGGATTACTACGTCTTGATGTATGCTTAGATCTTTAAAGATCCGTTCAAAATTATGTGACGTATCAAAATCCGTTGCGTAGTTTTAAAACTACGCATTTTGATGCGTTTTTTTAATAGGAAGATTGTGGTGCCAATTGTACCATCAATGGTACTGCCTCATGGTAAAAATGGTCCGGCGACAAAAATTGGTGCCAATTGTACCATCAATGGTACTGCCTCATGGTACAAATGGTCCGGCGACTGATTTAAGAGGAAGGTGTATATGTTTGATACACCCGTGCAAAGCCGGGGTGGATAGCTAGTATAGTATAATCTATCCGTCCTATGTAGTCCGAAGATTCTTGTTTTTGGATCATAAAATTAAAAGTTTGTACAGGAAATTAATAAATAAATAATTCTGGACATTCCACAAAGCATCATCTAGCCCCGAGGTCGTCAAAACATCAAAAACATTTATTTGCAGACAACGGGTTACAGGTTGGTATGCTTATTTTACATTCGTCCCATGCGATGACTTACCAGCTAATCAGCTCTGGTGTGCAAAATTGTACAATTTTAATTAAGAGACATGCATAATATTAACAAAACGGTTTAAAAGTGAAATTATGAGTAGAATAATAAACATTGGTCCATAGAAATAATCGTCTGCTAATTCCTCTGCCTAATAAAACCCCTATTATACCTAATCGTGAATGTTTGTACGGATGTATAGATGTATGGATGTTTGTTCCTCTTTGATGCAAACTTTGCATAACAACCTGTAATGTGGGTCACAGGGATTCACTACCGGACTCTATACGACTTGGATGTTGAGATAAAAAAATAAAAAGCAGCATTGACGCTGTTTAAGAGTTTTGACCACAGTAAAGTAAATGGTTCCAGTTTACAGTATATCTATAGTAACATAGAATAACTAGAGTACCACTATATAACAATTTTATATGAATACATAGATTATTATAGGATACAACATTCTCTAGTTAGAGCACATAAATAGCACAATCCAACATTTTCAATTTGTCCCTATTTTTTTAGAAGTTTGATAGAAATCTTATAATTGTAAATACTAGCTGTAATTTATTTCTAAATAAAATAATATACACATACTGATATTACAAAAATAATTTGAATTTAATAAAAGTACGCACTGTTAGCTTCCTGTGACCTTCGAAATCGTAACAGTGGCAACATAACAATAGAATGGCCTGAATTCGTATACACAGGTGAATATTTCCCTATTTAAAGATTAGGTATCCAAAAATAATCCTAATATTATAAACGCGAACGAGTGTTTGCTTGTTTTTCTTTCCTTAACACTTTACTAAGCAACTGATAGATAGATTTCATTGTTGGCATATCTTTGGTTTGAGTTTTTTTGTGCTTGGTAAAACATTAAATTCCATGGGAGATCAAATAATGAAATTCGGATGTAATGTGGGTGAAACCGCGGAGAACAGCTAGTAACTAGTAACATAAAACACCAGAATTTGAAAAAAAACATGTTTAAATAAGTGCAACGTTTATTCGTTTTCTATGGTGACCCCTCCGTATAAAGGTGAATGATCGCCACACCTTGACGTCGGGGTGACCGAAGCATACTTGGCATTTTAGTAGGGTATTTAACTATTCTTATTCTATGGTTTTTTCCTTTTACCGGCAAGACTGTTCAGATTACTTTTTTGAGTTTGTTGGAAAACACTCTTATTAAACACTAGTGGTTGGAACGAACTTATAAACAGTTTCCACGTAGGTAAGCAATATGTTCTTGTATAAACTTAACAACTTAAAATCCATATATATAAATTGTTTAATACATATTGTAATATTTATTAAACAATTTAAATCAAAATGAAATATTTATAGGTATGAAATGTATCAGGATGAAATAATAAGAAGCAACTAGTACCTGTCCGCTGCTGCTTCGAACGCGTTGTTCTATGGAAACGTGTAAAGGCTACGTTTATACAACACAAGCGACCTGCCCCGGCTTCGCACAGGTTTATTATACCTATAAATCTTCCTCTTGAATCACTTTATCTATTAAAAACAACCACATCAAAATCCGTTGCGTAGTTTTAAAGATTTAAGCATTCAAAGGGACATAATGATAGGATCATAGGGACAGAAAAAGCGACTTTGTTTTATACTATGTAGTGATTTCAGCCCCACTTCAGTCGTTTTTGTGTGAACAAACATGAATCCATACAAAACAAACTATTGCGTTTATAATATTTTACGGCGATCGAACGGCCAGTGGCTTAAAGAATAGTGTCGTAAGAGATTTCACTTTTCTCTCACCTTATAGGTGAACAGTATTTCGGTTTCTTCGCTATTGTATTGTTTTCCATATTTAGCGTTGTGACTCACTAAAAGAAGATGATGCTTTCTTTTTGAACACGATCATTATCTACCAATTTTAGGTACTTTTCACACCGCATGTATTTTGTTTTCTTTTAAACGAGTTCAAAAAAAGGATAGATTCGCAATTCTTCGTATTCTATTTTTAAAGGGTATATTTGCCAGGTCCTATTTAAATAGAATATTTGTTAACTAAACAAAACAAAACTTAAGCTTGGAGTCGGGATATTTCAAACCTTCTCGAAGAGCTTTGATAAAGTGCCAACTAAGGGCTCTCTCGTAAAGTCCAACTTTTAGACAGCCCGTCTGAAATTGCTGAAATTGTGGCTCTTCAATTATTCAGCAGCCTATATTAAACTACTACGTATAAAACGATATATCTAAGTAATAAAAATATATAATGAAAAACCTCATAAAACATTATTATTATTAAAATCAAAAGTTTTCAAAAAAGCTATAATAGTTAGGTACTACAATTCTGTAAATTAATCAAACTTACTGTAAAGTAAGATTACTGATAAAATAAGTTTTTTTAAAAAACCCAATAGTTTTCAAAGCGTGCGAGAAATCAGTGTACCTTACTATATTAAAATAACTAATAAAAACATAAAAATTACACATAGAAGGTACCTACAACAAGAAAAGTTAAACTAACTGCAGACAGTTGCAAAAATCTAGAGGTAGCTGTTCGAATTTATACCAACAGGAATTATTTAAATGAATCCGCAAAATCCGTTTCATCAGCGTACAAAATGAGTAAACAAATATGGAAATACTAGGAATACTAAAAATGTGGGGCAAAATAATAATATTTACCCATTCATCCATCGCAACTTTAGTGTGATAAGTCAAAAACTGTTAGTAACCTCGACAACCTCGGATCATGAAGCTTCTCTGTACAGAAAATATGCATTATTATTATGTATAACTCAAAAACTACCAGTCATCTTGATCAAATGGAATACAACAATACAGTAATAATATTATACATAATATAATATTATTAAGTATACATAATACAATAGATACTGATACATATAATAATATACAACACAAGAGAAGCACCAACTTTCAGAAAAAAAATCCCTTTGTCCATCCAGAAAAAGAAATCGCGATACAAAAATAAAAAATAATCTTTTTTTCTACGACTCTACTTTTTTTTAAATAATTTGAAACAATCAGAGATCCCTAATAATTAAAAAAATGTATAAAACACTATTGAACTAAACATAAAACACAAGAAGCACATGTAGGCGCGCGTTCGAGGAACGATTTAAAAAACAAAAAGAGGGGGAGAACGTAAATAAAGCGTGGCGCGTGCTATTTGTGTTCGGGCGCTTGCGCGGGCATAGAGTTCGACACTGCGAACAGATATGACACAGTAAATAAATTATGGCGCGAACAGGAGCTAAACTAGCGTTGCCAATTATTTTATCATTTACTAGCGACCCGCTCCGGCTTCGCACGGTTTAATATACGTAAAAACCTTCCCCTTGAATCACTTTAGCTATTAAAAAAAACCGCATTAATATCCGTTGGGTAGTTTTAAAGATTTAAGCATACAAAGGGACATAGGGATATAGGGACAGAGAAAGCGACTATGTTTTATACTGTGTAGTGATTTTTCAAAATTCACACGTAGAGTTTGTAAACCTAACATTATGGTCTGGAAAATGAATGAGAAGAAGACTTTCCTTATTAATTCTTGATTCTCGATTATATATATTTAAGTTTAAGCAAAAATAAACATAAAAAATATTAAAAACAGGTTAACTTTAGTTTCAACCAAAGATGTATTATAGTAACGTAGTACGGTTTCAACCACCATTATTTCTACTCTATTGGGGATAAATACGGGAGAGGAGCGTGTAGATAAAGTCAGTGTTGCCCGAACAGTTATAATTTTTTTATAAAATTTTGACAGCTACGAAATAACCACAAACAACTAATTTAGGTCTGAGGCTACAATTTCGGTTTGTTTTCCATGTGGAAAACAATCAGATATGAAAGATATCAATATACAATAATATGATAATAATAATAAAGATATTATAAAATGTATTTTTAACGAGTATTAAAATATATAAAGTGAAATAAAGATAAGAGTAAGTAAAATAAAAAAAATAAAATCTAAAATGCTTATTTAAATACCAGGCACGCTCGAGAGGACATTTGGGTCGGCACAAACAACTGTCCTTTCATATAGAGCAGAGGTTCCCAAACTCTTTTGTTTCATAGACCACTTTCAAAATTTTGCTGGATCCGGTGGACCCCCTGCAGCTACATTAAAAAAATAAGATTACAATGGCTTGAGTTTTGAAAGGAATAACCGCAAATCTCCCCGTTCTGTGATATTCAATCTGCTCCTTTTTTGTTAATAAGTTTCTAACGGCACTTAAACTTTTTTCGACAAGATATTACGAGTGAAACGCTATCAGAAGCTTCTGCACAATTCCCCACAGTCCAGGATATTTTTCGAGTATTGCTGCCTGTAGCCAACATTTTTGATACCCTCTTTTAAACCTCACTGTCAGCGCCTCATTAGTGCTAAGCTCGAGTAGCTTCTCTTGTTATATCACATTCTCCACGTGAAATATATTTATGATCCATGGTGGGATTAAAATAAAATATTATCATCATATTATTCTATCTGCCTATATTAATAAGAGAAGTCAAGCCAAAATTTTATTTCTTCACTATCAAAACCAACTTAATTTTCATGCACCCCCGCATACAATTTGTGGACCCCCATTTTTTATCACGCTTAATATAGACCCCCTCGAGTCTCCCGTGGACCCCTGGGGGTCCACCTGGACCACTTTGGGAATTACTGATATAGAGTATACTACGGCACGGCTACGTTCACGGCTTTGCAGGCATTGTTTCTATCGAAAAATTTAAAGGATATTTATATCACACGGGATCTAATTTACGGGATGAAAAGTAGCCCATTTGTTATCCCTGGGCTAGAACTACACTATCCAAAATTCATCCTGGTCCGTTCAGTAGTTTTTGCGTGAAAGAGGGAACAGTTATCACTACATCCATACAAACTTTTAGGTTTATCATATGAGTAAGGAGTACTAGAATAATGGAGGTCAATGCTTTGACAGTATTCTTTGGCACTGCACGTATCTGGGGAAATAGGGAATGACGCATACAAGTCGAGGAAGGTTATCTAGGTTCGGAATACTGAATGAAAAGCTATCTATATAAAGGTGTTTAGTTTTATAGCTTCTATTGAAATCAGATAAGAATCACAACAAATGTGCTCTATCAAACGTGCTTACAATTTAAGGTTTGGTCGATATGATTATCTGAATAAATGTATTATTAGCTTTTTTTTTATTCTAAGTGGTTGTGAGTTTTGGGATTTCTATATAGGTACCTAATCTTTGTCTGCAGTGCTGTCCTTGTCATAGCCGTGGAGTTCGCCGCCCAAGCACGCATTCCGCCCGCCCTAACGCATGTTCAGTGCATTCTTATAGCACTGCATTTGAATTCGGGAAACATGTCTAGCTAGCATTTAGGCGCTGAGATGACACATATGTTTTGAAACAATTCTTATAATATAACTTTCAAAACTATCATGGTTTTTAACACTGAAGTCACTAAAAACGGGATATTTACCATGATTTGATTTATTTTGAATTTCCGATATTTCGGAACAGTTTCAAGCGCCATGATCACGAAAAAACTTCTTTCGTTATTTTAATTCTTATAATGAGTAATATTCGTAATGTTTACGCAATGTAGAGTCAACCTGCCGCTGTGCATTGTGCATACAGGTTTGGTGAGATATCACTATCAGGTGTGTAGTAAGTGAATGAGTGGCTGGAGGACAACGTGGGCCGCGCCGGCGGGAGTGAAGGGCCCAGGGGGGCGCGGGGGCCGTGGGGGAGGACGCGGGGCGGGGGCCGGCGGCGCGCCGCAGTCCGCGCCAGGCGCCGCCGCCGGCTCTACGTCTGTCGCCGCCCCGCCCGCCGCGAGCACGCGATCACCGCCTTTGTTTATAATCACGAACCACGCTCACAGCTGTTCACGGTGTCCCACGCGATTTATCATCACTCGATCAGTGTTACCGAAGTGAATTGCCCTTGTGATTAGTGAGTGCAGTGGATGGAGTGCTCTATCCCCGAAAGGGTGTGATACGTCCCCGGAGGCCACGGGCCCGCGCGGCCATGGCGGCCACGGCGCGCCGCGAGATAGACACCGGCGAGGAGGACATCGCCGCCATCGCCAAGCAGATCTCCGACCACGCCGAGGCGATCTACCAGACATGGAAGGCGCGCGGTCTCGCGCCCACAGAGATACTGTCCTGCAGGCCCACGCCTGCCATCAAACTGACCGAGAGTCTCAGAACCAAGCCTAAGACGGAACCCAAGCCCGATCTGAAACAGCGGCCGGAGCTCCGCCACCACAGAGTGGAGGTGACGCGGCCCGAGGCGCGGAGAGAGCAGAGGGTCGAGCAGCGCGAGCTCGAGGGAGAGACGATGGACTCCAGCCTGCCGCCGGACCTGGTGCCCGAGCGCAACGGCACGGGGGGCGCGGGGGCGGGGGCGCGGCGCCCCGACCCCGCCGCCATGCGGCTGGAGGTCGCCAGGGAGGAGGAGCGCCTCCTTCGCGCGCTGCGCACCGGCGGCGTGGTCGCCGAGCGCTCCATGGAGCGCCCCGACGTCGTGCCACCCATATCGCTAGTAGATTACGCCAAGAGTCGATACCAGGATAGGTTAGAGACAGGCGCCAGCAGAAAGCCCGGAGTGGGTCCCAGCGGAGAGCGCAGAGCGTCTGTGGGCTCGCACGTGACAGAGGCGCGCTCGAAGTTCGAGGCGCGAGCGCGGCGCGCGTCCAGCGCCGGCGCCGCCGCCAGCGCGGCCGGGGAGCCCGCGGGCGCGCCCGTGCGACCCTTCCTCACGCGGGGCTCTGTGGCCGAGCGCGTGCTCATGTTCGAGAAGTGCCCCAGTGAGGCCACACTCGAACTTGCCAAAAGGAAATCTCCCGCAGCTACAACTTGGCGAGGACCGCATGATGTCATCAATCGAGCACAGGTTAGTAAAGCATTTACCTTCCGCTTACATAAGTAAATTGATGATATCCTAGATCTTGTTAAGTG
Organism: Eupithecia centaureata; assembly: GCA_944547425.1. Lineage (NCBI taxonomy): Eukaryota > Metazoa > Arthropoda > Insecta > Lepidoptera > Geometridae > Eupithecia > Eupithecia centaureata. Next base: position 5,297,729 of record OX155679.1, read on the forward strand.
CTAGTTAAATAATAGCTCTAGCAAACAGCCATTTAATTTGTATGCTGTTTATTGTCACGCCAGAGACGACGTGCACAGTTGAGTGCTCTGAGCCGGCTGTCGGCATCGCCACAGTGATCTGTGGGCATTAAAGTGCCACAATAGATAACTGGATATAAGTACAAAAGGTACATTTTGATATTATTTCATTCGGTGTTCTTGACTTGTGCGCTCAAAACACAACTCAGTGACATTAGCTCACTATTCCACGAACGTAAATACCTACATAAAGATGACGATGTTTTATTCCAAGCGCAAAATAATTCACGCGTCTCATATGTGTTCATGATTTATGGCGAGGCTCAAAGCAAAACTTATATGACAGTGTATGTTTATAAAACATCAGAAGTGAGATGTCCAAAATAGATACGATCTACCGAAGCAAAATTCAATAAGAATAGAACCTAGGTACCTTCCTACAACTAAGAAATGAATTAATATTATAAACCGCTATAGTTCAGTGATCGAATGTAAGCTTTATAGGATAATAGAAAGGATAATAGCAAACAAGTCCCTTACATTCTCCCATTTAAAACGGAATTATCCTCAACCTGCTATATCATTTCATTCGAACCGACGATCACTCGTATTGAAATGAGTCCAATGAACCAGTGTGGCTATTCAATCATCCCGCAGTGCACCGTATTTAGACCACCTAACACATAGCCTATACAGTCTATGTAGCTCGTGGTTGCTGTCCGTTGCATTTTTGACAGCGTGCCAATTTGTAGTCGGCCGATATATTGTGCTCTCCGACGACATTATTCGCACATGGATATCTCGCCCATGCTTCTCAGCCGTCTTTTTGCAAACGTCGGCTTATTCTGGTCTCTAGATGCAGATTAATTCATGCGCTTCATGACAAATGCCAGGATTCGATTTTCGAATCATCAGGATTCGATCTTCAAATTGAAACTATTTGAGTGGAACTAGCGATCCTTTTTGATTATGGATCTCGCTTACTAAATCGATAAATTAAAAATGAAATCGTTCAATTTGTCTCAGTCCCACCCGCAGCATTGATAATGGGACAATCCATGCGTGGTGGTGTATTGTCCATTGTCAATCTCCCGCCATCCTTGACTTTGTTGTTTTGCAACAGAAGGTCTTGCGGTTTCACAGATCAGTGGGCTCGTCTGGAATCTCGTGTTTAGTTTTGAGCCATCTGGCTATAGTTCGCTGGTATTTTGATGACTGCGTTGACCTATAAAGCCACAAGGCCCGTTTATTCATCGAGTGAACGTGTTATATACTGTTACAAAACGTTGTATGGCGATAATGTGCTATAAGATCTACTTTTACCGCTTGAACCTAGTTGGGTATCCACCTATGTATCTTCCTACTTATTTTTTGTACTTTTACAGACTTTATAGCTTGGTACGTTCAGTCAAAATCAACTAACCTATATTCTTATTTCTTTTTTGCACACACACAAGATAATACACAAGTTTACAAATTATGGACATTACAAAGGGGAGCTTAACCCTACTAGACTTAGACCTATAATATAAACAAAAGTATAAAATAGAGTGGAATAAATTATAACAAGTTAGTACCTATGTAACCGGTCTTTTTAATAAAAAATATGAAACTCATTAACATTATGTAACTTAGATCGTTGCACCAAGCTAGGGTACATTGAGTGATGAAGTATAATACCTACTTACATATATCTAGAGTATGTCTAAATATTTGGAAACTGTTCTACTCTACATTATATTCTAGCAATGGGACCAACATACAAATGTGAACTATGTGAATCAGGCTACCGCCAAATTCGTCATAATCCACGGGGTCTAGAACTCACGCTTCACGTACTGTTATATTCACGCAGGTTTACGCTTCTAGAATCACAAATACATAGCAGGATACAAAGAGGTATTCGTGTCACGGAGGTGCTCTAAGCTGCGTGTAAACATTTTGTTCAAACCGACAGCGTTTGTAAACTTAATTACTTTTTCCACTGCGTTATTTATGTCAACACGTCAGCCATTTTGAGACATTTCAGTTGCATCAAACGAAAGGAGATTATTCACCTCGACACGATCTACTACGGACACAAAAAACTGTGTTCCAAATTTAAACTCGACGGCGGGAATGGCTTGGCTAGCGCCCAGGAAGACGATTAGAGCCGACCGACATCCGATGCAGGCAAATCACGACTACGTTTGAATCGAAATCTAAACCAATCAATAAGCTCAATTCATTTGAGTTTCCGTTGCTCTGTTGCAGCATCACAGGCAGAATTTTTACCTAGAGCTGAGGCAAGGCCTGAGCCAGGAGAAAACACACGAAAAAATTTGGTTAGGTAAAAAGTTTTGAAACTCTTTGGTCCATAGCCTAAAGCAGAGTCTGAGCTAGGAGCGCACACACCAAAAAGTTTGATTGGGTAAAAAGTTTTGAAACTCTTTAGTCCATAGCCGCTCACTGGCTGGTAGAAGGAGCCAGGTTTCAAAAAAGAGTTTCTAAGACTCGGCTAAGACGTAAAATAGCTTCACGGAATCGATCAGTAGCACCTTTGCATAATTGGCGGGAAAGGACCGACAAATCCAACGGAAGTGATTGTTAAGTCTCATGCTCGCTCGTGCAAGATTTGCATGAGACAATCACATTTCGATCTTACGCAAGTGGTGTAATTGTAACAAGACCCAAATGCCATGCTTAGGGGCAGGAATCACGATCAATATGCAATGGGTGTAAACTTTGGTGTAAAATATCTAGGTTATAATAGCATGCTCCTTTCTATACAAAATCGGAATATCACCTTTGGATGTAAAATCTTACTATTATAATAAATGGGAAAGTCCGTGTGAATGTTTGTTGTGTAATATCCGTAACTACTTAAGTTATTTAAATGAACTTTGGTATGAAGATAGTTTAGGACCTAGACTACCTAGGATATTACAATTTTGAAATTTTCACCTCTGAGGTGGTAAAATAAACTTTGTTTAGAAAAAAAATATTATTTGGTTCGATGCACTCAGAAATCGGAAATTAATAAACTATGGAGAATAGAAATAGAGAATATAAAATAATTAAACACGTTTTTTTATTTTTACACAATAACCCCAAGGGGGTGCTCAATAAATTTCTGAAATTTGTGAGAAAAAGAAACTCGTTCGCGGGCGAAGCTGCGGGGCGCATCTAGTACCTAATACTTAGATGAAAAACTTCTGAAGTTAATGTACCTTACCTACCTAAAATAATGCGATTGCTGTTCCGTCCTCTTGAAGTAAATTCACTTTCATAAATAAACAATAACACGAGTAATAAAAATAAATCCCAAAATTTCAGCAGCATCGTGCACTTCGCAAAAACTGATTCGTTGAAGTGTTTCGGCAATAACTGACCTTTATTTATGAAACACGCGAGGTTTCAAAAGCTCGTAATAGCAATTTACTATATTACAAGCAATACAGTGATTTACTTTGCTCTTGATGTCTTGAAAGTAGAGCGAAAAGATCATCAGTTGATTGCTATAAGTTGTTACACATATGCAAAAATATGGCCAAGTGTGTGATCAGGCCAGATGAGCAAGATGATTTAGAAGCATGGATATAAGATGTGTTTCCCTTTTTATAAGTCTGAGAATATAACGTCTGTGAAATCGTTATAATATTATATTTAATTATTTGAAAGAAATATATTTAAATTTAATTTTATACTAAACTAGTACACGACGCCCACGGCTTCGCACGCTTTGTTTCTATGGAAATGTTTCAAGGCTATTTCTATCCCATGTAAAATGATTAATGGGATCAAAATTAGCTTACGTGTTCTTCATTCCAGGGAAGAATATAGAATTTATCTTTTTAAAATTTCAGCAGATCCGTTCAGTATTTTGTGCGTGAAAGAGGAACAAACATCTACCTATGCATCCATACAAACTTTCGCGTTTATTATAAAGTTAATATAAAGATTACCACAATTTTCAAAACATTTGACGTCAGCCATACGTCAGCTAATTCATCAACATAGATCCAAAGATATATCTTGGCGCCTACTTGACATCACAGTAAAATAATAAATGCGAAAGTTTGGATGGATGTATTTTTGTCAGTTTGTCACCTTCAGTTTTCACTCCAATACGGATCAGACTGAAATTTAAAGTAGACGTACTTTTCATCAATTTTCACTCAGGCAAGCCACAGTGCGCAGTTATTATATTATATATACGAGAGTTTGTATGGACATATGAATGTTTGTCACCTCTTCACGTCAAAACTACTAAACGAATCAGACTGAAATTTCGGGTAGACAAAGTTCTAGTCTTGGAATTAAACATAGGCTTCTTTTCTTCAATTTACACGCGGGTGAAGCCATGGGGCGCAGCTAGTACACCATAAACCAAGCGATAAGAAGTTTGTCTGATGGTTCCTAACAAATAGTAGTGACTTGAACTAAGCAAGGTCACCTCTTGCATGTCGTCACGCAATACTAGACCTAGCGGAAACCAGAAACGTTACAAATTAGCTTCAATATTACCAACACATACTAAAACATCTAAAAATTCGTTAATGACCTCGTCGAAATAAATATGGGCTAGCGAGAGGAAACAAAGAAATACATCGACATTTTTAAATACGATGAGCCAGTGCCACTAGACTTGTCTGTTACCAACATACAACGAAAATTTTGGAGTTGAAATATTGATTTGACTATTTTAGTTAATTAATAAACGAGTAGCTACGTATGATAGAGCAAAACTAAAAACAGAGGTTTTAATTTATTTATTTACAGTTTTATGTCATAAATGCATAAGAAGATAAGGCACTAAGATAATTTTATCTCTGACCCAATTAGTATTTCAGTTTCATTGAGAGACATTATCAAACACATAGGTTATTGACTGATAGAAAGGTCATTAACTTCTTGAGATCCCATCGGGAAATCATTTATTCCGGTATTTATAATTTACACAATAACAGCTATCTTATCTAAATATTAATTAATATTTAGATTTAAATTATCAAATTCATTTAAGTAAAGGAAAACACACAATTTTAAAATAATTATGAACAATTTACACAGCATCGTTGAAAAAGATATATATCTATATGTTTTTATTATAGTGCACAGTGCGCAAACACGGATGCAGTCTCCATTCTCTCACTTATTACCTGACGATAGAATGAACTCTCTGGAAAAACAGCGTTAGCACCGCCTAAATATATTTTATTACTAAATTAAACAACGATTTTTTGAAATATGCATCGGGCAGTTCATGTAACCTATCATAATGCTTTAAATGCCTCTTTAATAGCTTTATTATGATTAGTTTAGACAGAAATAATAATTTAGAGGCCAACAAGATCAAATTTGGGGTAATGCTTTAACGTACTCTTTGGGGGTGATACACTGCTACCTTTACAGTCTGCTACTGTGAAATCACACATTGTTTATAGATGAATAACCGTGTGGCCTATACAAGTGACTGTCAGTTAGCTGAAGTTTATATGTGTTGTCAAATTAAATTGAGCGATTGGGGCCGTTTTGCTTTCACTTTCACACGAGACCAGACCTCATGATTGCGTAATTGTAGATCCATAAGTCTAGAGGCTTTGGCTGAATATGTTTTGTTCCATATTCGGTTAGGCGTAAGTACTGAACTGAATAATACGCTGAACCAATACATGGAAAGAGCTATGCATGTAGTTTCTTTGATGGAGAGGATTCGTAACGAATACATCCGACAGACAACCAAAGCGAGATAGCTCAAAGAAATAGCAAGCTGTAGTGGCAGTGTCTTGTAAAAACCCGTTGACCGTTGGGTAAACGTGTACTTACGAACTACTACGAACCGCGACTCGAGAAATATAGTGTAGGAATCCCTCCAGCCAGATGAGAAGATCTGTAAAAAACTGCAGGCCAATTCTGAATGCGACCAGCCGAAGCCTTGCTATGGCGTTCAATATAGGATGTACAATTGTACATACTGTCAAGATTGTCCAGCAGTGGATTAATATAGGTAGATGATGATGATGTACAAACCATACGCTCAACTGATCCATAAGGCTGTTAAATTAACGAAGAACCAAGTATAAATATATTATGGCAATAGATTGGCATTCAAAACTGTAGGTACTGAAACACACCTGTTTCGGTTTTTCCACAGAATTCTAAATAATAGTGTCTTATTTAGATTTCTGTGGGTTTTTCGAAGATTTTTTAGTTTATTTGATTAGATCTTGGAAGGAATGCGTCTAGAACACAGCAAGAGATTAGTATGATTAAGTCAGTTGGAAGAAATCATAAAAAGTATAACTAATTCGAACGTTATGGCACATCAAGTCGGGAAAGAGCCGCGGTTTTATCAAACGAACCAAAACAAAATGTAAGCATGGTAGTTACATCCGCAAATGACTTTGCAGGACTTTGATTACCACGACCCGACAGCATATAACCTTCACGGCGAAATAAACCACAGATTTTAGTTGTGTGTGTTTTTTGGGTTTCGTACACCATGGTTAAGTTTAAATTGGTAACTAAAAGGCCTAATCCACTACCCAATTTTAAGGGTCCCTTATCCTACCTAAGAGAGTTGTCATAAGATTTAGAGCGTAAGGGTCCCTAATTAGGGACTATAGGTCCGGAAGACAATAAACTTTAATTTAAAGTCAAGAGCTGGTGAGTATCTGGCTCAGCGCATCAGCATTGCCTTACAGCGTGGCAATGCAGCCAGTGTCTTGGGGACGCTACCGACTGGTATTGACATGGATCAATTGAGCTAACCTTTAAACTGTTTGCAACCGTCGTCGGCGGTTAGCTCAATGGTTTCAATATTATATAGGTACTAGTTTTATTTATTTTAAGTCAAAAATTTAAGCAACTTTTCAGTAAGGAACCCTAAAAGTATCTCTAACTTGTGACTTGAGGTCTTTGAAGGTCTTTAGTGGGTACATACTTATGTTTTAATTAGTCGCCTCATCGAAATGCTCGGGTAATTAGGGTCGGTTACGTACGCAAATACAAGGTTTAATGCTTCTTTAAGTATTTTAATGAAGAATTTAAAAACATCTACATAGTTCGTAAACTTGAGACCAATGAAAATGCTGGCAAAAGTAGCTTGATATTGTAAAACTTAGTTATTTATTTTTGGACCTAGATAACCGAAGTAATATTATTGCTCATCGTTTATGCATTATTAATGAAAAAATGATTAATAATAAATAATAAGGCATACAAGACAGGCAGGTTAGATGTGGTTAGCTGAACACAGGGCGATATTGGTGCTTATTACCCACTGGGGTTCTGGGTATTTTCTATGTATAATAAATACACAGTTATCTATGAAGTAAAGTATATCAGAGAGAAGTATTAAGTATATCAGACATCTAGTAAGTACCCGTAAAACAAGCTCTACTTAGCTTGGGGCTAGATGATGCTGTGTGGATTGTCCAGCATTATTGGAGGTCTATGCCCAGCTGTGGACGATATGGGACGATGTTGATGATTACCTCCTTAACTCAAACTCTGTGGACTAATCTATAAAAGTGATCTCTTCCAAGAAACGATAGACGGACAAGCTATAATGTTATTCCGTCTTATTTCCACCAACACATGAATTCTGTAGACTGCCTAAAGTGAAGTTTATTCTGCTCAGCAACTGAGTTGTGTGAGCAAGTGATTTGATCATTAGCGCAGTGCTAATATTGAGCTAAATAAAGATACCGGAGGCCTTAGTACGAGTTTTGCACAATTTATGATAACTATAAAAGTAAATTTTGCTTTCCATTAATTAAGCTTCTTGCAGAAACGTACTGGAGACTGTTGTTAGTGACTGTAGTGAGACAACAATCATCATCATCATCATCATCAGCCTACATTAGTCCACTGCTGGACATAGGCCTCCCCTAATGAGCGCCATAGCGCCCTTTCAATAATAGACAGCAATAATAACAATCAAATACATCTAATAATAGTCACACAAACCTACCTTCCTTTTACGAGTACGTTCTCGAAACGTTTTTAGTTTTGTGCAAACTTGTACTTGACGTACAAAGTATAGGGAATCACTGATATCACACTTATTTGGGGTAAATTCAATTTATAAATAGCTGTGAGAAAAATCCTCATGGTTTTTATTTGTGCCTAGGCAGATAATTTGCCATTGAAGTTTTTGCATCTGTATTTTGAAGTATTTTGAAACAAACTTGTTTTAACAATATCCGTAGTTTAATCTATTTTTTTATTATTTCTTGTAACTACAAGAAATAATTATATACGGTGCAATTGTATGGCCAGTTTGATTGTAATGACTAGTTTCAATGGTAGGAAACCAATGATTTTGTAACATTTGGCGTTATATTTTTGTTATCGAACCAGGATCTAAAGCGACGCAGACAAAGGTCGTCAAACTAGTTTTTTAAATATACAAAGGTATTTATAGAAATCAGAAATCGTTTACATTTTTATCTCCTCAAGAGTCGCAAACATGCAGGTCTAACAGAACCTACGCATTTGCTCCCCTTGGAGTCGAGACCCTAGGTCCGTGGGGTTCCGAGGCTCTATGGGATTTAAAAAAAATCAGAGCGTCTGGCCGATGCAACGCCGAGAGCTGGTAAGTATCTGGCGCAGTGAATCATCATTGTCATCATCATCATACAGAAAGGAAACACAGGGAAATGTAGAGTTAGATATTATATTATTAAGATATATTACGTAGCAGCTAGTTAGTCGTGGTATTTTATGTTTTTTTATTATGTTTAGTTAGTAAGTGTATTTTTTTGTATCATTTTATATTTCATTGTCGCCTTGGTCTTAACTGTAATGGCAATGTAAATATGTAACCTTAATAAATAAATAAAAATAAATAAATAAATAAATCATCATCACTACCATACCGTTTGCAACATCTGCAGTTAGTTGTTTCTATTCCAAAAAAGTAGGTTCATGTTTTAATTTATTACAGAGCTGGTGAGTATCTGGCTCAGCGCATCAGCATTGCCATACAGCGTGGTGATGCAGCCAGTGTATTGGGGACGCTTCCGACTGGTATTGACATGGATCAATTGAGCTACCTTTAGACTGTTTGCAACCATCTGCAGTTAGCTCAATGGTTTCAATTGTATATACTAGTTGTTATTTTTTCTATTCCTTGATTGTAATTTTCGTCATTTATTACATACAATCTTTGATTTTAATTTTCTGAGATGATAAAATTTGCTGTTACTTTAATTTCTATAAGTCTACAAAATAAACACTCAGACAAGTCCTTAAATAAAGTTGGTATTTAGGTAATATTTAACCTAAATCTGAAATATGAGCTTAAATTTTTATAAAACAAGAAATAACAACATAAGCTAAGCTCTGCTTAGCTTGGGGCTATGTGGATGATGCTGTGTGGATTGTCCGGAATTATTTATTATGTATTTATTGATTGATTTTCTCTTAAAAATTCAAAGAAAATAATAGTTTATTTATGTAACTTACAACTTCATCAAATCACACAAAACATTTTTATCATCTAAAAGGTATATATCCTTTTTCCGATTATTGTGCTTTGCCACAATATCCTGAATTTAAACAACATTGTGAAATAATGGTTTTTGGTTTTTCTTTTTTAAGGTTTCTTTGAAAAAAAAGAGCATGACATTTCAGCTAGAGTTGCAACAAAGTTAAACGGAAATCATATAAGAAACATATCCATAGTATTTACAGTTTTTGTAAAATTAGAACTCTTCCTGTTTCTATGTGTATATTATATGTGTAATACAAGTCTTCTGTTGATAAAAGTAACGAAAACCTATGTACCAATATAGGATTGACCGTAACAACAGTGCGAGCGTTTTATTGTCCTTATACCAATAAGGACAATTACAAAATAATATTTTATAGCTCCTAATCATTACTTGTAAGTATACTAGCGACTAGTATACTAGCTTATTGTATATTGTTATTTTTATACGTTGCAATAAAGCGATTTCTATTTATCTATCTATCTAAGCGACCGACCATTGTATTGTACCTATCTATGTTAAATCTTTTTGTAATGTTTTGTTTCCGGTTTACAATAAAGTATTTTTATATTGTTTGTTAGTAATATTTTTAGTATCTTCGCTGGTTACTCTTCAACCGTCCGCCTCTGTTCGCGATTATCATTTTTGTAATTAGATACTAACCTATTTCCAACATATCAAACACTAGCGACCTGCCCCGTCTTCGCACGGTTTTATTATACGTATAAATGTTCTTCTTGAATCACTATCTATTAAAAAAAACCGCATCAAAATCCGATGCATAGTTTCAATGATTTAAGCATATATAGGGACATAGGGACAGAGAAAGCGACTTTGTTTTATACAATGTAGTGAAGACTCTATATACAACCGGTAATAACCTAAAGGGGAAAATTATACTCATATCACTGAGAGGATGGAAAATAACATGAATTATTTATGCCGTTTCACTTCAGTTCTTATCCACATAAAATACACTCGGTTTACGCCAATACACGATGTTAATTTAGTTTCTACGTAGACTATCAATAAATACAGCTGTCTAAATAATTTGTGTGACAGTTACAGTGAGTATAAAACTGTATGGCTAGTATGAGTTTACATTACACTAAAACAGTTTTAGTTTAGGTACTACTTGCCCTGTTGTCAAGGTTGTTCTCCTAAAATGCAATGAAAATATTGATTATTATTTTATTCAAAACAATTTAGTTACGTAAGTTAGTAAACAGTGCCTTAAAGCCTATGTTAGATTTATCTAAGGCATTGCTTATATTTTAAGCAATAGGTTCTCCTCTATTTTTTTATATAATAATTATCATAAATAGCCTAAAAGTTGTTTATATTATTTTGCTCAAATAATCATTTTAATTAATTAGGTACTTAAATAAAAATAATAATAATAAAAACTACGTTACGTAATAAAATTAGGTACGTAAATTATTAATCTTTCAGAATCATTCGAAAGCCATCATCAAATCTTCATAATTGTGGCATTTAGGATCAAAAGTGGCGCAAAAACTACGAAATGCAATGAAAAAATAAAAAGGGTCGCTATCAACAGCCCAAAAGTCATTCCTTACTTTTAATTTTAAACTTAGTTTTCGTAAGCTAATGATCAACCCATACTACGGACCCGGAAAAAAATTTAAAACACAGAGAACAGGGAAATTGAATGACTTAAGGACTTGTTCGATTTGGCTCGATTATAACCCGGGTTGAAAAGAACGGTAGGAAGCATTCCCGTTAAAAAAGATTTAGACCCAAACTTATAACATAATTATATAATCCTAAAAAAATAATAATAGCGTGTGTACGATACGATACTTTGTACTTTTCTCTAAAATACCTTAAAGTGGGACGAATCAGGAGCGAAATCTGCAAATTTATTGATTTTCCGCATTAGGACTACTTTTATCCGAACGCAGCGGGACGAATGCGGAATAACTCGATTAAGTTCGAAACACACAGAAGCCGGAGCGGAGCGGAGGCGAAGGCGTGCCGGTTTTTCTTATGGTACCGTGCCGCCACCGCCTGCGGTGTGTGTGTAGGCTTTCATATGATTCAATAGAATACAACTCGCACGCCTTCGCCTCCGCTTCGCCTCCGCTCCGCCTCCGGCTGCAGTGTGTTTTCAACTTAAAACTGAGTTTGATTCTGGAACATATGCTGTCATCATTGTTGTTTGTTTTTGATGTTAAAACGTGGCTGTACGAAAATACCTCCTTCATGATTTTGAAAGCAAACACACAAATATTATAATTGCGAAAGTTTTGATGGATGGATGTTTGTAACCTCTTCACGATAAAACTACTGAATGGATCGGGCTGAAATTTTGCATACAGGTTGTGCTAGGCCACTTTTCAGTAATTAAATCAGTTACTATCAAATAATCACTACATAGTATAAAACAAAGTCGCTTTTTCTGTCCCTATGTCCCTTTGACTGCTTAAATCTTTAAAACTACGCAACGGATTTCGATTCGGTTTTTTTAATAGATAGAGTGATTCAAGAAGAAGGTTTATATGTATAATAAAACCGTGCGAAGCCGGGGCGGGTCGCTAGTTATTAATAATATATTATATATCTGTTATACTTATTAATACCTACTTCAAGAAATAGAAAGCTCTTATTATATAGTGTGCTCTTTATTGCACTTAAAACTAAGAAAAAAATTATACAATATTATTAATACTACATAACTATTAACTAAAGCTACAAATGGCAGTCTTATCGCTCAAGAGCGATAAATACATATTATGTAGATATAGGGCAATTCACACAGAATCATCTCGTATTTAGTCAGCCAACCGATGCAGGGCAACGCAAAATCTAACAATTTCAATGATTAGTCGTTTTACATTTACGAAAATTGACATCATTACGTTCATTCATCCAACTTACTCAATGGACCCTGTTTCGAAATCGTCATTGGTTCTCCATTTATGGCCAGGTCACTCTTATGCTGTTGTGATACACGATATATTCCAATGCGTTTTTTTCTTTGTGGACGGCTTTCCATATAAGTCGATATGTAGAGCGTGCGAAACTATGCCACTCTGAAACAATGAACTCTATGGAGTTATAAAGACACCTTGTTTTAATTTTATGGAAAGTGTTGCCATAAAATAATAGTTTTAGTTGTAAAAATATGAGGAACTAGTATAGTTATCTATTCTAATTAATGTTATACCGTAATAATTAAGTTAATAAATAAATAAATAAATCTGCTAGCGGCCTGCACGCGTTTCTATAGAAACGTTTCAAGCCTATTCATATCCCATGGGAACTGATTATTTTATTCGAGAGTAGCCATTGTTTTATGCAAGGGCTAAAACTATTCTAGAGTGAGTGGGGGCAAGATGAAAAAAGGGGTAAGACAAAAAGTCTTCAATAACACCAGATTTATAGTACTTATTACAGTGCTGGCAACATCGTTAGGGCCACCAATTTGTTACTTATCACAACTCAGTCAGTGGTTGCGGCTGAGAACGCCTGGTTGTGTGTAAAGTGCAATTTTCTAAGACAGTGTATTTTTCAAGACACACAAAAGTGATTTCATCTTGCCCCGTGTCTTGTAAATTAAATTACAAGGCAGGTACGAGTGTTTAATTGAAACATCTGCCTATTATTTTTTGTACATATTTATGTAATTATTACTAAATCTCTCTATTTCTCGTATTTTAGAATTTATTTCAACTTTTCATCTTTCCCAATTTACATTAAACGGGGTAAGACAAACATATCAAAGTCTTAATCTTGACCCTTTTTCAGATTTCATACTAAAAGCCAGATATCCTCAAACTGTATCTTTGTGTAAGTTTCAGCTAGAAAAATAAGAAATAAAAAAAATATTGCTGAAAGTAGTAAAACAAAAAATAACAAGAATAGGGTATGCTAAGAAATGTGAAATAAAAAAAGATATCCAATAGAAAAAGAAAATACTTTAAAAATTACAAAAGAAAAAAATAAAGAATTATTTATAATTATTAATAATAATATTCATAATTAATTTATTAATTTCATGTGAAATAAAAAAAGATTTCAGTTTTTATATGATTTTTCATTAATAGAAAATATTTTTTTTTCTTTAGTCAAAACTTATGCAAATTGGCTGCAAAGTTTGAGAATCTCTTCTTCAATCTTCCCCCAGTGGGGTAAGTTCGGAATATATTATATTTTTAAATTTGTTATATCTTTGTTAAAAATAGCTATTTTGGCACTACAGTCAGTTACAACTTTTTAAATTACTTATCACTATAGACTTAGGACCATAAACTTTGCCTAGGACCTGCCTAAGACACGTTTTAACGATTTTTTGAGATTTTGAGATTTTTATTCGATCTTACCCCGTCACCTTTTCATCTTCCCCCTGTTTCAATTAAGTAAAAATAATATTTTTAATTACAGTTTTCTACTTTTTGGACAGCTTTATCAGGCTGTTATTGACATATTATAAAAATCTAGTCTTTACCCTTTAATTATGTCTAATTTACTTTTAGCTAAAGTTAATATCTATTCTTCTACATGGATTTAAAAACAACACTGACCATCTCATCAAAAAACCGTTCGATCTTGCCCCCACTCACTCTATTTCAATAGTTTTTGCATGAAAAGGTAACAAGTATTCATACATTCAAACTTTTTGTTTATAATATTGGTTTAATGTTCTTAACTGCCGCGTAGCTTGCTTGAAATTGCATCAGACACAATAAAACCACTTATTCGTTTCACCTACGCAAGTATAATAACCAAAAAGGCGATAAGGCTATAAATTACCCACGTTATGTTATTTCAATAACAAAAGATATTTACGTAGGTAAACTCTCGTTTTCCCCCTTCTACATATACTTATGTAAAACTACAATCAAATTCAAATTCAAAGTGCTTCTTTACCTTTAAACCTTACAGGACTTTTGGACACATCAGTCATAAAGGAATAGAAACAAAAAAAAAGTAAAACAATTGAATTTGAGACGATTACAATTCATCTACGACCGATGTGGCGTGGCGGGCGAAGGTTCGCCTGCGACGAAAGAAAAAACTCAAAGTTGCGGTTTGGATTGGGACCTTGGGACAAAATATTTGTTCGATCTGCAAATACTTGTTCCGGAGTTTTTTTATGTTTATTAAATATTACGTCAATTCGACATTCAGCTCTATCCATTAAGTACTTTTGGCGTGAAGAGTAACAAACATCCATCCAAAATTTCGCATTTATAATATTACTAGCGACCAGCCCCGGCTTCGCACGGTTGTATTATAAAAAATTATTTAAGTATATAAACCTTCCTCTTGAATCACTCTATCTATTAAAAGAAACCGCATCAAATTCCGTTGCGTAGTTTTAAAGATTTAAGCATTCAAAGGGACATAAGGACATAGGGACAGAAAAAGCGACTTTGTTTTATGCTATGTAGTGATTTAGACTTAGAAACAAGTAAACAAATAGCATTTACACATCGCACAGTCTATTTTCCTGTACTTAAGTAGGACCGTAGGTACTTAGATCGAATTGAGTTCATGGCATGTGCAGTCATGGCCGTGCTAAGGTAAACTTTGGTCGATCGACGTGCTCAATGAATAAGAAAAGGAAATTTCTAACTAACATTAACATACCCAGCTGCCATATTGTCTAACTTGAAATCGATTATAATCGAAGTCTAGGCTAGGTTTAAAAAGTAAAATATGAATCGTTCTCGATTATCAGTTGAATTACCTAGACAATAAGGTCCCTGGTCTTGAAGATTATGCTTTCCACATGGAAAGTATGACTTATGCGGTAAGACTTTGTCAAGTGTCAAAGTGACGAAATAAATAGTCCTTATAAATGCGAAGTTTGTATGGATGTTAGTTAGAACGAATTGGGCTGAAATTTGGCTGGAATGAACTTAATTCTAGCCCTGGCTACTCTTCACTACTATGCTATACATATATGCACTTGGCTATTTTTCAAATATTAAGCTACTTTTTATCCATAATTGCAAATAATTCCCATGGGATAGTCATAGCCTTGAGTCGTTTCCATAGAAACAATATCCGAAGCTGCGGGCAGATGCAAGTTATGTAATTCAGAAGTAGAACCTCAGCGAATATCCTATCTCCTATATCCGATAAGTTCAAGGGCTGCGATATCCAGTCGGTTATATTTCCTCTCCAAAGTAACCGGATGCAACAGGAAGACAATTTCCATCGAGGTCCCGGCGGCGAGCCGCTGCACTCGGCTTGCATACTAAATGAACTCTCACTTTACACGGATGAGAAAAGCCTATACTATTCAAAAACTTATATTACTATTTTTTATAACAATTATATTATAAAACCAAAGGAATGTTAGTGGAAAATAATTTACGAGACTGGTCAGAACAAGCTATATGAGCTCAAAAAATTGGTGGGTTTGACAGTTTTCATTCCATTAGTCCCTCATTCGTTATCGAACTCCGACGATCTTTTTTGCTGTGCTTGAGCACTTATGCGTTGTTGAAGATTTTTTTTGGATTTTAGCTACTTGTTAGCTTGCTGCTATCCTGCTGTTGTCTTTTATTATTATACGTTTTTGTAAAATTTCAGGTAATTCATAAATTTAATTGTTTAATAAATTACCTATCTTAGATATTATATTTTATTGGACATAGATGAGATTCATATCTTTCCATATTTTTATGCAATTACATGGTTTCTCACGGGTATTTCTTTCTAACTCCTTCGCTGTCCGTCGTCCGTCTGTCACCATCACCAGGCTGTATCTCGTCACGGTGCGAGATACAGCCTGGTGATGTTGACAGACAGACGACGGACAGCGAAGTCTAAGGTCTAAGTAATAAGGTCCCGTTTTGACCTTTGAGTACGGAACCCTAAAAACTACAGATTGAGAACGTCCTTCTTTTTGAAGTCATTTGAAGCAATACGTCTGTAACCCCTTATCAAGCACCTCCCGCATGGACTCCAATTGGCCGTGACCACCACGCATCGTGGGGTTCCACTCATGCGCACCAAATCATGTTTCTATTGCGTCCCAGTAATTGCACGCGCTCACTTTTACCACGGATTATAGTAAAAACTGATTTATGAGAAGGAAAGTTTTATTTATTTTAATAAGTAGAGAGCAATACGTAGCCACGTGTGCCCAATAATTCCTCAATGACATATTTCTTAACAGAATGCCACGGAATTATTCAGATTTAAATGTCAAATTTCTTCCCAGGATAATCCAACCTTAATCCTGTATCTAATCTGTGCCTTACGTAGTTCCAACCTTAGACCTTCTAACCCTTTGTCAAGTTCTAACGAATACACAGAACATCATAGTAAGTTCGAAGAGAAATTAAAATTCAGAGAAGTGGTGAGATTTCGCATTGCTGGGACTAGTTTAAAAATATAGTACCTATAAACCTACTTCAAATACCTTAAAACAAAAATTAAAACATCATAAATGTAGTTGAAGTCGATAACATTTTAATATACTTAACTAAAAAAGAACTGGTCAGATGTTTTGACGATGAGACATGATTACTCAAATAAAAAAAGAACTAATAAAATCTGTTCACCTAGAATAATCAAAGAAAATAAAATAAAAAAATAAAATCATAAGACAGAGAAAAAAATAGAAGATAATGAAAGACAAAAAGAAATGTAGTCGAATTAAGAACGTTCCCTTTTTTCATGTTTTATGGGGTTATGATTAAATGGGGCGCGTGCTACGACTATTTTAAAACATAAACTGCACGAATACGTTTTTGCCATAAATCGTCAGATTAAACAAAATAAACATTATGTAAAGGGTCACAAGGGTGATTTGAATGTCGCAGTTCAAGTTGAGAGGTTGATGGACCCATCTATACTTATAATAAAACTGTAACAGGTCCAATTCTGTACATTGAAGATATTTTGAAAATTTTTTTTGGAGGGCACTCTATTATCGGTACTCAAGCCAAAACTGTAATTTTTTTCTTTCATGTCTGTCTGTCTGTCTGTCTGTCTGTCTGTCTGTCTGTCTGTCTGTCTGTATCGTAAACGCGCATCACGCCGAAACTACTTGATGGATTTAAATGAAACTCGGCATGATTATAGGTCATACTACGAGGAAGGACATAGGATACTTTTTATCCCGGATTTCAGTAAGGTTCCCTTGGGAGAGGGTATTAAAGTAAAATTCCTTTACCGCGCATCACGCCGAAACTGCTGAATGAGTTGGAATGAAACTCGGGACGATTTGAGTTCATACTACAAGGAAGGACATGGGATACTTTTTATCCCGGAATTCGGTAAGGTTCCCCTGGGAGAGAGGGTGAAAGAAAAATTCTTAAACCACGCATCACGACGGAAGTGAATGAATTCGAATGAAACTCGGGACGATTGGACATGGGATACCTTTTATCCCGGAATTCAGTTTGGTTCCCCTGGGCTATACGGGTTTTCAAAAATTTCTCACAGCATTTGAACGACGCGCGCGCGTCGTTCAGATGCTGTGAGAAATTTTTGAAAACCCGTATAGCCCAGGGGAACCAAGCTGAATTAAACTGATAAACGCGAAAGTTTGTAAGTATGAATGGATAGATGGATGGATAGATTGATAGATGGATGGATGTTTGTTACTCTTTCACGCAAAAACTGCTGAACGGATCTGTATGAAATTTAGCACAGGGATAGATTATAAGCTGGAATAACACATAGGCTTATTTTATCCCGAAAATCTCACGGGAAAGGGAATTACGCAAGTAAAATCGCGAGTACTCGAAATACTAATCATGCGCAGACGAAGTCGCGGGTACCAGCTAGTTGTAATCTAATCTTATTTAATCGCATGTGAAAAGCAGCGTTTTGTTACGCTCACAAGCAGAGAGCAGCTTCATATCTTGGTTTACGACTTCAATTAGTAACAAATCGTGTATTTTATAGTTTATTCGTCAATCTATGAGTTGATTTACCCCATCTATGAGTTCATCATCATCAACCTATACTAGTCAGCTTGCCGCATCCAGCATCTATGAGTTAATTTACCCCTTTTCATTACCCTTCTCATCATTGTCTTTTTTCATTGATTTTATATTGCTAGTTTGTTAAATATAGAATGCGATAGAATATATAATCCAAGCAGGCTCGCATAGTTATCTGAGCTTCTGGACTATGCGACGTGTGTGCCAAAAGCCATATAGGCCAAAAGGGTCAATGCAGCTAAAGTCTTGGGGAAGCTTCCGAATGGTATTGATATGTAAATAATCTGTAGTTTAAATTTTTGCTTTTCTTTGATTGTGTTTTTCTTTGTCAATAAATAAGCCTTTGTATGAAGATACTTAGGTACTTATAATGAAAACACAGTCATTCACACGCTTAAGGCGCCTTAACAAATGTAGTCCACTGTGCAAATACAAAACTTTTTCTCCTTTCTAAAAAGCAAACCAAATACAAGGTGAAACGAAAAGACGTTCGATTTCAAACGCAATCGGTGTCCCCGAGAGTGTAGTGTGGGAGGCGTGGGTACGAGGTCACTTGCACAATGCAGCCTTATTACCGGTACACTCAGCACTGCACGTGACTGCACTTATTGCCTAGGGGCTTTTATCTGGCCTGCAAAAATTCAGCCATCATCATCAGCCTATATTAGCTACAGCTGCTTCTAATTTTATAATATTTTTCTTTGAATTTTTATAATTATCTTAATTAATTTAATTTGTTTTTAGATACTATTTCACGTTCTTTACTTATACTTGTAAAGTAAAAAAAAATGACGTGTTATTCAAGTAATTTACGAAATAAATGACTATTGACTGGATATGGCCTCCCCTAATGAGCGCCATAGCGCGGGTTATTGGCATGCCCTGTCTTCGGCTTGCCGCATCCAGCATCTGCCAGCAGTCTTTCGCAGATCGTCATTCCACCTGGCCGGAGGGCGTTCTACACTACGTTGGCCAAGTCGCGGTCTCCACTCAAG
The DNA here is from genome assembly GCA_944547425.1 of Eupithecia centaureata. NCBI lineage: Eukaryota > Metazoa > Arthropoda > Insecta > Lepidoptera > Geometridae > Eupithecia > Eupithecia centaureata. The sequence continues at coordinate 5,317,154 of OX155679.1, forward strand.
AAGACGTTTGCCCCAACGGTTGTCGGTTCTTCGCGAGACATGGCCGGCTTATTGCTACTTCAGCTTGCTAATTCTTCGAGCTATGTCTATAACTTTGGTGTTCTGTCGGATGTATTCATCACTGCACGGACTGCTTGTATTGCCTAGGTCGTCTATATGACCTACAACTAGTCGACAACTAGTCGTCATCATCATCAGCCTATATTAGCTACAGCTGGATATAAGGCCTGGATGAGAGCCATACCGTCTACAAAATGACGTAAAATTGAACACACCATCACTTTATTATAAATATCTACGGTAATATCTGTAGTGTAATACCGCGTTTCTTTAAAGCGGTATTACACTACACGATATTCAGGGCCCGGTAGTTAGGGCGATTAGGAAGCAAGGCTTGTCGGGTCCGTCCCTTAGGGACCCTAAATCTTATTACACCACTCTTAGTTAGGGTTAGGGTCCCTGAATATCGTGTAGTGAAATAGGCCTTTTACCTATATTTCTCGACGTTTCAACAGGTCTACACTCACTCTCTAAGGTTTCACTATCACTCACTACCTACTCACTGCTAATAATGTATCAGACATTTTTCGCATCGTGACCAAATCTATAGGTGCGTCTCAGGTCAAGAAATCATTGTTTACCATTCATCTGCCAACTGGTTCTGAGATTCCTGCGTCGCTGCCCAAATATGGCGCTTACATTGCAAAGCTTTGTCTATTCGTTCTTTGTTTCGTAGATCAATAATTCATCTAGGGACAAACAATGCCAGCTGGTAGGTTTGTATAAATAAAAATGACTCTATTTTTTTACCATAAGGCCAGGTTATTCGCAATTCAAATATTATTTGCTTTGACCCAACAAAAATAAATGAAGTAACTACATAAACATTATTGATTATTCTAAGGTTCGAAACACGATATATATCTCTTCACCTGATGTGAAAAATTTTTTTGCGCATTTTTGATGTTGCACTAAAAGGGTTACATTTCACTCTCAAAAAACATGTCTGAAAAGCAACGACGACGTTTAGAAGACTATTCAATGGTAGTTTATCAAAAACATTTTTTTAATTTTCAAAACGAGTAATTATAGTCATCATCATCATCATCATCATCAATTTATCCACTGCCTGACATAGGCCTTTTATATAAGTAGCGGAGCTTGTGTTATGGCCATAGACAACTGATATACTTGACACAATCCATAAATATACGCAGACGTATCGTAGGTAAAAACCTCCATCGTAGACCTTCGTCAAAATATTGGTACAAGCTTGTCTGATATTTTCAGTTTAAAAAAAGAACGACTACAAAAACAAAGATTTATTCGAGCAATACATCTTTCAAGCAACCTTTATAAATAGTCGTGGGTTAAAGTAGGTTATTAGCATAAATATAAAGGCCAAGCCAATCGGGAAGTGTGCGAAATGCCAAAAAAAGTCTCCTTGAGCTCATTCATATCTACAATCTGTTGGATGATGTGAAAGGTAGTTGATTTATCTTTTGTCTCTTCCTGTGTCCAATAAATTTATGAGAATTTGATAGGTTAACCTATTGAGGTCTATTGTTTTTTTGTATGCAAGGAAAAAAATAACACGTGTTTTTTTGCCTTGTATCCTTTATAGATCAAATAGCCAGTAGTTTGTTTGTAATTAATTGTAAGGTCCATTTTATGAAATATTGCTCAGTGTATAGATCTTTGCTTTACAAATGTTTTTCTTTATCATCAACAAAACTCAAGATCTATGACAGCAAGCATGCTTTTCATCAATCATCAATTCGCCTAGTAAGCTTGATGATAAAAACTCCCACTTTTTTGAGATGACACGTTCAGCAGTAGATATATGTGCGCTAAGAAGTATAAAATAACTCCACAATATACAAATTAATTTGCCTTCAAGTGTCCAAATAAGTACAGCAAAAGTTCTAAAATTAATCCAATTATGGCATTCACGGAAACCAATAGCACTTGTTAAGATGCCGCCGATCAAACCCAGCAATACGAGCCAAAGCCAATATAGAAGCAATGACCATAAATTCGTCGACTAAAAGGGCCGGTCAGTCAAGATACGGGCACTAATGAAGATTTATATGAAACTGGCATCACTGACGTAGGGGCCGGTGCAAACAAACTACTGGCTATTAGACCTATGAAGGATACAAGGCAAAAAGAACGCGGATGTTATCAAAAAAATAGGCGTTTTCCTAAAAATAAAAGAAAAAACCAGCCAAGTGCGATTCGGATTCGCGCGCGAAGAGCTCTGTATCAGTATCTATAAAAAAGGCAAAAAAAATCATGTCTGTTGTAGGTATGGGAGCCTTCGTAAATATTTATTTTATTCAGTTTTCTAGTGTTCGTTGTTATAGCTGAAACAGAAATACATCTATCACTGTTCAAGAGATACAGCCTGGTGACAGATAGACGGACAAACAACGAAGTCTTAGTAATAGGGTTTTATCCTTTGCCTAAAAGACATTTACCTCAATAGACGGCAGGAGTCTTCTACAGGTTATTTTTGGAAAGATCGAAAGAATTTGAAAGGAGAATTCTTTATGTCAAATATCAAAAATAATTATAGGATAGAACACCCAGAACCCTTAAATAATAATTTTCAGATCATATAATAATTTATCCCAAAATGAGAATAAAATAATTTAGCAATTAATTATCAGACGTGCCTTGAAAATTTCATTTGAAGGATTGCAGCACAGCATCCTACATGTTTGTCACAACATGTTGTTGTAGGTAGATCTCTCTTAAATGGACACAATGGTTTACTGGTCCATAAAATTCACAAGCAATTGGTTCAATTGTTACTGCGACCAAAGAGTACCGCGACTTTCATTGCGATGCCGATAGTAATCCATTTCTCACGGCACTTTAAACAATGTTACTATCCTTACTAATATTATAATCGAAAGTTTGAATGTATGTATGTTTGTTAAATCACCACCTGTGGAGGTTTTTTAAGTCATCCTATTATTACAGCAATTACGCAGAAAAGTTTTGTTAGTTTCGATCCTAAAATATACAAATTCTTTCTTCTAACTAAAGTATTCAAATTCTCTTTTGTGTCAAATGATATTATAGTCTAGACGAATTTTGAATGATACGTACCTAAATTGTAATTAGTTTTTATTGTTGCGTGCCAACAATAAAAAATCTACTTATTTTGCATACCCTAACCAGTCAAGCGTGTAGGTTCTCATATATTCGGTTTTGTTACATTTTAACCACATATTTTTTTGCCAATAAATATGTATCTTTATTTTCACACTCCTAAATAATGCTGATGGGACTAACATAATACTCATAACAAATAATAGGTACCGTACCTATTTACTCAATAGAGCAGAGAATAAAAACTCACACTCTTGGACCATCCTGTGTTTGAAACCAAGTTTGGTGTAAAATACAAGAGTTGATGACTTTCTTGACTCATTCTAGACTTATTGTAGAATTTCAGGAATCAAGAGATTCAACAGGAGGAAAAACAGAAACAATTAATTAATAATTTTACCAAGCAGTAAGCTAGAAGTTATTTTCAGAGCAAACATTAAAAATACAGTAATTAACTTGACTCAGGCGTTAGTACTATCCGGAAGTTTTATTGTTCAACCTTTTAATCCAATAAATGGGAAAACAGTAACTAAGTAGGGGATTTACTGTTTTCACCAGTTTAAATGTTGTGTGACGTGGTTCTCTATAGACTTAGACAAAACAAAGCTATTGTTTGATTTACAAGTCAAAACATATTATAACTAAACAAAAAGGTTATTTTTGATTCTGTGTCAAGTTTTATCAGCATCAGCATTGCCATACAGCGTGATAATGCAGCCAGTGTCTTGGGGACGCTTCCGACTGTATTGACATGGATCAATTGAGCTACCTTTAGACTGTTTGCAACCGTCTACAGTTAGCTCAATGGTTTCAATTGTATATACTAGTTGTAATTTTTATATTCCTTGATTGTTATTTTCGTTGTTAATAAATATTGTATTTTGTTTTATTATTTGCATATTAATGTACCTGAGTGTATACATTATTCAAATTAATAAATAAAGTCAGTTTATTTCAGACAAATTAATAATACAAAATCAACGACATTTATAACATAGGTATACACTTAACAGATATCACAAAACGCAAAATTAACAGGTAGCAATTGTTTGAAATAATTTCCGTTTTGTATTTCCTCTTTAATATTATTTTCCTTCCCGTCCTTATTCTGTGTAGAGTTTGATTTGTGCACAATGAGCAGCTATGAATCCTTGGGTTCTTGACAAAAAGAAAAATAATACAAGAGTATTCCTACAGCAAATTAGTTCTGTATTTTTATTAATATACTAGCTGGTGCCCGCGACTTCGTCTGCGCATGATTAGTATTTGGAGTACTCGCGATTTTACTTGCGTAATTCCCTTTCCCGTGGGATTTTCGGGATAAAATAAAGCCTATTTCTTATTCCAGCTTATAATCTATCTCTGTGCCAAATTTCATCCAGATCCGTTCAGCAGTTTTTGCGTGAAAGATTAACAAACATCCATCCATCTATCAATCTATCCATCCATCTATCCATTCATACTTACAAACTTTCGCGTTTATCAGTTCAATTCAGTTTGGTTCCCCTGGGCTATACGGGTTTTCAAAAATTCTTCACAGCATCTGAACGACGCGTGTGTACGCGTCGTACAGATGCTGTGAGAAATTTTTGAAAACCCGTATAGCCCAGGAGAACCAAACTGAATTCCGGGATAAAATGTATCCCATGTCCAATCATCCCGAGTTCCATTCGAATTCATTCAATTCCGTCGTGATGCGTGGTTAAAGAATTTTTCTTTCACCCTCTCTCCCAGGGGAACCTTACTGAATTCTGGGATAAAAAGTATCCCATGTCCTTCCTTGTACTATGAACTCAAATCGTCCCGAGTTTCATTCCAACTCATTCAGCAGTTTCGGCGTGATGCGCGGTCAAGGAATTTCACTTTCATACCCTCTCCCATGAGAACCTTACTGAATTCCGGGATAAAAAGTATCCTATGTCCTTCCTCGTAGTATGACCTATAATCATGCCGAGTTTCATTTCAATCCATCAAGTAGTTTCGGCGTGATGCGCGTTTACGATACAGACAGACAGATAGACAGACAGACAGACAGACAGACAGACAGACAGACAGACAGACATGAATGAAAAAAAATACAGTTTTGGCTTGAGTATCGATAATAGAGTGCCCTCCAAAAAAAATTTTCAAAATATCTTCAATGTACAGAATCGGACCTGTTACAGTTTTATTATAAGTATAGATGATACTTAACTAATTAGATTTGTATAAAATGTATTGCTAATTCTTCACACTACACTTTAATTATTTTCAAAGCTGGCTGAACGCCAGACGCATTGATACAGGAACTAACAAAATACATGTTGGCAAAAAAAATTAACGCATAAATAAATCCAGACAGTCCACACAGGATAGTAAGTTTGCATAAATAGATGCATGTTTAGATCTGGAATAATAATAATTATCATTCGGGTATGTGTACCTTGTGTTTTTATAGGTATTTATGTCTTGTGTTTTTATTTCCCCAAGTTTCCATCGCATTGCGAGATTGTGGCCACGGGGCGTCTGGTTTTCTCAGAATTGCAGCCAGTTATAGACCTTGGTATCTACGACTACCGTCAATTCGTCTTCAGAGTGAGATAGTAATAAAGCATTAGGCTGAGGCCAAACGAGCGTAATTTTGTGAGACGTGAGTCGCAGAATTTCGTTCGCAGAAATTCTGCCTGGCAGAAATTCTGTTTGCATGCCAGACGAGCGCATTTAATTCAGTTACTATCGAACGTTTATAGCGGATGTTTGTGTCGTGCAATGGAACCGTTGAAAATTTTGTGCTTTGTCAATTATCATTTTTCCTGTGTCCATCATTTTGTGAGTAAAAATAGGTGTCGGCTCTCACGCAAAATACCTGACTGACACTTTGCCCGGCCCGCGTTGGCCCCCTCGCCCCCCGAAAACTCAACTCGGTCCGAATAATGCGTGTGAGTCGGCAGACAACTCATTTTGCGTCGCCGTGTGAATGAAACAGGACTTTTGTATGAAACCGAATGCAGCAGAATTTCTGTGACCAAAATTCTGACTGATTCTCGACTCACGTCTCAAAAAATTACGCTCGTTTGGCCTCAGCCTTAGGAATCTTTTTTGTTTTACCATTTCGCGAAAGTTTAAATATATGGAATTAATTATGAGCCACTTTTTTCCCGAAACAACGCATGCAATAAGTAAATTAAAGTAAATAAATAAAGAAAGACCAGAAATAAAAGTCCTTTGTACCGGTCGTGCATTATTTTACTTATTACATTTGTCGTAATCAAAACTGTATACTACACTGGCACGAAGCGTAAAACTCCGTTTACAAACCGATAAGTAAATTTATATTTTAGTTCTACTTTGGTATTACAGTGGCATCTTAGAATCACCGTACAATCTGAATAACTTATCTTCTACACAAAGCCATCTATGGCACGCTTGACTTGTCCTGCTTTAGTTATAATAGGTAAATTGCCATTAATTTTCCTATGTTCATCTTGAATCCTATTATTATTAAATAGAGATCAGAAATAAGCCTACAATATCATATAATATCAGTTTATTTATATTTCTAATAAAATAACTGGCGAAGATCGAAAATCACTACATAGTATAAAATAAAGTCGCTTTTTCTGTCCCTATGTCATGGTGTCCCTTTGAACGCTTAAATCTTAAAAACTACGCGACGGATTTTGATGCGGTTTTTTTTAATAGATAGAGTGATTCAAGAGGAAGGTTTATACGTATAATAAAACCGTGCGAAGCCGGGACGGGTCGCTAGTGTAGCATATTTTCTAAACGGGGCGACGACTCGTCTGGCAATTCTCTGACCCGATGACCTTAGGGTTATTCACTCTGATTTAGTTAAAATATCGACTATTATTCTGATATATGCCCTGATTTAAAGCTATTTTTTTAATCCCGTATATTATTGTAAACGCTCCATTTGCGTATTATAGTTTCTGTATGTTTACTTTATGTCACTTAATTTAACTTAAATATTTATTTTAAATTAGGTATATTATTTAATTCATAATCAGTTACGCCATCGTATATTTCATACCCTAACCGATTCTGTCCATCCAGGTTGCCTGGAAGAGATTTAATGTTAGTCATAAGGCCACCGATTGTATCAATCTATTTATGTAGAATTGAGCTTTTGTTGTTAATCACATATTGACGGCGCCCTAAAGATTTTTTTTTATTTTTCTGTTCCTTGCTTGTAATTTTCTTTGTTAATAAAGTCATAAGATTTTATTAATAAATTAATCATTGTATGTTGATGTTTTAACTTATTTCAAGCATCCTTGCCGCTTCGCTTAATATTTTGGATTCCAGACAGAAACCTTGGGCAAACAACCCATAACTTAAATAAACATAAAATTATCTACTTTGAGTTTGTAATAAATTTAATAATGTTTTAGTTTACGAGGATCTACATCACTTTAGCGCTGTAATAATTTACACTGAGAATACAAAGTTAGCATTAGGTAGAGACGTAAAGTTATTTGTTCTCACTCTATGTAAAGATCATGGATAAAATAAATAATAATATTTAATTCTGGACACAACTGGAATAAGAATGTTTATTTTTCAAAATTCACTGGTAGCCTTAAAATTAATTAGTTAGTTATAACTAACTAAACAAATACGCAAGGTAACCTTAAAATTAATTATCTATAGCTAATTATATAACTAAATAAATAAATTTAGTTTACAAATAACTTAGTACTACCACATTATAGAGGTTACTTTATATTATATGGGCTATTTTTAAACTTAGTACTTGTGTGTTTCATGTCTTGTAACTTCCGTGCTAGTTAAAAAACTGTATTACGGCAACGGTAGAGCTCAATACCTCGCACAACGGCTCTCAGCAAGGGCTAGACGCTCTATAGTAGGGAAATTTTAAAAGGCCACATTTGAAGTCTGTCTGTTCTTTCTTTTACATATATTATAATGAAATAGGTAACCACCCTTATTATTATTTTTTATATAAATAGACAATTTTATGAATTTAGAAGCGATGATAGGTCTGTAGTCTCAGTTAAAAAATAAAGGTGTCCCTACACCACCTGGGGGTTTGGCAAACAGTGCAATGTCGCAATGCGTCGAATAGGAAATAGGTAAATTAGGTAATAACAAACAGGTGTATTTAGAACCTACAGACATAGAACCTATGTATGTGATGTGTCTATGTATGTGACGGCTTCACTGCCGCAGCGGGTGACGGGTGTTCCTGTGATGCAAGAGGTTAGGTTGGATTCCCACTTTGGATAAGTGTTTGTAATAAATTAGTAAGTAATTTCTACAGTAATTTGTGATGGTTAAAAAACCCATCACAAATTTCTTTTGTTTTTATCTATTTCAGATGTTTTCTATGTACCTCTATGACCATAACTAACGGCTTCACTCGTGTGAAAATAGACGAAAAGTAGCCTAAGTTTTATTCCAGGCTATGTTTTATTGCCAAATATGTTTTCTTATTTATGTTTATGCCAACTATGTAAGAATAATAGGTATTAAAAAGAGTCGAATGACATTATAAAAAACTCTCTGTATGTATGTTGTTGGTAATGTAGGTATATACTAAAGTAGAGAACTTTAGGTACATAAGAACACTTCCAGTGATGTTTAAAGTAGGCTGATAATTTTAAAAAAATATATACCTATGTAAGTGTTGTAATTTGTCCAAAACTTGGCGAGTCTACACAAACATGGTGGGTGACAGATTAGACGCCTTTTAAATCTCTGAAAGAAAGCCCTATTACTCACCAAAAATCTGAGACAAAAGTAATATAGATACGCCTTAGACGGTACTTACGAATCTGACGTATGACTAGTCCTGTAAGGATTAAAGAAAGTAAAGCACTTAGTTTGAGTTAGCACAGTTAACGCGGAGCGGCGGCGCCTGCGCATCGAAATGATGTAACGCAACGCGTCGCGCGCGCAAGGTCGCACATGCGCCCACTGGACCGGTTCTTTGTATCTGTTTTTGCGTCACCGATTCATTTCAATCCAGCTATTTTATAATGTGATGACAGACCGTCATATTCATATCTTTAGATAAAATCGAAAAGCTAGGAAATTATAGATCTACATTGTTGGTGCTTCCCGCTTGATCTTGTCGACAATCTGGCTAAATTATTCGTACCTTTTTGTATATTGCTACAAGCCATGCTCTACGTAAAATAGGAGAAAAAAGAGGGTGGGACACGATGACACGTCATGTTGAGTCCAAGCAGTTAATACTTAATATCTGTGGTAGACTTGTAGGTAGAAGTAACTTCCGGAATTTCAGGGCAACTCCGCTCACCTATATGAGTTCTCTTCTCGCCTCCTCTGCAAAGACATTTGCCTCTGACGTTTCGGGCTTTTTTTAGTTTTTAATTATATTTTTGCTATTAACAAACAGTCTCTCAGCACAGAAATTTACTTTCTTGTTGGTGATTTATAAGCACTTAGTAACTTGTTGGTTTGAGATCCTTTCTTTAAAAAACATTGCTCTATCTTCGACTCCCAAGTATGTTAATTTTAGTTTTATAATTTGTTTGAATCTCTTACATTAATTAGCAGCCATCTCTTAGCTCGACCAAAGACTTGTTATGTCTTATAGATAAAAGACCATCATCATCAGCCTATATTAGTCCACTGTTGGAGATAGACCACCCCTAATGAGATAGTACATGTATATAAGTAAATAACGTCAACGACGACTGTGGCTTTTTGTTGACGTTATTTACATTTATTATCCGCGACGTTTTAAAGTAGTTAAATAACAGTTGCAACTATAACACACAGCCAACGAGCGTTGAGTTCAAACTACTAAGCCGGTCCTAATTCCAAATCCTCTTAAATACCGTCTAGCTAGAGCCGTTCGTTGTATGGTTTCAAGTGTAACATGTCGTAATCGTAAGTAAAATTCGTTTTTAAACTTGTCTGATCCATATAGAAAATGTTGGAATGTGTTGATACCTACGTGAAAAGGGGTTAAGGATATATATTTTAAACCAATGATAAATGAAACATATAATTACAATTCAAACCATATCGTAATCATAATACTTTATTTGCTGAACATAGGTACCTTCAGTAGGTATAATCTACGAAGTTTGATGATGATATTCTGCTTCAAATTGCATGTAAATTATACTAAACAAAGAAAGAAATTAATGTTTTTTATCATCTAGAAGTTACACTGTAGTATGATTATTCAGTAAGTAACTTCGTCAAAATACTTTTAAAACCTGCTTTCTTGGATAAAGCCACGAATAACAAATTTATACAAGATCAAACAAATATGTTACTAGTTATGTATCTTACGTAATAAGTTAAATAATTCTAATAACCCTAAACGCTAATGAAATAACTATGTTAATACTGTTATAAGCTGAATAGTGATCTACGACCTCCACTTTCTCTATCTGCTTTCCATTTTACTTGCCACGGTACGGTAGTTAGTAACCTGTTCTTTACTGAACTTGAAAATGAGTGGCTTAGCTTTTGAATACCTATTAAATTAGCTGGGTTTAAAAGAATCACTACATGTATAAAACAAAGTGGCTTTCTCTGTTCCTTCGTCCCTATATCCCTATGATGCTTAAATTTTTAAAACTACCCAACGGATTTTAATAGATAGAGTGATTCAAGAGGAAGGTTTATACGTATAATAAAACCGTGCGAAGCCGGGGCGGGTCGCTAGTTTCGTAATAAAAGGAAAGGTATTGTAAAACGCATGTGAGATTCAAAAGTTTTAATAAATACTTATTTCTAGGTACATTTTGAAAAGGAAAATTAAATAACTTAAAAATAAATTATATAACGGCTGAGAAAGGGCCAAAAGATAGATATTTCGAGTTCAACGCAACCTCTACGTAATTTTTAATCGAAGACTTCCAAAATAAGGCTCTAATTGTCTTCATTCTCTATTTTTGGCGATGCTGAAACAAGTCGATGTAACAAAGGTTTTGCATTTCTTTCATAAAGTGGCCTGACCTCGTGTTCTTCTTTAAAGTTATCATCAAGGTATTTTGCTAGTGTCGGATCTTCTGGTAACAAGTCGATAGAGCTCTTAATTTCCCATTGCGGCTCTAAATTGTCTTGTGTTACGTATCTGTTTCCTACTCTATAAATATTTTGATTTGATTTAGAAGATCTTTCTGAATCGTTTAATTCTTCATTTAGTTCAAGACCATCATCATATTGGTCAAACGGAGTAACTGTAGTTGCCGATGTTTCAATGTAGTTTTCTTCACTGTACTTAGACAATGTAGTTTCTTCTGGCAACACATTATAATCAGTGAAGTCTGGAGTTGTTCCGATGTAGAACTCTTCCATATTATTATTTTCAGATGATTCAGTATATTCGTAGTCTTCCGGATATAATATAAAATCATAAAAGTCTGGATTTTCTTTATTGTCAAATAATTCTGTTAAATTATTTGTGACAGGATTGTGTAAGTCTTTGCTAACGTTAGTGAAATTACGTGTACTATTTATATAAGAGGGATCATCAATTATAAAGCATTGATTCTCTGACGATTCATTACCTGTTATTGGACAAATCTCATCATCTTTTTTATCTCGATTTGGAATGGTCGGCAAGTCATTTTCTAATATCTCTGATTCCATTTCATTGTGAACTTTAAGTACATTGTCATCAAGTGACGGTAAGTAGGTGGAAACGAACGCAATTGGAGCTTCGGTATCATCGGATAGAGATTCTAAAACATCATCAATTGTAAATACTGGTAAATAATCTGTGATACAATTATTATTGCTTATAATATCTTTATCAGTTATGGTTTCATTAGTAGTTATTCCACAAATATTTTCAAATGTGACAAGTTCTGTCTCTGGAATTTCTTCATTAACTTCATAAGTAAAAGATGGTGTTACAGAGAGCGGCGTTGTATCACTCAAATCTCTATGACTGGTATGTATAGCATCTTCAGTAACCTTATCGTTTATAGTTCTATCATCAACGACCGTGGGTATGGTAGTATATTGATCATCAGTAGCATTAGTAAGTTTTTCAAATGGTATGTGATAAATGGTTGGAGAATCCGAAAGTATTTCAAAATCCTCAATCAAATAATTGACTTTAGATGATTCGGGAATCCTTTCCGTTAAATCCTCCACGTTGGCTTTTGGAATTTCTTCTATTGCATTGGGCAACATATCAGTTAAGTGTTTAGTTGTACTAGGTTTGAATAAATCATTTGACGAGTGTTCGGGTGTAGTTTCACTGAAGTAGTTAGTCATGTTATGTTTCTCAGAATCGTGTTCCAACATATTAAATGTGGCATTATTTTTCACTTTTCGTTTTATCACATTGGATATTTCAACATTATCCTTAGAGAAGTCACTTAACATTTTTTGTGAATGGTCAGTTACATTTGATTTTAATTTTGAATTATCTGAATAAGGAATATAAGTTACTTCGCTTGAGTTATTAATCATAAAGGATCCAATATCTTGACATTCGTAATCAGCCAATGTCTTATTTGAATGATCTGTCACATTTTGTTCACCAATGCCTGAATTCGAGTCATCAATGATAATTTCTCTTATATTTTCCATTGATTTGAGTTCACAAGTATCTTCACTTGAGTATTCAGTCTCATCTTCATAAGTGTATTCTGTTACATTTGATTTGAGAATATGTTCCCACGAAAAGTTAGTCATATCTTCGATTGAAAAAAAATCTGTTTCGCTCGAATAGTTAGCTAAGTCATCGCGCGAGTAATCGGTTGATTTAAATTCTTGATTATTTTCACACAACTGGTGGTTGGTCACATCTACATTTGAGTTGTAACTTTCACTAGATTTAAAAATGTCATTAGTTGAGCAATCATTCACTTCTTCACTTAAATGGTTCGTAACTTTTGATTTGTCACATGTATACTCAATCTCATCTTTATTTGTGTAGTTTGTCACGTCAGAATCAGAGATAACTTCACGTGAGTAATCCATTACAGCAGATTTAGGATCACCTACACCTAAAATTTCAGTCTTGTTGGGTACAGAGCCATGAATTGTGTCAATATCAGTTGTTTCATGGACTTTTTCACCAGAATCATCGTTACGTGAGTTCCAAACTGTTAACAGCCGAATAATTTCAGTTAAGTCTTCAATGAGTGAATTAGAACTGGATGGTTCAGAAATTACATTGACAAGGTTTTCAGCTAATCTCCCTCTTATGAAATGACCATGAAATTGCGGATCATCTTTACATAAATTGTCACTGTGATGCCTGTCCAATGATCTATCATCGTCTACATTATTTTTCATAATTATTTTGCTAGAACTGTCAGAAGCATTGGTGCATGTTACGATTGTTTCATTAAAGTTTTCTAATGGTTTGTCCTCTTTATTTAAATAAGGAAGATACTCAATTTTTTCCTTGGCGTATTCGTTCATCAGCGGTAGCATATGAGTTGCTTCATTAATGCCAGTTGAAGGTGTGTCATCCAACTCCTCTGCTGATTTAGAATCAATTTCCTCAAGAATTTCGAAAATTCCATTGCTCAGCGACACAGTGCTAAGTTTAGGATCAGAGAGCACATTAAGAAGCTGATTTCTAACTACATAATCATTATACGAAACTGTTGAATTTAAATCTTCTTCACTTGTTTTCAAACTCGTTTGAGCTTTTTCATCACTGATATTAAATAAATCACTTGATTGATTGAGATTCAGTTCATCCCCAGGAGCTGCCGTGTTTTCTTTTAACATCTTAGTTTCAGCTAGCAAAATATTTGTTACATTATAAAAGGCTGGAATTTTATTTTCTTGTTCTTGGTTTGATGAGTTGGAAGTTCCATTTGTGGAAGAAAAACTAATTATTTGGTTAGTACTAGTTGTAGGAGAGGATTTTTTGTTTGATAATTGTTCCAATTTTGATATTAATTTTGAAAAATGCGCAGTAATGTCTTTGATAGAGCTCATAGAATTCTTTGAAACACTTTTCATTTTTGTTGTATCCTTAGTTTTGGGGGAAAATACTTTCTCGTCAGTCGACGTATTATTTTTTTCTGTTACTTTTGGTAACTGCATAAGATATGTTTCCATCTCATTTTCATCTTTTGGCACAAAGCTATCAACATTTTTGTTTTGGCCTTGTTTAACTGTAGTTTGTCTGGCCATTTTGTTACGTTTTGCTCCAACGGTCTTTTTATTATTTTCAATTTTAGGGATTACTTCTGTTTTTTTTATAGTTGCAGGCATCTTGTTATTGTTTGCAGTCGGCGTTTGTTTAAATACATCAAAATAGTCAGTACTTGTTTGCTTAGGACCAGTAAAATAAGCATCTTTATTAAAAAACCTGTCGTGGTTATTAGAAGGTAAAGAATTCCAATAATTTGGTGTCCATGTATCAAATGCTGTCAGTGGATATTCTACCTCAGGGAACAATCCTACTTCAGATAAAAAGAAAGGTGTTCCTTGATTGTGAAAAGATGCTGGTATAGTAAGTATTTCATCATTATCTCTAGTAAATATTTTCTGGGTTTGCTGAAGCTTACGTTTCATTCGTTTCTCTCTTTTGAGATTATTGATAAGCGAATCACTTACATCTATGGGTGATATTTTATTGTAGAATTTATTTTGTTTTATTAAATCGTCTTGAAATATGTGCGTTTTCCTACCATTTTCATGAGTTGTTGGAATATTTGGACTGTATTTTTGTTTATTTATATACCTTTCAAAAGGACTGTCCTTTAAGTATTGTGGTATGCACTTGCTACACGTGGCCTGAAAAGGAATTTGTTGAACGCTACATTTAATATGGAATGATATTGAATTTAATTACTTTACCTGTAAATTTTCCCATGACCCGTAAACGTAACCACAATTCATCCATATCCATTTGATGTGAAATTATGGATATATAAAATTATGTGAATATTTAAACATAATCTTCGATATCTTTCAAATAAGGACAGAAAAAAGAATAAATCTTACCTCATATAAAATAACAGCCAACAAAATAAATGCCACCTTCTCCCGAAAGTCCATTGCTACTAAATCTAATCAGTAAAATTATCAAACCTTATTTATTGCGATGTGCATATTACATTGCGTTTACAGAAAACGTGATTTTAAAAAGATAGGCACAAATAGATTAATTTTCTGTGAATTTGTGATTGCAAATGAGATGTGATAAAAATATTGTAATGTACCTAATTATTGCAAGTTACATAGAAGTGTTGGAAGAATAGTTTCCTCACATAGTTGTTGTCTCGATAGCAAGGTCTGATCGCTTTTTGAATTACAAGTGTCTTTCCACGGCTCCGCTAGCATTATTCAATGGAAATTTTACAAGATTATTTCTATTTGAACATGATGGGAAATTATGGGAACTGATTTATAGGATAAAAAGCTAAGCCTATAATTTATTCTAGGATCATATTCGTACAAAATTTCATACTAATCCATATCCATAAATGTATAAAAATATCCATGTACCCATTCATCCAAACATTTGCATTTATGATAATTTAGTCTTCATTTATTTATTCATTATTTTATAATTCATAAGTAGTGATAGGTTTCTATAGCCAATTTGGTTTAGTATCTTATTATGTGCTTTTGATGTTGGTACTAATATTATTTTATCATTTTTTTTCAGGTAAGGGCAAAATATGGTGCTTCTGGGCGTAGGAGTTTATTATGTAGGACGTAGGAGCTTATAAATAATAAAACTACGACATGGGTGAGTTAAGTACATTCTTTATTTTTTAACAAAATAATTTATTCATTAAATACCGATGTGTACTTATTATTGTATAACTAAACTATAGGACCAACTTCCCTTTTCACCAACCTTTAAACAAAACACCAACTATTTCGTACCGTAGGACAGTTTTTATAGAGTTCTTTGTTAGTAAATGCATGCCGCATTATAATATTTGCTTCTCTTTAATTTATCTAGAAGAGATTTGTCTAGCTTAGGTTTGATTTTGTTGCATTTAGGGCTGATTTTACTTGGTCGCTTAATTGACTGTGGGTATGCACGACAGAGATTTGTCAAAATAATTTCAGGCTCGTAAACTTCACTTACAATCTTTGTTACATCTTCCTTTGGTTCTTTAGCGATATCGTCATTGATTTCTGCTTCTTTTTTTTCTTCTTCCAAATCGTCTAACAATGTAGAACAATCATATTCATCCAAAATATCTTCACATATCAGAAGGGTCTTTAAAAGGGGAGTTAGATCATCAATTTCACTCGATTCTTCTGGTGTTATTTCTCCGCTACAGCTAAAAGATGGTTCATATTCTAGAATTTGGTTTGTTTCTTCGATAATCTCTTTATCTTCGACGACTTTCTCCTCAATCTCTTCTTTTTTATTAAGTTTATCAGCAATGGCCTCTTCTCCAATTTCTACTTTTTCAGTGACTTTTGGTACATCTTTAGGTGTTTCTTTTTCTTTCAAGACTTCACCTGGTGAGACTTCTGGATCTACCATACTTAGGCCTTCTTCTACATCATCATCAATAGTTTCGTCTGATTCACTTGACGATACATCTGATGCTATTTCTTTTTCTACAGGAAGTTCACGCAGATATTCTTTATTAACAACCCCACAAACCGTATCAAATACTTCAACTTCATCTGGTATAGTAGAACACATGTTTGGAGTAACAGTTTTTTCCTTAAAGTAAGTAATCGGACTCAATGTAAAGTCTTTAATGTATTTAGCTCGGACTTCTTCAAGAGCTTTCTTATTTTTCTCTAATAGATAATTGTAAGAAAACTTAACGTCATCAGAAAAGGGTCCAAGCATGGCACTGGTCTCACAGGTTTTATAAAAGAATGGTCTGGAAGCTTCCATGATACTGGCAGGACAATCCATCTCAGGGAAATACTGTGCCAGACGTATACTATCATCACTTGGTAATAATGACTTATCATATACGACTTTTTTGTTTCCTAATAAGTATCGGGCTGGGGTTACGGTTTCTTTACATTTCTTATTGGAAAATATGTTTTTTGTTGGCTGGCTAATTTGATGATTTGCTTTGAAAGCAAAGCTTCTCTGAAAAACAAGTAATTAATTACTAATATATTTTTTGTGAAAAGTTAAAATGAAAAAACAAACAAAATCTTATGTTTTTTCAAGCGAAAATATAAACATACTTACTTCAAATACCAATAATAATAAAACTAAGCATTGAGAATTCATCTTTAACACTTCAGACTATCGATATGAAATAATTCGAATTACTATCTACTTAGAGACAGGTGTTATAAATAAGAGATTTGCATAATTTTGTTATATTTATAGCAATTTATTACAAGTTTACTGAGTTATTTGTGACATAATTCTGTGAATTGTAACTTTGATAATCATTTCATCATCATTGAAATACCAAGTTTACCAATACATATTTGAAGAATCGGTGAAACTAAAACCATGTTCATTTCATAACAAAACTTGACTGCATGTTATCAACTCAAAAAATAAACACATACTGTGTGTAGCACAAAAAAGGTATATTTAGTAATAGCCAAGAACGTAGTAAAGTCAATCATAAACGGATCAGCAGCAACCGCCGCCGCAACCGCCGCAACCCCCACCGCAACCGCAGCCGCAGCCGCCGCCGCCGAAGAAACCGCCGCCGCAACCACCTCCTCTGCCGAGCAGAGCGATGAGGATGAGCGGTAGGATGTCTCTCATGCCGTCATCATTACTGCCGGTTTGGATGATGGGAGGGTAGCCGGGATAGCCGCCGTATCCGCCGCCGTAGCCACCGTAGCACTGGCACTGCATCCAGTGAACCTAGAAATATACCAATGTATTAGGATTAACAGCATTTTCAGAAGATATTTTATAAATGAATCATCATCATCAGACCGTATCAGTCCAATGAGCGGCATAGTGCATAAGCGGATTTTTTAACGTTTTATAGCTGCGGGCGGGACTGTAATAAATCAATAATGCTTGACAATTCACTCAGCGTCATCTAGCCCCAAGCCAAGCAGATCTTGTGTAACGGGTACTTGATGACTGATATATACTTAATGCAATACATTATACAAATGGACATTTATATGTCTGATGTCACATCGGTCGTCGATGTCATAAAATCTCTTTCATGCGTTTGACAACAATTCGGTTTGGATTTTTCAAGGCTTTAATGCTACAAGAGCTTTAATCCTTACTAATGAATGAGGGAAGGTGTTTGAAAATACAAAACACAGCCGAGATTTGGAGTTGAAAGTATGAAAGTCGTAAGAATTACGTGCATTCGTGCGTGTACCGACACGATAAGGCACCTCATAAAACCATAGTATTACAAAATACACTTGTTAAGACTAATAAAGGTCATAGTAACTTTAACTTGAATGCTATTTGAACTTACATTGAGCAGCAGCAGCGTCGCCACTAGGACAGTAGATTTAATGAAAGCCATATTGTTACTTCCAGTTTCCGCTATTAACCAATCGTTTATATAGTTTCCGTTTCGTAGTGCGTTTTCCACGTGCCCAATGTTGACATCCTTCACATGGACACGTAGCATGAGATTAACTACAATAAATTCATGTAAGAATTCGAGTTTCCAAGGTCATTTGGTGCAGGTGTTGACATTTTCAACCTTTTATCTAAACTTGTAGTCTACACACTAAAGGCAGCCGCCGACAAGTGGATAAACCTGACGACAATCTTCATGAAAAAGTCTTTTTTATTTATTTATTACTAGCAGTGCCTCGCGGTTTCACCAGCGTAATTCCCGGGAATTCTGGGATAAAATATAGCCTATATGTTATTCTAGACTATAATCTATCTCTGTGCCAAATTTCATCCAGATCCGTTCAGTAGTTTTTGCGTGAATGAGTAACAAACATCCATCCGTCTATCCATCCATACAAACTTTCGCGTTTATAATATTAGAAGGATAGGCTTCTAACGCATAGTTTCTATAGAAACGTTTTAAGGCTTTTTCTATCCCATGGCATCTGTTTTATGGGATAAAAAGTAACCAGTGTTATTCCAGGGCTAGAACTACATCTATTCCAAATTTCGTTCAGTAGTTTTTTGTGAAACAGAAACAAACATCCATACATTCATACATCTATAAAACTTTCGCATTTATAATATGGATATTATCAGTTGTTAATTATTCGTTCCTCCGGTACATATTAAAAGAGCTCGACTTGCTTTGGGTCCAAGGGTCCAACCCCAAAACAAGCTAAGTCTCATCCAAATGAGGCCTTGAAGATATAAAATATCAATAAGTGACTTCAGATCCTCTGAATTTAAAAGACCTCTTTCCCACAGAATACTTGCACTGTGCGACCTTTAATAATTCCAATCTCAGTCGTACCCCAGAGCTTATTTAGCTCTACTAGCAGCACCTCGCGGTTTCACCTGCGTAATTCCCGTTCCCGTGGGTATTCCGGAATAAAATATAACCTATCTGTTATTCCAGACTATAATCTATCTCTGTGCCAAATTTCATCCATATCCGTTCAGTAGTTTTAGCGTGAAAGAGTAACAAACATCATAGTAGGATATCACCTCCGTGGTACATTATCTTATTCGTATTTTCTAATATCTTATTCGTCGTGTTACACTCGGCAGCTCTCCAATAATATGGTAAATCCAACAGATTGATGTACAACCACTTTTACCAGTATTTGGCATCTGCAAAACCTATATTAATATATTTTCTGACATACTTTCCAAGTGAGTGTATATATAATATTTTAACTAACGACTCGGCTAACGACTCGGCAACTAACTGCCGGCTTGGCACAGGTGTCGGCTTCGCACAGGTTTATTATCCGTATAAACATTCCTCTTGAATCACTTTATCGATTTAAAAAACCGCTTCAAAATCCGATGCCTAGTTTTAAAGATCTAAGCATACATAGAGGGACAGACAGACAGACAGCGGGAAGCAACTTTGTTTTATAATATGTAATGATTTAAAATTTGGTTGTTAATATTTTAAGTTTAATAAGGCCTTTATAATGCCACAATCAGATTTGGTTTGCTTTGAATCTCCAACTCTAAAAAATAGCCTTTGCCCTTTCATTTATTCAAAAAATACCGAAGGTCCACCTGCGACACATGAGGTTGCTGGTTTAATTCCCGCCTTGGGACAATGTTTGTACGATCTGCAAATATTTGGTTCAGGGTTCTGGCTTTTGTATTTATAATAAAAAATATAATTATCTAATGTATTGTATGAAGTATATCAGTCGTTTAGTACCCAGAACACAAGGTCTGCTAAGCTTGGGGCTAGATGGTGCTTTGTGGATTGTCTAGAATAATTTGCCCTATGGATAAATTATGGGCAAACAATTTACCCGCCTCTCATATATTTGCATCTAAGTCGTTTTCATACACCAGATGCCTAGGCCTCTCAATTTACTAGGTACTATGCTACTAAACCCTGCGTGACCCTATAAGCAAGAATGTGGAAATAGATCGGGACGTTCGTTGATAAAGTGAAAATTCCAACTATGTATTAACATGAGATGTCTGTTTAGGTTTTCTTTGAACAGTTTATCCCCAAATATGGTGGAACTAAAAAAGCTACGTTATATGAAGGAAAAACATAAGGCTTTTTTTAACCATAAGCCTTATGCATAATGTAGAACACAAAATAATTGAAGGTTTCTAAAAAGGGTGCATAAATTACAGTAAATATGATTCAACGTCCTTATTTTTTTCATCATATAATAGCTGTATACATTTAAACTTGGGATATTGTAAAGTAAGAGCATGATATATTTCTAGATAACTGGAGATTTATGACATATAACCCAAATTATTATAGGAGCGATGTAAGAGTAATTTTATGAAACTGCAAAGTTTTCTTTATAGGTTAATTTCTTTTCTATATGATGAGGGGTTTGTATTAAATTTACATTGTGATACATCTACTACTTATTCAAATAACAATTGATTTTACTATTGACACTCTACCTACTTATTTATTAAAATTTGTATATGTAGTTTGAGGGTACATAAGCTACTCTCAAAGCGCAAGAAAACCTTTTTCAGGCTTTATTGTTATTGATCTAAAGAATAATTTTAATAACCAAGGTACTCGAAGACTGTAATAAAGAATTTAAGACTGCAATGAAGAATGTAAGAGAAAGTATGGAATAAGAGATGTAAACAGGAGATCAGGCAAGGAAGTTTAAAAAAAGCATAAATAAAACTCTTATAACTTTTATTTTCATAACACGTTGGTACATAATAAGTTACTGTTTGATGTGTTACGGCTTGTGTTATTCAATCCGTAGCTACAGCCGCAGCCGCTGCACCGCCGCCGTGTTTACCGCCTGAATCACCAGACTTGACGATCAAGTTGATGGTCGGTTCGCGTGAGTCAATGCTGAATGAGTTTGAGCAGTCATAGTCGTTATCATAGGGATTGTAGCCATAGTAAGGAACAGGGTAGGGCAAGTAAGTGCAACCATTTCCGCAGCCACAGCCGCAGCCGCAACCACCGCCGCAACCACCACCGCAGCTACCACCGTAGCCACCAAAACCTCCACAGCTCCCACCGCACCCACCACCGCAACTGCAACCACCGCCGCATCCACCTCTAAAACCGCCACCGCAACCACCGCAGCCTCCGCAGCCTCCGCAACCACCGCCGCAACCACCGCCAAAACCGCCTCCAAATCTTCTGCTCAGCAACAGAATGAGCCAGTATAACCAATGGTGGTTGCTGTCATTATCCCCACCGTCGTATATTATCGGTGGCATCCCACCGTAGGGGGCTGGGAGTCCTCCACAGCCGAAGTCAGGGCAGGCTGGGGCGGGGGCGCAGCCGCAGTCCTGGATGATGGGCTTGATCACGGCGGGGATCACGAACTGAGTGCATGGGGCGGAGCACGACAGGCCGCAGGACGGCGCGCATGAGGTGCAGGATGTCACTTGGATGGGGCAACCGCCGCAACCACCGCAGCCACCACAGCCACCGCAGCCGCCGCAACCACCGCAACCAGATTGCCCAAGGCAACTCTGTAAAAAGGGACACAATTTTATTTCAAAAGTTTTACTTTTTAAAGAGTTATTCAGGAATTACGGTTTCCATGCTTCTGTCTCTCTTATGACAATCTGAATGACCATGCTACTACCTCAGACTACCTCCAATACATAACTAAGAAGATAAAAAGTTATTATTGACTGTTAGGTTCATTGCTTCATTTTGAACACTTCCCTTGTAATAGTAACTAAAAATTTTCTGAAACTCACCTGTAAGATTAACTGCGCCGCAGCTACGAAAAATATCGCCCGAATCCCCATTTTAGAATATTTACCTATTGACCGACTTTATGTTTAACAGCCCTTTTATACATTACATATTTCAAAACATGTTTTTGGATAAGGATGAAGAAATTTTTTAATATGAGGACGACACGTAATTTTTGTATGATAAAGTACAATTTACAATTATATTCGTTTGGTAATAAATTATCTGGGGTAAAGGACATTTCGTAAGACACATTTCATATTCTTTAGGTTTGGTAAATGAATTAGTAGGTTTCCAGGAAATCATAAAGTACGTACGCTGTGTCGTTAGTTATTTTTTTTAAACCAGTAAAAAAAAGTGTGGTTGAGTATAAGGTATCTTAGCCCTCGGTTTCGCACGTTTTAATTCTATGGAGACGTTTCTACGCCCTTTTTTATATGAACAGATTTTTGCGACGAAAAACCTACATATTTTTTTTTGTAGGCTTAAAACTACGTCTTTTAAAAAATCAACCCAATATTTTCAGAAGTCTTGGAGTGAAGAGATAACAAACATCCATCTATCCAAACTTTCGAATTTATAATATCAGTGTGATTTATCTATAGAATTTTGAACAAATATAGAAAATGCCTTACATTATTTAAATATCGTAAAAAGAAAATAATAGACTTGCGCAAAATAAGTTTTTATTACAATAAATTACATAAAATGATCACAAATTTAAGAGAACAGGGTGCTCTTGAAATTAGAGCACAAGTGTTCGTTATCCAAAACAAACTTGGCTAATACTTTGAACCTAGCTTGGATGCTTCATCGAAGTGGGTGCACTGGTTTAGATAAAAATAGTATTAACCACAGTTAGTGGGTATAGGTATCGGGTAAGGAACCGGGATAATATTGTTCCCACCACCGCAACCACCGCAACCGCCACCGCAACCGCCTCCGAAACCACCACCGCAACCACCACTAGCAAGAAGAATGAACAGCAATGGCCAAATCATGTTGTCGTCGTTGTTATTGGACCTTATTATGATAGGCTGTGGTGGGGGCCCCCCACAGTTTTGGCCACATCCACACTGAGCGAGTACTTTGACCTGAAATAAATAAATAAATATTACCTATCATGATAATAATAAATAATATAGGACAATCCACACAGCACCATCTAGCCCCACAGTAAGCTACTTAAATCTTGTGTTATTGTTACTTGATAACTGATATATTTAATACTTTATAGACATAGATATATAGTTTTTATTATACACTAGCGACCCGCCCCGGCTTCACACAGTTGTATTATACGTATAAACCTTCCTCTTGAATCTATTTAAAAAAACCGCCTCAAAATCCGTTGCGTAGTTTTAAAGATTTAAGCATACAAAGGGACATAAGGACATAGTGACAGAGAAAGCGACTTTGTTTTATACTATGTAGTAATAATAATAAATAATGTTGGACAATCCACACAGCACCATCTAGCCCCAAAGAAAGCTACTCAAAGCTTGTGCTATGGGAGGTCAGGACTGGATAAGACGGGCCCAAGATCATGAGGAGTGGAAAATAAGGGAAGAGGCCTACATCCAAGAGTGCATACCGAAAAGACCAAAATGATGACTGATCGGGCTGAAATTTTGTTTATACGTAGTTCTAGTCCTGGAATAAAACATAGAAAACTTTTCATCACATAAATCACGTGGGATAACTTTGAAACGTTTCCATAGAAACGGGGCGAAGCCGCGTGAAGATGTTTTTATGGTATTTGTTTTTATAGTTTAAGAACATTTCGAGTTGCCATTCTTTTGCAATGATGATTTTTGCATTTTATAAATTAATGAATATGCTTACATTGAAAGTGCCCAGTAGCAGCAAACAGATCCACAGCAATTTTGGCGCCATTTAAACAAATTATCTAATGAACCTATCAGTTTTTATTTTTATATCAAAATCTTGCAGTAATAATTACTATCTTAGATATTCTCGATTACTTTACGAAATGTTTCCAATAAAGATTTTGTAAACGTTTATTTCATTTAGCATTTACAAAGTCTTAGTATTTTTATCAATTATCAAGGAAACCATCGATTTCAGTACAATACAATTTTTTTATAACACAGGTACATTAAACAATAACATAATAAATCTTCATAAATTTTATTAGGTTAGTAAATTATTTTTATTTAAATACATAAATACATTTGTGATGGACGCCTTTCTAAATCTATACTTTCTTTCTAACTTATAAAAATAATAGCATCATTCAATATATTTCGTAAAATATTAGTGCGTAAAATACACATCACTCAAGTTCGCAACCACTGTAGAAAGTAGGTAGGTATACATAACCATTCACAGATTTTGTTTCTTACATACACAATACAAAGACACAATACAAGGTAAAAAGACCATACAAAGGGTTCTTATTCAGTACTTATATAATATTAAGAAATACAAAGACTAACAAAGAGTGAAGAGTGAAAATTCATAATCATTTTTAATTGGTTCTTAATTTATAACACAACTAATATAGATATCGTGTTTTCCTTTGGGCGTTTTATTAAAATTGTATTGTATGTTTATTATTTAGCTATAATTTAATTAAAGATAGCTACAATAGATAAGTACATTATAATATATATAAAAAGAGTTCAACAAAACTTTCCACACAAGTCCATCCATAATATAGGTATAGGTATGCATGGAATAATACAGGTATATTAATATAGATAAAGCAATCTGAACCATAGTCTATTTAGTATTAAGTTTCTATTTGATAGATTTGGTTTGCTGTCTGCAAACCATATCCTTACACGGTCAATGCTCCAGCAGCACTTAGCGCACGGCTGCCAAACCCAAGCCCCAATCCCCGACTATATGCAAGAGAACCTGCATATCCCACACCAGGTCGATCATATGCAAGAGAACCTGCATATGCCAAACCAGGTCGACCATATGCAAGAGAACCTCCATATGCCTGACCAGGTAGGCCATATCCAATATAAGCAGGAGCTCCATATGCGCCGCCGTAACCGCCATATCCACCGTACGGATATATACCGTATGGGGAACCGCAGTATCCACTACCGCAGCCGCGGCGACCACATCTTCCGCATGGAATTGCTAGAACAGACTATAAAAACCATGATGATAGGTACATAGAATAAAATAAATATAATGATAATATCATCTTCTCGCTTTATTGAATACTAGCGCCGCCCCGTCTTCGCACGGTTTTATTATACGTATAAACCTTCCTCTTCTCTCTATAACTCTATCTATTAAAAAAACAGCATCATAATCCGTTGCGTAGTTTTAAAGATTTAAGATTTAAGTCAAAGGGACGACATAGGGAAATAGGAACAGAAAAAGCGACTTTGTTTTATACTATGTAGTGATAGTGACTAGCAACCCGTCCCGCTTCGCACGGGTTCATTATACATTTAATTAAATCTTCCTCAAGAGGAACATAGCTGTCACCTAACTGTACCTGGTGAAATAATCTCTTTTTTTCAATCGACTTCTGAAAAAGGATAACTTTCTTAATTTGGCTGAAATCATCGAAATATGTTCCGTGCGATACGAGATTAATCATAATTCATAACACAGCTAGCTCCAGCTATGATAATTACATTTATACCGTGTTAAAACACTATAATTGTGCATGCGACCCTTCCCTTTTCGATCGTTAACGCGAAACATTTTCAAGAAACTTATAACACTAACAATTGACAAACGAGAAACAATTGAGCTAACTGCAAACGGTTACAAACAGTCTAGAGGTAGCTCTACTGATCCATATCAATATCAAACGGAAGCGTCCCCAAGACGCGCTCACTGCATACCACGCTGTAAGGCAATGCTGATACGCTACGCCAGATACATAGGCACTGACCAGCTCTCGTGTCATGAATAATTTTATTATGAATAAAATTAAAATGAATACTCAAAAACTAAATACTTACACCAAGGATGACGACAATGGCCAGAAGCAGAATAAAAGTTTTAGATGCCATGATTGGATTTGGAAATCTTCTGTTGGACTATGCATCAGAGACGAATAAATCCAGTTTTATACCATTCCCAATCGTCTGTTCATTGTTCAGTTTCCTTAGTCATGGTATTGACGATGATGAATTTTGTAGATAATATGATGATGAAACACAAATCATCGAATCATTGTGAACTCGATGATGCATACGAGTGATAAAGGTGCTTCTTTTGTTAACCAATCCATCTATTAGTTCCTATCCTAATCAAAAACCAGTATGTATGTACCACTACACTGTTTGATATACATACGTTAAGGTCGATAAGTGTGCAAGTATTTGCACACAATTTCAAGTAGTTCAGTTTATTGTTTTCTATCTAAACAATATTTACATTTACCTACCTAAAATAATGGCTTAACCCTTTACCAAATCCACTAAATACTTCATAATTAGTCGAATATGAAATCATTTGAATAAAACAATAAGAATTATACTGCTCCTTACTAGCATTTTTAAGAAGCATTACAATGAAATGTGTTAAATCAAAGTCCGAAATATATTTTTTCTATAATTTATTTTGTTCTTAGGTCTATAACTACATGCATAAATAATAAGCTAGTTTGTCTTTTACTTTCATTCTTCATCATCTTCATAATCATCGTCTTCGTCTTCTTCAGCTTCTACGACTTCTTCGCTCGCTTCTTTGCGAACCTCAGTCTTGGTCTTTTTCGGTACTTTTACAATCTCTTCTTCACCAGATTCCTCTATGTCTGCACTTTTGTTTATGGTTGTTCTCTTCAAGTCTTTGCTGTAGTTCATAAGACTCGAGTAGCCGTCATGTACAGTTGGTTTATTATTGCATGGGCATCCACAATGTGGGCAATTACAGCCTCTATCGCTGTTGAGCATGTTGAGAATCAATGGGAGCAGTGCCGTCATACTGCCGCCAGGTTTCTCCTGTTTCGAGTTCATAAGCATCGGAAGAAACGTTGACATGTCAGGGCTTCCAGACGAAGATAGTTGGGACATCAGCATTGCCATGGGATTTTCAGACGTCGGCCCTTGTGCTGCTTGTCTTGACTGGCTGCTTGAACGTGATGATGTTTGAGGCTGGAGAGTATAAGCTATTGATTGAGCTGCTGCTGGTTGAGGGACCATAGTGAAGACGATAGGGATATTCTGGCCCGAACTGGTCTGAGGTATTTGAGCTACGGGGGTAGGGTTTTGCAAAACGTACGCTGGCCCTTGCGATGATGGACTTTGGCCACATTGAAGTGGCACTGCACTCGTCATGACGCCTTGAGGTGCTCCTGGTACGTATTGAAATGAAAAAGATGGTTTCGGAGATTCTGGAGCGATCTTTTTATTTGCAGAACAAGGTGATGGCTGCTCGTATCCACTGGAGGTTGGTGTAGGCTGAAAGGAAAACCGCACGTTGTGCAATGCGGAAAATATGTCAGAAACAGAATTTGGTTGTGTATTTGCTCTATTCTGCTGAGAAAGGCCAGCTTGCTGCATATTTGAAGGTTGCTGCCAATTTATTTGCTGGCCTGGTTGTACTGCATTGTAATTTACGGCTTTAGAGCTCGGGGACACGCCTGCATTGTTTACTACATTGTTGTTTACACCTTGCTGCGCGGCTGTATTCTGAAAGGAAAGAAATTGAATAAATCACTAGACACTTTACGACAAAAAGTTTAGCTGTTAAAATAAAAATTAAATTAAATTAGTTAAATTTAAATATTACGATAGAAAAATTTATTTGCATTTTTATATAAAAATTCTGCGGTGATAATTATTACCTGTACAAATATCAATAAACTAAAAAGTCCAATAGATATGGTTACGGTCATGATGAAAATTCGATAAATGGTCGAGACACGCTCTTTTATATGTAGAAAGCTTTATCGTATTCTCAAGATCTGATGTAATCAGCATTACTTCATTTATCTCATGTTTTGATTATCAAAACATGCATAATGTCTGATGAATAACGATTATGTTCTATCTCTTCGGTGATAATATAATATGATAACGTAGTGTTGCAAACGTCGTCTTTTCAATTTAAAATTCATTAAAATTAAAACCTTTGTATCGTGTTTAAGCATTTTTCTGGTTTGTTGATTGGTATGGAAAAACTCACAATAAACTAGCTTTTGTAGTTTTTGCCTAATACATATTTAAAAAACCGACACTCGTGTTTAGCAGGTATCATGCATGACCAGCAATCAGAGCTATCTTTATCTTGGGGCTAGATGATACTGTGTGTA
Organism: Eupithecia centaureata; assembly: GCA_944547425.1. NCBI lineage: Eukaryota > Metazoa > Arthropoda > Insecta > Lepidoptera > Geometridae > Eupithecia > Eupithecia centaureata. The sequence goes on from OX155679.1 coordinate 5,345,720, forward strand.
ATCAATCCATTAAAATAAATGAAATAAAAATACTTGACAATACAGGATTGTCAAGTACCTAAGTATTATTTATTTCGAGATATTAAGATCAGAGTGTATGTTTGCTTGTGTTTATTTAACTGTTCCTTAGAATGAGCAGCGTTTGAATTCAACTTAAGTCGATAGGTAACAAACAGACTATCATACAAAGCGTCCCTTTTTAATGTAAGAGTAATTTACACATTTAAAAACATTCCGTTAAAAAAATTACGTTTATTGCAGGTGTAATCACCTGCAATAAACGTAATAAAAACCTCGAAAATGTTTAGATCGTCTTATCTGCTCTATCAACATAGCCTCAAGCTTAATGCCTGCTAGGTACGTATTGGAAAAATAACTTGATTAAGAGATTTTAAATTAATAAAATTCAATTCGTTAAGCAATGGGCATAATTACCCATTTCTTGCTCTCAACTATGACTTTGTTCAGTAGTTTTTAGTGAATCCAATTCGTTAAGTTAAACCAGACAATGTACGTACTTCAATGCATTACCTTATAAATAAATGTGATTTCATTATGTACTTAAATTAATGTACAGACATTTCATTACATAACACAATCTCTGCTTAGCTCTGTGTATTGTAGAGCATTATTTTATTGCATTAGCTTCAATTAATAAACCAATATTAATAGTCATTGGATACTATTCTACTGTTTATAATCAACTTGATACCAAAATTTGGCGGAAATAGATATTCTTTTTTCTCAAATAGTACCTAATTACATTCTAAACAGGAACTAATATAAAAAAGTAATACTAATAACTTTTCTTTATTCTATAAAAATAAATGTAAATACAATAAATTATCAAAATCCTTAAAACATGCAGCTAAGTAGAACTGCAAATCTAACTTCCTCGATCGCCATCAGACTATGATTCTGCTATCGCAATGCTGCCAGCTCCTTCCGATGTACTCTGTGAGTTGCCGTATCCGTCATTCGAACCTTTAGAATCGCCTTCCAAAGAACCGTAAACGAAAATCGGGTTCAGGTTTTTTAAGTCCTTGAGCTTACGAATACGACCTCGTTTACCTGTACCAGAGCCGATAGGGAATGGTACAGGGTAAGGAATAGGGACTACTCTGGTACCGCCACCGCATCCGCCACCGCAACCACCGCAACCGCCCCCACAGCCTCTTCTACTAGCCAGGAGAAGTATGGCTAATAAAAAGCCTAATTCGTCATTATTTCTATCTTCGGATATAGTTATGGGACTACCACCGTAGTATCCAGGCATAAAACTTTGTGCTGATACTTCACCATCCTGAAATTAAAAAAACAAATCGGTTATATGCTCTTTTTGTGCTGCTCAAGCTAGAACCACAGTATTGTGGTGTGCTAATTGCTTTGATTAACTTTGTATGGTTAGAAACACATTTTCATCGACACAAAACACACCACAATAATGTGGTTCTATCTTTAGTTAAATGAGAGTTGAGACGCACGTGACACGCGTCAAACCAAATCCATATTAACTTAAAATGTTTATTTTATAGCCGTGGGATATTTTTTTTAGAATTTATAAAGACATTTAAACTCACGTTTATGCTAAAGACAAATATAACACCAACAATATATAATATCGGCGAAATTTTCATCTCTTACAAATTTATCTGCTCATGGATGACTCAGGGTTATATCAGATCTATAAAAAGATGAATGCTCATTTTATTACATGCTTTATAATATTTATACTTAGCTGTATTATCTTATCTTGAACGTCATATTATGCAATTGTTCATTATCTTATATAAATATTGCTCACGACGCGTCGATCGATATTTGAGTAGTATAGATTAAGTAGGTACCTACTATAGAATGATGATTGTATTATTTATAAACATTGGCATCTCGGTTTGGATTATTTCCGTCATTATAACACATCTCGTAAATTGTGTAAGATATCACTAGATCATTTGCTATTGTAAATATTTATTTTACACTTGGACTAAACAATTTGTAGTAAAATTGTGCGATTCAAATATCTTCCTGGTATTTTTTACCTTAGTTACCGTTGAGTTATTGAATTATACGAAAAAAGGTTGAAAAAATGGCAATTCCTTGGTTTGTACTTAAAAGTTTAGTAGTAAATATCGGTCTCAAAATTTTTCCGTGGGGTATCGATGTTCTCCGGTTCGTCAACATCAATTTCAATTTATTTTTAATCTAAGATTGCAGTTTTCTTTGTTAATAAATAAATATATACTAAAACATTTTATTTTTTTATAAACACTCACTAAAAACAAAACATATAGTTTATTAACATACCTACTGGCCTACTCATGTCATCCTTGACTTATATCTAATAGTCATCACTTGTCGTTTGTGATGACTCGTGCAAAATATAACTGCACTTGAATGATAAAAATAATAACGGTCTAAATGAAAAACACATTCATAACATAATATTTATTTTAAAAACTTTTATCTTAATTCTTACTATAAATTTAAAACTACGAAATAAATTACATACTTATTCAACCGAAAGGTTAGATATGCCAGCTTTTCATGTACTGTTATATCTCATAGCTTTTCTACCTTCGATGGGGGAAGCAAACACATTATTTTCAAGTCGGAATGGGTATGGGAAATGGAACCGGAATGGGACTAAAATCACATCCGCCGCCACAGCCTCAAAACCCTCCAAATCCATCACACGAGAAAAGCCAGACCAATAACAAAGGTAGCCAAGACTTCGATCTCCGTCTTCTATTGTCTATGATCATAGGAGACATGTCAAAGTAGCCAGAATCTATAGATGTAGGCGCTGGTTCTGGTGCAGGATTGATAATGGTTATGCTAGGAGCTGGAATGATAGGCGGTGGAACATTGATTTGTACGTTGATTGGTTCAGGTGAGTGGCATGGACTTTCGCAACATGGAACACAAACAGGTGAGGATAAAGGCAAAACACATGAAGAGCATGGTGGTTGGCAGTCACAAGACAACTGTGGTTGTGAAGGATCAAAGCAATTATTTGGTGTTCCACAAGTTTGAGTCACACAACAAGATTGAGGTGTGCAGCAAGGTAAAGGCAAAAATCCATTATTTGTACAAGAGCAACATCCAGAGCTAAGTGATGACGATGGATGGAAGTCAGAGTAAGGTTGTGGTGGACAATTTTCATTACACACACACGATTGAATATTGTGTGGCACTTGCAGACATGTCTCAATTTGGAATAAAGAAGGCTCATCATCGCATACCGAGCAATGATTTGCTGGTTGACAAGACTGACACGAAGAGACTGGGTAAGAGCAAAGTGATCTCGTAACTTTACATTGGTCACATGAAGAAAGTGATGAGGTATCGTGGAAAGGATCTATTGACGATAAATATGGTGGAATAGGCGCACAAGGTGGACTTTGTGGTAAAGTATTAAATGGGTTAGTTATAGGACTTTCTGGTAAACAATTTACCATATGGTTTGGTGGTATTTGATCTGATTCAAGGTTTAAAGAGGGAAAATTGGTAATTGGATTGTCTTTTTCTCGGGTACATTGTTGTAACGGAATACAATCGACTGGACTAGCCAGGAACCCTTGATTACTAAGTTGTTCTACAGGAACGGAGGGACCTTGATTAAATGGTGACGACTGGATATCTACACAAGGTAGTGGCAAGAGATATTCTACCGGACGAAAGTCGACTTGACCAGACAGGCATCCTTGATTACTTAGTGGTTCTACAGAAATGGAGGGACCTTGAGTAAATGTCGGTGTCAGGGTATTTGGACAAGGCAAGTGATGTTGTAACGGAAGAACGTCGACCTGATTAGCCAGGCATCCTTGATTATTGAGTGGCTCAACAGGAATGGAGGGACCTTGAGGAAATGGTGTTGGCGGGGTATTTGCACAAGGTTGTGGCAAGAGATTTTGTAACGGATGAACGTCGACTTGACCAGACAGGCATCCTTGATCATTAAGTGGTTCTACGGGAATGGAGGGACCTTGAGGAAATGGTGATGGCTGGATATCTGCACAAGGTTGTGGCAACCTTGAATTTCGATATGGCACCAGCGGTGTGAAAAATTTCCGTAGCATAGGAACAGATAATGATGTGAACGCATTGTTTGAAGAAAATGATTGGCCTGGTACATCTTCAACATCATTAACTGGCGTTTGGTCAGATATGTCAGGATTAGCGAAGCTTAATAGAGAGAATGGACCACTTGATATTCCATGACAAAATGGACGAAGTTGAAACGGTTTTTGAGGATATGCTTCAAATTGAGCTTGATTTTGTATTGTAACCGGTGTTATAGGTGGCTCAGGACACGGATTTGGATTCAATAACGTTTCAGAATAGGGACACGGTAGTCTTTCACCATTGCAAGATTCAGTTAAATAGAACTGATCTGACCGTGATTGTTTATTTGCTGGACCCAAATTAGGATATGATTCTGGTGATGAAAGAGCTCGGGGATTCAAAGTTGGATTAACGTTTTCTTGGTATGGTGGCTTCTGATACTCTGTTATAGCTCTGATTGGCCCTGTTGGTGTTCTATTTGCAGGATAGAAACGAACTTTGTTTTTTGGCGGCTGCGGATTGATGATACCGGGATTGTACTCATTGTACACATCTCCGTGAGGCGGTCCTGACAATGGACATTCTTGGCCCACATTCTGGCACAATATAAATCCAATCTGTAAAAAGAAGATTTAATGAGTATTGAAAACATTGTTTCATGTAAATACTCTAATTACCTAAAGCAACTTACATTGAAAGTCAGAAGCAGAAAGGCGGACGATGTCCGCGTCCACGGAACATCCATCGCGAACAAATTTCCGCGAGTATTAATTATCTTATTATATCTGATTTGTACAGTGTTACATACTTTTTATCAGAATGTAGAAATTTGTTGCGTAATTGATTATAATCACTGGATTATGAAAGCAAGAAATACTGCAAAAGACACCTGTTTCTTACGCCAGAATTTTAAACAATCTTGGAAAGTTGAGTGAAATATTTCGCAGGCTTTGAAAGTTACGTGATTTAGGTGTTAGAAAATTAACTAAGCTTCGCCACTTTTTTACTTAAGGTTATCAACCGCGCAAATTGGCTTTTGGTTTTATTAATTTCACCAAGTTTAAACAACGGTACGTAGGAGTAATAAATTGCTTTTCATCCTTTGTTACCTACCTAAATTAATTAAATTTTTTGTTTGTTTCAGGTGAGAAATGACGATAGATGGGTATGTTTTTAAGCTAGCACAATAATAAAGATGAACCAATAGACTCCTATGGTGGGTGCCGTTTCGAATTCATTTTTGCCTTCCTACTTAGAATTTCACGTTTCCAAAGCCTTTAAGATAAGCATTTATAATATTATGGCAATTTATTGAGTAGCGATCCAAAAATTCCAAAAACGCTACAGAGAGCTGTAGACATAAATGGTGTGCTGCCAAAAATGGGTTTTATGAAGAGAACAATGACCGGTGGTTCAAACTCAATGAGAGATCTTTGGACAATGGCCAATTTCTAGCAGACTAGCTGCGCGACACGGCTTCACCCGCGTGGAAGTTTATTTAAAATAGCCTTTGTGTCATTCCAGACCTAGAAATAATTCTATTCAAAATTTCATCCCGATACGTTCAGTGGCGTGAAGAGGTTACAAACATTCATCCATCCAAACATTCGCAGTGATAATATTAGTGTGATTCTGTCAAAGAATGGAGTTTTAAATTGTAGATAATTGCAATGAACTTTACCAAATTGTAGAAAAGTTATAAGATTTGACTTTCTTCATTTTGTCAACAACAATCACGTAAAATTGAGTATTTTTGGTCGGGAATCCGATGTGAACATAACCTTTTCGACCCTAATTTTAAGAAACATCAATGTTCGTAATGTAGTAAGTACTCACTATTTTCTTCATGTCAATGTTAAAAAGACCAGAATGGGCGTATTTTAAAAATCATAGTCATGATTGCACCGGAAATACATTTCCGGAGGGTTTCTTTAGTATGTCTCTAAATAGGACGTTAAGCATGATGTGAGGGTAGTTGATAGGTTTGATTTATGATTATGGCCTATTATTATGTTAAATTTTATTGCTACTTAGCAGCAGCGCATGATTCAAAAATAAACTGCATGATCCAATCAGGAAAGTCTAGTTATGATAGAGCAGAATAATCTAGAGACTACGCAAACATACCAGCGAAATCGACCTCGGTAGCACATCGGATGAAAGTCCACCTGGGACATTGTGCCCTGTAAACGATCAAATTGTTTGTCAAATTTTAAGCTCTTGTTTGATGAAAACGTGAAGTTTAATAAACAAATTTTTCAAACATATTTCATCGTTAACAGGATACTTTACAGGCGTTCGCCTTGCGGATCGGTTGCTGGTTCAGTTACGCTGTGGGACAAATTTTTGCTTCATCTGCAGAAACACCTTCTGTAAAACAGAAGGTGAAGGAAGGTGATATAAGGAACACCTTCTGTAAAACAGAAGGTGTTCCTTATGCACAATAAAAAGGATTATGCTGAGTACGGTATTAATGTAATTTATCTACATAGTTCATTATCACTTATCCAGCAGTGGGCTAATATGTGTTAATGATGATGATAATGATTAGGTATCACTTATCTAGCCCATTACACAAGTTCTGCTTAGTTTGAGCCTAGATGACGCCATGTGATTTTTCCAACATTACGTAGTACTTTTTATTTATAGTTGTATCAATCAAGAGGTAATACAGGCCAATATGACTGATAGAGGGCAAAATAAATTAAACCGACTCACTTATCAGTATTAAAAGTGAACAAAGAGGTCGACCGCAGATTTCTCGCAAAGGTCCATTCAGGTGGTTACACAACTCATTCATTTCACGCCTACCAGTGCCGGAGTTAGGGTCACGTGGGGGCTGCACCACCCTATTAGTATTCGCCCTAATATTATAAATGCATAAGTTTGGATGGTAAGATTGATAAACATACCTATAAATAAGGGGATGGATGTTTTTTACTTGTGCACGCCTAAGCTACTGAACGGATTTAAGCTGAAATTCTTCATTTTCTGCACCTTAATAGACATGGAATAAACGTAGGTTCTTTATCACAAATCAGTTATCTTTGGATATAAAAAACCATTATTCGTCTCCATATAAACCATTAGGGTCTAAACTTGCAAAAGAAACTAAACATAAGAATGAAGAGATATTAAAAAAGTGACCTCTCTTGATTGAAAACGTGGTATTTCTTGTCAAACATAATGCAAACTCTACTTCTAGACAACAAAACATACCTACATATTATCATACAATAGTTAAAGGAAAGGTAAGCCCGACATGAGACCATTTAATTGGTTGTGTACCTATATTTTGTGGCTTGAGAGCACCCAATTCAATCAACAAACTGCAGATCGTACGATTTCGATAAATTTTAACTCTTCAGCCGTGTAGGTTCTTGTCTTTAGATATAGGTATTTTTTTCCTCGAATCCGCTCCTGTTTCCAATTCATTACGCTACTAACACGTTAAACCCAGCTGTCCCGACAGATTAAACTGTAATTAACCGGTAAGTAGGTAAATGGCTACCGAATTATAGAAAGGGGAAAGGTCATGGATAATTCATATTTGATTACTAAGAGTCTGTAAAAAGCTTGGTTAGTGCCATGGAATGGCAAAAAACTACTACGATTGATAAGGGTATTGTAGTACTCACTATTTAATGAAAGTACTTTTTCATATTAGCGTTTCGGCACGGAATCGCCTCGCAGATTTTTTTTTTTTGCTCGGAACCCTAAGTTTTTGAATATTCTGCTATAAGGGATCAAGACAAATCAAATTTCATTAAAATATTCAGATTAGTAAATAAAATCTTTATTAACAACGAAAATTACAAGCAAGGAATAGAAAAATTACAACTAGTATTTACAATTGAAACCATTGAGCTAACTGCAGACGGTTGCAAACAGTCTAAAGGTAGCTCAATTGATCAAATAGTAAATTGATTAATGGCTACCATATAACTTTATTTTTTTATATAATTTTATTAAAACATCTATTTTTTTATATAACATGTAACTACGTGACATCAAAATTTTATAATGTCAGTGAAAATCATTTTTCACTATTGTTTTATTATTGTTTTCGTTGAATTTTTTCGCATGTATGTTTCGTTTATTTGTAATTTTATTTTTTATATGTGTAGTGTCTGACGCTTTGGGAGAACTGTAACTCAGTCAATGATGTATGAATAAATAGATAAATATGTCTAAATACTTCCCGAATTCAAACTCCTTCAGTACTCTCAATTTATTATGCGTTTGTGACTTATGCTCACAGAACAAAGACATGGTTCTTACAGTAGGATCATGCCTGTACAACCTTGATTGCGTACAAGCTGTATACGTGAGTACTACCTACTACAAACCATTCAACAAAGGCTTGACAAACACCCACCTGTCAGAATGTACTAAGCCATACTCAACGCCTCCGCTTTACACGGAAATGGCCACTATCATCATTACTTAAGGCGCAAACAGCACCCAAAAGTGGCACCCGGCACCCCTACTTATTTTATCACATAAATAAGTTAAATAAAGGAATTTCCAAAAATCCAACGTACAGTTTGTTATACCTATCATAAGCTGTTTATAATGCATTTTTACAAGTTTTATATTGTCAATTTTAGGAAGAGATGACGAAAACAAATTTTGCTGTGGATTTGGTCCACCAAGAGCAAATTCGTATCTCTTCTTAAAATAGACAATTTACAACTACCTACTAAAGATGCATTAAAAAAGCTTATGATAGCTATAACAAACTGTACGTATGATTTTTGGAAATACCCTTATTAAACGTAGGTAATCATGTGATAAAATAAGTAGGGCGCCACTTTGGTTGCTGTTTGCGCCTTAATATTGTTAATCTACGTAGCATTATCTAGTGATAAGCAGAGGGCGTTGCACTCGAGGTGCTAGACCTCGGTTAAACTAAGCCAAATATAAATAGAGTGTATTGATTGTGCGGCTGGAGATGCTGGCTGATCCAGAATTATCTTTTACTTGTGTATGACCGCGGCTTCGCACGCGTTGTTTCTATGGAAATGTTTTAAGGCTATTTCTATCAAATGGGAACGGATTTATGGGATGAAAAGTAGCCTATGTGAAATTCGTGGGCTAGAATTATGACTATACCTATATAATTGAGTATAAGTTTTCTAGTAGGTACGCATACCATCATCACTACATAGTATAAAACAAAGTCGCTTGCTGTGTCCCTATGCCCCTATTTCCCTGTCCCTTTGAACAGTTAAAGCTTTCTCTGTCCCTATGTCCTTATGTCCCTATGTCTCTTTATATGCTTAAATCTTTAAAACTACGTAACGGATTTCGATGCGTTTTTTTAATAGACAGATGTGATTCTAGAGGAAGGTTTATAATAAAAACGTGGCCAAAGCCGGGGCGGGTCGCTAGTTAGGTATACACATCATATCAGTTAGATTATTACGAAAAGTGGAAAAAATATTTATGAGCAATTGCGTGCGTTTCAATTAGCATCCTTGTAAAGCAAAGGAGGTAATAAAACAAATCTTATCAAGGCCTATTACTCCATAGATGATAAAGTTATTGACGTAGTTTAGTTCAAAATAGTTTTAAATAGTAGAAAAACGAGCTCAGTGTAATGCTGTAGTAAGTATAGTAATTGATTGCTTAGTATCGCAACAAAAGCCGACGTCCATAATTACTATTACACATCATAATTTACTACCAACATTACCTACATTCTTAAGTACTTTACTGTTTGTGCTTTTACTTACATTCCTATTTCTAATGGTCGATGCAACGTGTGACCCGAGAGCTGGTGAGTGCCTCAGCGCATCAGCATTGCCATACAGTGTGGTAATGCAGCCAGTGTCTTGGGGACGCTTCCGACTGGTATTGACATGGATCAATTGAGCTACCTTTAGACTGTTTGCAACCGTGTGCAGTTAGCTCAATGGTTTCAATTGTATATACTAGTTGTAATTTTTTATATTCCTTGATTGTAATTTTCGTTGTAAAATAAAGTTTTTTGATATCTAATTAAATTACCGACAGATTTGGCTCGGCGGGCGAAGGTCCGCTACGAGACCAGGAATGTGCCGGTTCAATTCTCACCTTGGGACAAATGGTTGTACGAATTACACATTTTTGTTCCGGGGTTCTGGTTGTTTTCTATTTATAATAAAAAAAAACATGATTGTCTATTGAATGTATTGTATTCAGTGTATCCTTCTTGTACCAATAACACAAGTTCTGCTTAGCTTGGGGTTACATGATTATGTGTGGATTTTTCAGCATTGTTTATTTATTTTATTTATCTATCTACAGTTAATTCATATACCTGCGAGTGTTTTTTAATGTTTTTATTTATATTTGGGGCAAATACATGTCTATTCTATTAAATCTATTCTGTTATTGACTTTTTTTCTTCTCATTTTTATTACCACCTACTAATTTTTTATTAACTTCCCAAAGGTCCCAGTACCAGCTAGAGAATGCTAACTAGCATTATCCTCGCTTTTTTAAAATTTTCAGCTCTATCTAGGTATCTACGAGTTTCGCATACACGCGAAATCTATCAATTGATTCCCAAATTATCGTCGAAGCAAACAGAAAGATTGCAGATTCTCTTCATGATTCAGGAAATTAACTTACGGAGCAAATAAATAAATAATGCTGGACAATCCATAAAACATCTAGCCCAAAACTAAGCAGAGCTTGTGTTATGGGTACTGGAATGTCTGATATTATCATCATCAGCCTATATTAGTCCACTGCTGGACATAGGCGTCAAGCTGAAGACAGGGCGCTATGGCGCTCATTAGGGGAGCCTAATGAGCGCCATAGCGCCCTGTCTTCAGCTTGACGCATCCAGCATCTGCCAGCAGTCTTTCGCAGATCGTCATCCCACCTGGCCGGAGGGCATCCTACACTACGATTACCAAGTCGCGGTGTCTGATATACTTAAAACAATACATTACATATAGAAAGATATTTTTTTATACATAGAAAACACCCAGAACCAATGAACAAACATCTGCAGATCGTACAAACATTTGTCACAACGCGAATCGAACCCGCAACCTCCTGCGTTGCAGGTAAACCTACGCTCACCGCACTACATCGGCCGTCAACCGAAGGTATCTGTGACAAGCTCCTTCGAATGAGAGTGGGCGAAAGGTTGACTTGCAATGAGTAAGGCTGTGTCCCCAGTAGGCAAACTGTGAGCAGCCGACTGAGTTTGCGGCGTATCAGTTCAGTACGCACTTCCATAATAACATATTTTAAATTGAGTGTCCACAGTTTGCTAGTTTGCGCTCACTGTACGCAGTTTGCAGCGTTACGTGCGCCGACTGACTCAGTTAGCGGTCGACTCGCAGGTTCCAGTGATTGCGATACGCACGCAAACTGATCTAAGTTTGCAGCTGTTCGCCACAAATTTGCGGCTCACTCAGTCGGCCGTTCACAGTTTGCCTACTGGGGACACAGCCTTAGGAATTCTATTGAAATGCATAGGTGGAGTTTGTGCATGTGTGGTCGGGTTTCTACTGCGACTGCATAGAATTCTCAATAGAAGAGGAATTTTTAAACGATTTCTAAAAGGCTGGAGTATTTTGCTAGATTTTTTAGTGTCTTTATATAATATTAATAATGCATAAATAACGCATAAACGGCCATTAATAACGCATAAACGGCTTGTATACGTAGCTAGCTGTTAGTTTTCATCTATTTTAAACTTTAAAGTAGCTTTTGATAGAATCTATTCAGTGAATTTCAGTGATTTATGTCGTTGATTGAGTGTGTATAACGCAAAGCCACTGAGCTCAACTCCCGACCTTGACCGTTTCTCCGTGAAGGTTTCACAATTTCAATTTCATTTACCAATATTGTTAGGTTGGCATCACTGCTCGCCGTTCTCATGATCGGATTATGTTACCGAGAGGCCAGAATATGTATATCAAATATTTTACTCAATATTTTATAATTTTATTCCAAAGTATTACGAGCGCCTAAAAATATTTCAACGCAATTGGATAATGCGGTGAATAATGTTACAGCAGATATTATTTTCATACAAACCTACCATCAATAGTAGGCCTAGCCTACTATCATTCCCCCTTAAGAAGCGAAACTATTTCACGTCTTTTAAACGTTAGCAAAGTATAGAACTTTGCTAACGTGGTAGACGAGCGACCCTATGGGAAGAGGAGAAAACCTCATAGGTGCTTTAAAAAAACGTGCTTTAAAAAAAATAACACTACCTTTTTTTCATTACATTACATTTTTCATATTGGTTCGCTCACCACCACCCAATATAAAAAACATAGTGATATTGAAACGTGCTAGTGGATTCTTTTCAATTCTTCTTTTTCGAAAAGTTGAAGTTAAGAGAATTAATTAAGTAACACTTAATTTCTCACTAGCTGTGCTGTGCCACGGTTTCTCCCGCGTAGAATTTTATCATTATGCTCGGAACCCTGCTTTTTTAAATCATTTCTTCATCAATCATTTTTTGAATCAAAGATCAGTTAAATTTCCTTTTTGAAATATAAATGGTTTAACTTCTCCGACTTTGTTTTATAAAGATATTTGATAATAATTTTCTTCAACAATTTAACATTTGACTTATCATTGTGCGTAAGTACTTTGAAGGTAAACTTTTTATATGTGAGGATATTATAATGGTTAAGAGTTATTTTTATGATTTATATTCCATTGTGTATTACTGTTTGTTCGCCGAATAAACAAAAATAAAATAAATAAAGCAATAAACTTTAATTGATTTTATCTAGGTACCTTTTCAATTCTATGTTCTATTCGAACCTTTTCTCTTTACTCTTGGATACTGAATTCTGTTGTCTATTAATAAAATCGAGAGTTTCAATAACATAATTACTTCAAAACTGGGATAAAATCGAATCATAATGAATGGCGGGCAGACGAGATAAAATTCAATACCGGGCAATATCCACTTGGAAATGGAGGATATTCCTTTTATAGATGGCTGGCATTGATTTGTTAGGGTTTGACAAGGACACTTCGGGAATTTTCCCTGAATCGTTTAAGGGAAATACTTATCTTACCTACCTACCAACCTTTTAACAGCATAAATGTTTAATTTAATAGGTACTTCTGTTTGAATTAAACCTAGCTATTGTTTAGATACTTATTTCTCCTAGCTTCTAAGAGTTTATAATTGTACTTTGTGCGTACGTATCCACTGTTTACCCAAGAATTTGTAGGTCCTACCCCCTATGTAAAAAACAAGAAGGTTACTTTTTGTAAAACAGAAGTATTTGTAAAGATAATGTATTTGTAGGTACTCATAGAAATACTAAGAAACCTCTTTAAGAAAGACACCCAGACAAAATCTGAAGCAAATTACAATCAGGTTAACAAAAAGAATCGCTAATCAAAACTCTATAGACTTCTGGCAGAATCCCATTGAAACCCCATGGATCCGTCCAGACAGCTGCATCCAAGATGGCGCGCGATCAATGGTTACCATGGCAACGCGTCGGCTTTCAGCTGGCCTGAAAGTACCTGAAATCAAAACATACGGCAAGACTCTCTTTGCTGTAGTAATAACGTGTGCGAAAGGGATAAGTAGAGTTGTATCTTACAGGATAAATAGAGATAGGAATTTTCAGGGCCTCGATTCCGAGCAACGAATTCGAAATTTAAAACGATAGATAGTGAAGCCTTTATAAAATTAAATTTTGTTGGGTTGTGATTCGTCCAGATTAACTCAGCAAAATTTGTACAAAATATTTCAAAACCAACGCCCCTGGAATTAGCAAAATCGAATTATGTTTTAGAGATGAAATATGTTGTAAACAGAATTTGATAGAAGCTTGTTGCCGAGGACAAAATAATTGAATTGAAAATCCTCAAGCTGCCAACTTATCAAGGATATCGCCTAAGCCAATTGGAGCTAAAAGGTTCTCGAGTTAATCCTGAAGTAGAATTTAGTATCCTATTAGAGCAACCCCGCCCGCTAAAAAATTTACTCAAACTTGCCGGGTAGACTAACTTTATAAATTACTTTTACATGAGACTTATCTAATAAATTGGTGATTATAAGGATCTTTTTGAGTGGGATAAAAAGCTTCTTTTTTAGAGATGAACAGTTACTACGTGATTTTGTATCAATACTTATTGATGAAGCCGTAAAGACCAAGTTTGAATCCCTCTGGGAGAGTATCAAGCCAATTTGCGAAATTGTACCTTGGAGTATTAATACATTTTTCTTCTGAGATCTATTAAATTATAGAGATACTTTGGTAGATAAGCTGCCACGTCTATTTTACCGAAGATAATAACTGACATTCATTCGATAGAAACGCTCTGATGCTCTTGCGAATCTTGCTTGTCTTTACTTTTGTGTTTAGTTTTAGATAAGTTATTTGTATTATTTTTATGGGATAGTGTGGTCGCTAAGTTTCTTTCTTCGTAAAGGAGGACTTACAAGCCTTATTTAAGTAGATACCTAATATTTAAAACCTAGGTACTAGTTAAGTATTGTTTGAAAACTGGAAAAAATTCTTTAACAACAAAAAAACCGTTTTAAATAATCTTCTTAATACTTTTAAATAACGCAAATGAAAAAATTTTCCTGATCAGCTAATACATAAAATATTTATTTATGGCACCCAATATAAAAAATGCAATTTATACAAATAATGAGCATTATGCGGATGGTATTTTCTACCTACTTGCCTTTCATGTTATGTAAAATCTATTACTATGTTCAGATCCCTTTTAAATTTATCTTTGGGCCACCAATAACAACTTTCACAAGAAGTGTTCGTTTTCAATCAGCCTTTTTTTATCTAGAACTAGCGACCCGCGCCGGCTTCACACGGTTTCATTATACGTATAAACCTTCCTCTTGAATCACTCTATCTATTAAAAAAAACGCAACAGAATCCGTTGCGTAGTTTTAAAGATTTAAGCATACATAGGGACAGAAAAAGCGAGTTTGTTTTATACTATGTAGTGAAGTTTGTAATAATTGTTAATTTCATTTAACAGAATAAATACCTTAGTAACGACTAAATGCGATAGAAGGCAATCTAGAAAGGAACTTTAATCTTCCAGCACTTGAGTAGATTTTATTCTGGCACTTAAACGTGTGATGAGGAACTTTATTACCAACAAAGCTCAAACGAGGTTTCACATTTTAATTAAAAGCGGAGTTAGGGTTGATGTGAGATGCTTAGCCGTTGGTTGGTTAAATTGAAAGTGATTACATACACATAGTTTAGCGAATAGGGTTTATATTTATATGCAAACAAGTTGAGCCCACGGCGGCTTTCGATTTTATGGTCTATTTTATGGATTGTTCTTTGCGCGGAACTCTAATTCTGCTATTCAGGATATAAGAACCGGACAAATAAAAATCTTCACTAAATAAAACAAAGTAGCTTTCTCTGTCCCTATATCCCTATGTCCCTTTGTATGCTTAAATCTTTAAAACTACGCAACGGATTTTGATATGATTTTTTTTAATAGATAGAGTGATAAGAGGATGGTTTAAACGTATAATAAAACTGTGCGAAGCCGGGGCGTTTCGCTAGTATATTATAAAAGCTATTCAATGAACATATCCCGGAAAACGAGAGCGAAGACACGGTCCGAACACAGTTTAAATATAACACCGATACCTAGTCACGTCACGGGTAATCTATGTGATCTAATGAATCTATTTCTGAAGAAAGGAGCTCTGTATCATGCAAACACTAATTAGCGAAGAACTAATGAGCAATTAACGCCTGTAAGCGAAGGTTCTTGAACCTTTTAAGGTTATTGCTAGAGCTATATTTATTCCATAAATTCATTTTGCCAAAGGAGAGGAGAAAATAATGGAGCAGATATGGGTAGTTCGATAAATCTTAACTTGGGAGTCGATTATAGTACCAATCTACAGATACTTCATCACTACATAGTATAAAACAAAGTCGCTTTTTCTGTCCCTATTTCCCTATGTCCCTTTGATGCTTAAATCTTTAAAACTACGCAACGGATTTTGATGCGGTTTTTTTAATAGATAGAGTAATTCAAGAGGAAGGTTTACAATAAAACCGTACGAAGCCGGGGCGGGTCGCTCGTATATTATAAACGCGATAGTTTGTAGGTATGGATGTTTTTACTCTTTAAAAAAACTGCTGAACGGGCCGGACTGAAATTGAATAAATGTAGTTCTACTCCCGGAATAAAATATAGGCTACTTTTGTATGGGAACCATCCTTTTTATATTCTGTTTTTTAGTACTTGCTGTTATAGCTGCATCAAAAATACATCATCTGTGAAAATGTCAACTGTCTAACTAACACAATTCATGAGATACAGGTGACAGACGGACAACAGAATCTTAGTAATAGCCCTGTTTTACTCTTTGGGGTTAAACATTCCTCCTCTTACGGGCCTCTTACCTCATTTTAGCGTTACATAACCCTAAAAAGAGGTAGGTACGAGTATACGGAACATCTACAGCAAAATAGGGACATTAATCGTATCTTTCCGCCTGCCTTGTAGCCGAGACTCGTCTCCCAATTTGGCGTGGTCGACGTACATGCGCCTGCGCCTATTTATACCACGTGGCTCCCCTCCCCGCTGCGACTATCCAGAGTAAATATAGCGGAGGGAACCCGTAGTAACTTGTGCTTCTTCTGTGGTTCTGTAATGTTGATGGTAGGGCTTGCGAGTCAGTGTGACGTCACTATAAGGAACTTGGATTGATTTTATGGTAGGTACCTATTGCGAAATGTTATAGGGTATTGCTGTTTTCTGGATCATTAGGTACTGTGTAATATACCGGGTATTGTGAAATGTTATACGATGTTTTCTGGATTTTTAGGTTCTATGAAATATATCGGGTATAGCGAAATGTATACGATGTTTTCAGGCTCTTTAGGTACCTACTATGAAATATATAGTATAGTATAGAATGCCCTCTGGCCAGGTAAGACCGACTAAATAATGATGCTAGATGTGGTAAACTGAAGACTGCAGACTTCTATGTTGCTCATTACAGGGGAGGCCTAAGTCTAAAAGTGGTCTAGTGCTCATGAAAATAATGGTTCATTGAAAATCTACAGATAAATGAAATGTGGGTATCTTTTGATACCAGAAAGCTGAATTATACATTAAAGTGCTTTAAATAAATATGCTTGTATAAACGCTTGTTGTATTTTGCCACCTCGTAAAATAGCAGTATGTTTTCGACAACCCATGCAAAGCATATTTTCAAAGATAATACAGAGTTACTGGTAATTTACTGAAACTGCGTGAACTGAAGGTTTTGTGTATCATCAAACGTTCAATACTTGTCCATTAGAAGGACTTTATTTAAAACTTGACTTAGAAACACCCACGGTCAATTCAGGACTCTGTCCTGAATTGGTTTGACTTGTGTAGGAGTGGAAGATCGGTCTTTTATTTCATTTGGTTTTGGACGAACGAGTCTTTAAATTTTAAGAGACTTAAAAAGAAAATTACTTGATGTTCGCTGAATAAATTTAGATAGATAGGTATAAAATAACCTACACAGTTTGTTTATTCTATCCATACTTAAAAGCATTGAAATCCGAACTCTGTTTAGGTAGGTACATTTTCGCTGAAAATTAAACATTTGATTGAAAACTGCTGTTCGAAACGCGACCGCTACTTGTAATGCAATGACCACCGAGTTGATAAAAAGTAATGACAAAAACCTAAGTAATATAATCGAATAAAGAGAGATAACATAACATTTTAATTGGAGTAAATAATATTGGTTAGATCTTACCCTACTTACTGCAATATGGCGAATCAGTGTTGCCAAGCCTGTTACTGTAGCCATTACATTGTCTATGACTTGGTTGTTATTATAGACAATATCATAGACAAGATAAACGCGGATTCAACAATTTTATTTGAAACAAATGCAACCACCTGTTGTTTATTTTTTTTTATAAGATATCAGATTGTGAATCCCTTTTTAAGCAAATTATTTTTCTGCGTAGATTATTATTTGTGGATGCTCTGCGAATATAATACATGTATTTTTATGAATTTTGAGAACAATGGACAAATAATAAGCATGTGGGTATACTTGGTATTACGTTCATTCCGCTCGTTTAACAAAAAAATCAACGTATAAAATATATTATAATATAATACATAGTTTAGAACAAAGTCGCTTTTTCTGTCCCTATGTCATTGTGTCCCTTTGAATGCTTAAATGTTTAAAACTACGCAACAGATTTTGATGCGATGATTTATTATAATATATATTAAAAAAACAACAATCTTCAAGTTTTCCAACAAAAATTTATACCTACTACTTCCGTCTATTCTTTGCTACTTCTGTGGTTGATTTCGTATTGGCGCGAGATTCAAATGTGGTTTAAATTTTTACTGCATTCTACAAGGAATTAAAATAGAGAAAAAGTAATTTTCCGGAATTTGTACACCATTTTTTGAACCCATGATTAAAAACAACTTTGATTCAATTGTATTTTGTGAGAATATGGAATATGTTTATTCTTAGCCCAAAATCTCTTATTTTCCTCTTTTTTAATTTTTTTCCTCGTAGTTTTATTCCTCGTAGAACACAGAAAAAAATTAAATCACCGATAATTTGAATCTCGCACTAAAGTCTAATAACACGGGAGCAAAAAATGCCTCCTTACTCGAGATAATTTAAGTCCTCAAAGAAAAAATACAATTCGTCTTATTTCTCGCGTTAGTAGGATGGCTCGTAACAAAGCAAAATAAATTCTTTGATCTGCTGTACCTCGCATAAAACCTCATTTTTGCAAGACATGTTTCTTAAAAAGTTACGCTGGCTCAACCTTTTGAAAAAAGAATGAAACAACGTCAAATGCACTATGATTTGTATTTTTCAATATAAACGCTTTTGTTTCTGTTACATTTTGTTTTGATTATTATTTTTAGACAGTTTCGTATTTTATTAAATCTTAATATTAAATAACGATTTATAGGATGGCTGAAAGTTGCTGAGAATTTTTGTGCAATCTCCAGTTTCACACAAAATGCAAGTAGGTACATTACATTTGAAAATATGTTTCCTCGATCTACGAGATTGGAATACGATTGTAGTCTAGTAGAGAGTGATGACGCTGTAGGCACGACCAGCCAGGATGTGCTCAAAGCCGTCTTCTCTTTCCAGAGTGGCTCTGCCGGTGGCCTGGATGCTGTGTCTCCACAGCATCTAAAAGATCTACTATCTGGTGGGTCTGGCCATGCAGGTGAAGTCCTTCTGGAAGACTTGACGTCTTTGATCAACCTGATGTTGTCAGGCCGAGTCAACAGCGAGATCACGGAACTCTTGTATGGTGCGAACCTTTGTGCACTCAAAAAGAAGGATGGCGGTATAAGACCCATAGCCGTGGGCACTACCTACCGCCGCCTTGAGGCTAAAGTCTGCTGTCGGAAAGAAGCCGACTATTTAGGCGACTATTTCCGACCAATTCAGCTAGGCTTTGGTTCGCGAGGCGGTTGTGAGGCCGCAGTACATTCCCTTCGTACATTTTTGGATCAAAATTATGGGGAGGTAGTTCTGAAGGTAGACGTCAAAAATGCCTTCAATTCCGTAGATAGGGGCGCCCTGCTAAACGAAATTAAAAATAAAATTCCTGAAATTTACCCTTTTCTCTGGCAGTGCTATGGTTCACCCTCAAAATTAATTTACCGGAATAACATTATTTCGTCTGCCGTTGGCTGTCAGCAGGGCGACCCTCTTGGTCCGGCCATATTTAGCCTTGCCATTCATCCAATAATTCAACGTCTTCAATCCAAGCTCAATGTTTGGTATTTGGATGACGGAACTTTAGGTGGAGAAGTGGACACCGTTTTTAATGATTTAAAAATCATCACAGATGAATTTCGACAAATAGGTTTGGAATTGAATTTTTCAAAGTGCGAGCTTTTTATTTCGGACACTTGTGTAGACAAAAACAATATTATTGCAAAATTTAACAGTTTGGCCCCTAACATTACAGTTATAGATAAATGTTCACTTCGACTCCTAGGTTCACCAATTCTTGATGAGTCTTTTCGGCCATTTGTAGATGAAAAAATTCAAAATTTCAACAAAACTTCGGACAGACTTCTCAAAATTAACAGCCATATGGCTTTTACTATTATTCGGTTTTGCCTGTTTGTACCTAAATTTACGTATTCTTTAAGATGTAGTCACCTATGGAAACACAGCGAGCTATTGGATAGCTTAGACAACATAATAAAGAATACTTTATCATCGGTTTTGAATATTGATTTGGATGACAAGGCATGGTCGCAGGCCTCCCTGCCTGTCAAATTGGGAGGCTTAGGTATTCGCAAAATTTCCAGTGTAGCCCTACCAGCGTTCCTATCTTCCGTCTACAGCACTAGTTCTTTAGTTGAAAAAAATTTAAACACGTCTGATTTGGTCCGATCCCAAACTTCTTTTAAAATTTCATATTTAGACGAAGCTAGGACAGCTTGGCATAGTGCTTGCCCCGATGCTGCTCCTCCAAAATCTCTTTCGTCCCAACGGCAATGGGACGGGCCTTTGTGTGAGTTGACACGGAAATGTTTGTTACAAACGTGCTCCAGCTCGGCAGATCGTGCCCGTCTCCTAGCCGTTTCTAAATGGGAGTCAGGACATTGGCTGCAAGCACTTCCTTCTTATAACACTGGCACTTTATTGGATCCCGCTACTTTCCGTATAGCAACATGTATTCGGTTGGCTGCAAGGTGTTGTGCGTCTCATCAATGCCAGTGCGGTACTGCAGTCGAACAGCTTGGTCATCACGGATTATCGTGTACTAGGGCCGCTGGTCGGATATCTCGTCACGCCAGCCTTAATGACATCATCCGGCGGGCCTTTGTCAGCGCTAACGTACCAGCTATTCTCGAACCGAATGGTCTGTTCCGTGACGATGGCAAGAGGCCCGACGGTATGACACTAGTGCCATGGGAGTTGGGGAGGCCCATTGTGTGGGACGCTACATGCGTCGACACACTTGCACCTTCCCATCTTTCAAGGACATCCACTAGGGCTGGTGCGGCGGCAGATCTGGCCGAGGATCTCAAGAGGCGCAAATATGCAGGTCTCGACAGAACCTACGCATTTGCTCCCCTTGGATTCGAGACCCTAGGTCCGTGGGGTACCGAGGCTCTCCGGGTTTTTAAAAAATTATCTGAGCGTCTGGTCGATGCGACGCGTGACCCGAGAGCTGGTGAATATCTGGCTCAGCGCATCAGCATTGCCATACAGCGTGGTAATGCAGCCAGTGTCTTGGGGACGCTTCCGACTGGTATTGACATGGATCAATTGAGCTACCTTTAGACTGTTTGCAACCGTCTGCATTTAGCTCAATGGTTTCAATTGTAAATACTAGTTGTAATTTTTCTATTCCTTGCTTGTAATTTTCGTTGTCTAGTAGAACAACAGTAGTTATTGCAGGCCAAGGCGATCTGCCGAAAATGTGTGCCAATTGGTACTGTTTATAACTTCATGATTGGAATGTGATCCAATATTACAATGACGAATATAGTTTTCGTGAAAATATCTTTAGAAAACATTCTCCATTTTCTTGATATTTTTCTCGGTACAAGAGCGCCTACTCAAAGAATAATAAACAGCGAAGTGTGAGACATTCAGCTCGACAGATTGTTGTCGCCAGTCTTTCTGACAAGGCGTGATACTAAAGGCCCTGAGATTTTCCTCCTTTTCTGTATTTCTTCATTTTTTCAACCTACTTCAAAAAAAGGGAGAGGTTCTCAATTTGACTGTTTTTTGTTTGTTAATTACATCATAACGTTCTCTAGGAGAACCGATTTTGATGATTCTTTAATTATTTGAAAGCTGCTGCTTCTTGAGTGATCCCAATATAAATTAGATTAAGATCTTAGCTTTACATATACATATTCTTAGCATATAATTAAAAAAATACAAATAATATATATTGAATATTGAATATATTGAATTAACTATAAATTATTTTTGTAAAAAACATTAGATTATCTTAGGCTATCTCTAAAATGTACCAACTGAAAAGATGAAATAATCACCTTTTTGTCTGTGCAGTTTTTCTAGTAAAACCATTTTAATTTCAATATTCACTGAAGGCTTGGAATCCAGGTCAATGGAGGGTGCTCATGCTGGCCTAGCTAAACGCTCCCTTTTGCCTGCATATTATGATAAGCACAGTAAATGCAAGGTTGCATTTTGCTGCACACTGAAATGAGCAGAATGAGTAAGGTCCCCCACAAATCTTAGGTACTTACTAATTTCTACTTTTAGTGGGTTCAGGAAACATAGAAAGCAGAAAAAATAAGATTCCCCCACAAGTCTAATCCAGAAATTAAAAAATAATTATTTGTTAAACAAGAGTTCAAAGTTGCTTTTTATCCGCGTGCTCAATTTTTATGACTGAGTAAGCGAAGGATTCATAAATTGAATCAGGAGCGTATCGAGTGATTCTAAAATTTAAATTCTGAGCGTTAGCGAAAGAGCACGAGGTAAATAATCTTTGCACTCGAGTATGATACACGTAACTTTTCATCCCACCTCAACGAGGAAATGACTAAATGGCGCGCAAAGCAAATTAAAAGAAAAGTAACTGCACCAAAAAGGTTCCGAGTTTGAGTTTATAACAAGTAAAAAAGGTTGTACATGATAATTTCGGCCCCATGGAGATATAAGTAAAAAGGTTTAATGATGTATTGAATTCAAAAACGTAGTGCACACTATGATCTAAATTTAATTAACTTTATCCTCTAGAAGATAAAAACGGCTTTTGCACTCAGATATCGAAGAGCAAAAATACTTTTTCCGAGATGGGGGAATTAAAAAATATTTAATTATGTAAATTATTAAATATTCTTTGATCTTATAAAATAAAAATACATAATTTATCATCATAGACCTTCCTAACCTCTATTTTTAATAAATCCTTCTTGTCCACAGAGCTACGCCGCATCAACGCCCCCGAAGCCCTCATCAGCGCCCCCTCACACGACCTTGCAGCGGTCAGTCCGGAGCGCTGCCGGCTCCGGAGCCCCCGCCAGGGTCATACCCCGGTTCCACTTCCCCCGGGGCCGGCCCCCAGCCGCGCATCAGCAGGACCATGCGCTTCATAAAGTGCAGTCAGCGTTCGCCACCTTCCCTAATAGTCAGGTAAGATTACTTACAATATAACTTTTAAAACTTTCATGGTTTTTAACACTAGTGGTAACGTTCGTAGCAAAAGACGAAAAATGAGGGTAGATCGATACATCTGTCAATAAAAACTCACTCGCAGTGACCTCAGTTCTTTCGTGATCATGGCGGTTGAAACGGTGTCGAAATATCGGAATACTCAAAAGAAATCAAATCATGGTAAATATCCCGTTTTCAATGACTTAATCACATTTAGATTACATTAAACGTCTTTGTTACTACATATGTTGATGGTGCAATAAAGAAATCTGCTGGCAGATGCTAGATGCGTCAAGCTAAAGACAGGGCGCTTTGGCACTCGTTAGTTAAAAGTTGTTAATAGGTAAATCAAAATGATTTACCTTTTCAGACAAAAATGCGTGAAAAGTGCTAAAGCCAGCTAATTTCACCTTATTCATCTTTTACAGAAAATAAATGATTAGAGGCAATTATGTTAATGATCAATACCTACGATATAAGTTTGTGGGTTTGCAGTATGCTGGTGTTTGTCCCTGTAATATGGTAGTTCCCAGTTATAATAGACCTTTTGTGGTTCACCTTGAAACTGAAATTTAACTTTGCTGAGGGGCATCCATATTTTACCCAGCTCTCTGCTGCTGACTGCAGTAACACAAAGACCATTTTCTGGTTCCTAGAGATTTAATTTTATAATATATAGTGTTTGCTTTATGAAGCTTTTGAAATTTGAAATCTGCATTGAAAGTTTAGGCGCAATCATTGCTGCTTGATCAGATTTTCATCCTGATATTTTGTTTGATATCAAAGATAAACTTAGACGATAAAATTATAAAACATTGAATGAATCATATTTGTGCCTAGTATAGTTTTATGTATTACTAGCGACCCGCCCCGGCTTCGCACGGTTTTATAATACGTATAAACAGCTTCCTCTTGAACAGTGGCGTAGCGTGCCATCTCGGCACCTGGGGCGGGAGACCCATTTTGCCGCCCCCATTCTATAGTTGCTTAGTTAAAATTAAATTTCACATGCAATGAGGTAGGTACCTTTTATTGAAGTTAAAATAGGATGAGCGGTTTTACAAGCGTACTCTACGGGCCTTACGAGCAGAGTTTCTTTTAAGCTTTAAGTTGATATTCAGAGTGCCTTGGAGCATTCGGTGATCAGATCCGGTATTGAACCTGTTGATCACCGAGACCTCTGAATATGTGCTTGCTATCCGTCATGATGGGGCTGTTTTATTAAGAAAAGCCCCTCTTTTTTTCTCAAGGAAGTTGACAAGCATTTGCCCCCTGTGATTCCTAACTCCATAACCATGCGGGCTTATTCGGGATTCATTACCAGTCTCGATTCCCACCTTGCCGCTAAAGTCCCCCATAACAACGTTGAAGTGAGCCTTAGTGGTGTTGTGTAAGGCTTTGGATATGTCTTCGTACATATCCTTCACTTCATCATCCGAGTGTGCCGAGGTCGGTATGTAGATCTGAATTACTTTCATGCTATACCGCTTGGATAGCCGAAGGTTCAGGTACGCTATCCTGGTCGAAACACTGGAGATATTTTGAACGTTGCTAGAGAGGGCCTTATTGACGAGGAAACCTACGCCACCCTGGGATGTTTTGTTGTATCAACCTCGCGAAAGTAGAGAAGATGGCCTGAGTCTAGTATTACGGTGTCCTCCCCCTTCTCTACGGACTTCACATACCCCGAGAACATGCCATTTAATGTTCTCTAACTCCACTTCCAACTGCGCTAGATGATGGTCAAGCCTCAGAGTGCATTCGTAGTACGTTGCCAGGGTCAATTTTGGAATTATGTGGTAGTCTACGGCCCGGTGATTCTTAAAACCCCCTGCCCCGCCGTTACCATGGCCGCTACCATGGCCAGGAATAGCGAGGCGGCCAGGAACTGGGTCCATTTTTTGGCGTTTCTAATCATTGGGGGTAGTGCCCATAATCCCCACGTTGGGCATGCGTTTTGGGGATCGCAGTTTTTGGTGAAGGGGTTGTTCTGAAGGGGCGCTGCTGCCCACCCCCGGTGTGTCCCTTAGTCGCCTCTTACGACACCCATGGGAGGAGTTGGGTGGTGCAATTCTAAGCCGGCACCACACGGCCTACAGTTTAGTTTTGGAGATATTTGACCGTTGTCACCATTTTGAGATTATTGTAGTAGGTTCTAAGTGAGATTCAATAAGTTACAAAGACTATTAAGAGACTGTTTAAGTTTTAATTAAGATTTTTAAGTTGTTTTGAACACTGTTTCGTGCCTTTATATGAAGTAATATTTAATTGTGATATTGTTCTACGAGTGCTTTTATAAAATTCTGAAAAATTTAATAAGTTAATAAATGATTAGTAACAAACAAGTTTTTTTTCCGGCGGCGACCCGCCGCCCCCGCGGGCTGCCGCCCGGGGCGGGCCGCCCCTTCCGCCCCACCCACGCTACGCCACTGCTCTTGAATCACTCTATCTATTAAAAAATCCGCATCAAAATCCGTTGCGTATAAACGGATATAGGGATATAGGTACAGAGAAAGCGACTTTGTTTTATACTATTTAGTGATAGTGAAGCGCAATCATTTTTTGATTTTCATGGTGATATTACTTTTAATATTTTTGGTAGACTTATTTACAAAGATAAAAATATACCATGAAATTACAAAACCTTGACAAAATCATTTTTGTGTCCAGTATAGTTTTTTTGTTTCTAGTATCTAGTTAAATAATTTTTTTTTTTAAAGGTTAGTATATTCTTTATTAACAACGAAAATTACAATCAAAGAAATAGAAAAATTACAACTAGTATTTACAATTGAAACCATTGAGCTAACTAAAAATATAAAAAAATAAAAAAAAAATATTGAAATACCCTGAAATACCTATTCTATTTGGCTCTAGGCAACCATTTATGGAAATATTTCAAACGAATGGCGAATATTTTCAGAGAAAAACAATTCGTTCGGTCCCAAACCAGACGTCCGTGACTAATATTGGACATCTATCCCTATGGAATCTGGGCTTTTTCATTAAGATCGGAAAAACAACCGAAAGTCTCATAACAACTATTGTTTTTGTGTATTCTCTGCCCGTTGGCCACATGCGGTAATAAATGACCTTGGAGGATTTTCTTAAGGCGCAAACAGTAGCTGAATGGTCATTTTTGGAGGCTATCTACTCATAGAGGAGTCAACTTTATGAGCTGAAAAAAATATATGGCTTTAATTGACATTTTATCTATAAAGTGTACGTACAAAAATTTTCTACGTGTTCATTTTCCCTGTGAAAAAAAATCACAAAGTTCAGCTGTTTCGGACTTTAAATTTGTATCTACTTCTAAACGACTTAGAATTTTGTACTTTTTTCTTCACCTAAATGTCGGCAAGAACTTTGTCTTCAAGTTGTACGTACGATTTTGCGATGCGACGGTTTTTCACCTGGTAAATATTATTTTTCTAGTTTTCCGTAGGATTAGTGGGCGTAAGTAGTCGCGCGGGCGACGGGCGGCAGTGCCTCGCTGGCTGTTGTACGGGGAGGTTGTGCTTGTCTGCCTAGTGCTCGCACACCTTACTCGTCGAATTTATGTTTATAATAATTGATTTTATTTGTTCTAAGTTGTGCGCGCATGGACGCTTTAGACGACCGATGTGGCGCGGTGGGCGAAGGTCCGCCTGCGACGCAGGAGGTTGCGGGTTCGATTCCCGCCTCGGAACAAATTTGTGCACGATCTGTAGAAATTTGTTTCGTTGGTCTGGGTGTTTAATATATATATAATAAAAAAATATATCTATCTATGTATATATTGTATTAAAAATATATCAGTTATCTAGTACCCATAACACAAGCTTTGAGTAGCTTACTTTCGGGCTAGATGGTGCTGTGTGGATTGTCCAGCATTATATTTATTTATTTATTTAGTTTAAATAGTTTGTAAATATATAAGAAAACCGACTATACATCACCTGTACATAAATATTTATTTTTATCGCGCAAGGACGCTTTTAGTGCTAAGTGACTTTTATAATACCCTCGCCCTAAATATACTTTGACTGCTCAGTGTTGTTGTGTGTACGTGTAGGTGAATTATAAAGAAAATCAGTGAGCTCAAGAAGACCAGAGCTCTGAAAGCCCAAAAATTGGTGGAAATAATGTAAGTATACCTAACTACTTCCTTCCTACCTACGTTAATTTTATTTCCCTAATTTTGTGCAATTGCTACTATTAGCAATAGTATATAGATTTATCATGTATTTTTATAGGAGATCGAAGAAAAGGCCAATCCATCAGAAAGAAAATATTCAGACAGTGGACGGTGTCAATGATGTCAAGTAAGGAACTACAAAGTTTATAATAGTATAGTGGAAGTCTATGGTGTCCGCTTTCCATCGTCCAGCATAGTACCAGGTAAAAATAAATGAACGAAGATGTAAGTCGGTATCTACCTAAAAACCTACTTCTTATTTATCTACTACTCATTTATTACATATCTTATACTATTATTCATTTACAGATGTACAGTGACTGAGCAACTTGAAACTGAAGAGGAAATGCCAAGTATACTAGAGGTAAAATATCCAGTACTTAGGAACAGTTAGGAACTAGCTAATATTAGTAGTATGCTGGGATGTAATAAAATATGTAAGTATGACAATTATGTTCATGAATTTCATCAGAATTCTAGTATGGTACCTACACTTGGTGAATAGGCAGCCGAGCAGACTGAAAGCTAATAAGTAAATACCTGTAGATACTTAGTCACAACGATTTATGTCTCTCCGAAGTGAGACACTAGTAGAGGATTCGATCCCGGTCTTTATTTTCAATCCCGGGATTTTGGGATTTGTGAAAGGCGATCCCGGGATCCCGGGATTATCCCGGGATCGTAGACAGGTAAATAAAATCGTGCCGTGTGGTGCCGGCATAGAATTGCACCACCCCAACTCCTCCCGTGGGTGTCGTAAGAGGCGACTAAGGGACACACCGGGGGCGGGCAGCAGCGCCCCTGCAGAACCAACACCATCACCTAACTGCGATCCCCAACCCGCATGCCCAGCGTGGGGATTACGGGCATTACCCCTTAATGAGTACAACGGCCAGCCAATGGCCCCCAGTTCCCGGTCGCCTCGCTATTCCTGGCTATGGTGGCGGTCATGGTAACGGCGGGGCTGGGGGTGCTAAGAATCCCCGGGCTACATTAGGCTACCACACACCTTCCAATTTGACCCTGGCTACGTTTAACGGACGCACTCTGAGGCTTGACCATCATCTAGCGCAGTTGGAAGTGGAGTTAGAGAACATTAAATGGCATGTTCTAGGGTTATGTGAAGTCCGTAGAGAGGGGGAGGACACCGTAACCCTAGACTCGGGCCATCTTCTCTACTTTCGCGAGGGTGATAAAACATCCCAGGGTGGAGTAGGTTTCCTCGTCAATAAGGCCCTCTCTGGCAACGTTCAAGAAATCTCCAGTGTGTCGACCAGGGTAGCGTACCTGATCCTTCGGCTGTCCAAGCGGTATAGCATGAAGGTAATTCAGGTTTACGCACCGACCTCGGCACACTCGGATGATGAAGTGGAGGATATGTATGAAGACATATCCAAAGCCTTACATAACACCACTAAGGCTCACTTCAACGTTGTTATGGGGGACTTTAACGGCAAGGTGGGAATCCAAACTGGCAACGAATCCCGAATAGGCCCGCATGGTTATGGAGTTAGGAATCACAGGGGGCAAATGCTTGTCAACTTCCTTGAGAAAGAGGGGTTGTTCTTAATGAACTCCTTCTTTAAGAAGCAGCCCCAAAGGAAGTGGACATGGCGAAGTCCCGACACTGTGACTAAAAATGAGATCGACTTCATCATGACGGATAGCAAGCACATATTCAGAGATGTCTCAGTGATCAATAGGTTCAATACCGGATCTGATCACCGACTGCTCCGAGGCACTCTGAATATCAACTTAAAGCTTGAAAGAAACCGTCTGGTGAAGTCCACGCTCCGACCTAATCCAATCCAAATCATGGCGGGCACCGAGAAGTTTCAGCAGCTTCTCGGGGATAGATTTGTTGCTTTGGAACCTACTGATGACGCTGACGAGAACCTACACAATCTGGTCGAAACGTTGAGGGATGAGGGCATTAAATTCTGCAGAAAACAAGGTACTGGCAGGAAGTCCAAACTCTCGGACGAGACTCTGGATCTGATGACAAGAAGACGGGAAACCACCCACGTGACTTCGTCAGAGAGGTCAGACCTAAACAAGCGAATCGCGAAGATGGTACGGCGCGACCTTCGGAGCTCCAACACACGCCTCATTGAAGAGGCGATAGAGCGCAACCGAGGGTCCAAAGTATTCACTCAGCAGCTTGGCAGGAGCCACCTGACGAAGCTTAAAACGCACGATGGGAGGACCGTTTTGTCGAAGCCGGAGATCTTGGCCGAGATAGAGGATTTCTATGGCCGTTTGTACACTGCACATGCCCCCCGTTCCCGGCGAGATGACCATGATTCCAGAGCCACCCTGACACGCCACTATACCGACGAACTGCCAGATATCAGTCAAGATGAAAACGTGCTAGCTCTGAGGCAGCTTAAAAATGGAAAAGCCCCGGGTGAGGACGGTATTACTTCAGAGCTTCTGAAGGCAGGAGGAGCCCCCGTTATACAGGAGCTACAGAGCCTCTTTAATGCCGTCCTTCACAGTGGGAGAACTCCTAAGGCGTGGAGCGGGGGTTTGGTGGTGCTCTTTTTTAAGAAGGGCGATAAAACCCTCCTTAAAAACTATAGACCCATCACACTCCTGAGCCACGTCTATAAGCTGTTCTCGCGAGTGGTCACGAATCGTCTCGCCAGGAGACTCGACGAGTTTCAGCCACCGGAACAGGCCGGGTTCCGCGGAGGATATGGCACCATAGACCACATTCACACAGTGCGGCAGATTATACAGAAGTCCGAAGAGTATAATCAGCCCCTGTGTCTCGCTTTTGTGGACTATGAGAAAGCCTTTGACTCTGTCGAAACCTGGGCTGTTCTGGAATCCTTACAGCGATGCCAAGTAGACTATCGTTATATCGAGGTGCTGAGATGTCTCTACGATGCCGCCACTATGAGTGTCCAAGTACAGGACCAGCAGTCTAAACCCATCCAATTGCGCAGAGGAGTGAGACAGGGGGATGTCATATCCCCGAAACTGTTCACGAGCGCATTGGAAGATATGTTTAAGACGCTGGACTGGAAAGGTAAGGGCATAAACATAAACGGCAATCACATCTCACACCTACGATTCGCTGATGACATAGTCTTAATGGCGGAGTCGCTAGAGGAGCTGACCCATATGCTGGACGGCCTAGCCTCAGCCTCACGACGCATCGGTCTTGGCATGAATTTGGATAAAACCAAAGTCATGACCAATGACCACATAAATCCAGGACCGGTCGTCGTAGAAGGCCACCTTCTCGAAATTGTTTCCGAGTACACTTACCTTGGGCAGATTGTGCAGTTAGGTAAAAACAATTTTGAGAAGGAGGCCAAGAGGAGGATTCAGCTGGGCTGGGCAGCGTTTGGAAAACTACGTCGAGTCTTCTCGTCATCCATACCGCAATGTTTGAAAACTAAAGTTTTCAATCAGTGCGTCCTACCCGTAATGACCTACGGAGCTGAGACGTGGACACTCACGGTAGGGCTGGTCCACCAGTTCAAGGTCGCTCAGCGAGCTATGGAAAGAGCTATGCTCGGAGTTTCTCTGAAGGATAGGATTCGTAATGAATACATCCGACAGAGAACCAAAGTTATCGACATAGCTCAAAGAATTAGCAAGTTGAAGTGGCAGTGGGCCGGCCATATCGTGCGAAGAACCGACAACCGTTGGGGTAAACGTGTTCTTGAGTGGAGACCGCGACTCGGCAAACGTAGTGTAGGACGCCCTCCAGCCAGGTGGGATGACGATGGGCGAAGGACTGCTGGCAGATGCTGGATGCGGCAAGCTGAAGACAGGGCGCTATGGCGCTCATTAGGGGAGGCCTATGTCCAGCAGTGGACTAATATAGGCTGATGATGATGATGATGAAATAAAATCGAAGTAAAATATGAAAATCAACTTTTATTTACTTTCAAAAACAAAGTAAAAATCAATTAAAACCACAATTACTCCTTTTTTCAAATAATTAATACTATAATATTTTTTTTTTATTCTACTTTTTTACGGTAGATGATATAAAATACTAATTTAAATAACCACATAATGGTAACCTCATCAGCAGTGATCGGATATTCAGGCGTTTATTTACCTAAACTTTGAGTGACGACAGAAATCAGAAATCAATATCTTTATTTCTTTAAGCTTACAAAATAAGCACTTAGACAAGTCAAATTTAATACTATAGGTACATAATTATCAAAATAATATAAAAAATAATGTGATATTTGATTTTCAGTTCAACTCACTTTTTTGTCCACTAGTGGAGGAGGCGAAATAGAAACCACTAGCATGTGTATAACTTATGTGTCCAATACATGTTTGCCTTATAAATAATTACATACTATTGTCGATGTG
Source organism: Eupithecia centaureata (assembly GCA_944547425.1). NCBI lineage: Eukaryota > Metazoa > Arthropoda > Insecta > Lepidoptera > Geometridae > Eupithecia > Eupithecia centaureata. The sequence goes on from OX155679.1 coordinate 5,377,468, forward strand.
GAACTGAGCGACAGCCAAGCACTAACGTCATTGATGTAATCATTTATGGAGTAATATGCCTTCTTGATAAGATTTAGTTTTATGTACTGTTTAAATCTACGAATAGAAAGTTCAGTTGCTTCAGATGGAAGCTTATTATAGAAGCGCACACAATTACCCATAAATGATTTCCCCAGTTTTCGTAATCTAAATGAAGAGATGTGAAGTTTGTCCTTGTTTCTTGTATTTCTATTGTGAACATCACAATTTTTCAAAAAGTTACTCTTGTTTTTGTGTGTATACATTAAATTTTCATAAATATTTTGCGAAATTACAGTTAGAATATTTATTTCTTTAAATAATACCCTCAAGGAGTCACGTGGCTTTAATTTATAAATTGCACGCACCGCCCTTTTTTGAAGTACAAAGATAGTCTCAATATCAGCTGCCTGTCCCCACAGCAAAATACCATAAGACATAATACTATGGAAGTAACTATAATAAACTAACCTAGCTGTGTCCTGATCAGTGAGATGTCTAATTGTTCTCACTGCATAGGCTGCTGAACTAAGCCTACCCGCGAGAGCATCAATTTGCGGTTGCCATTGAAGAGATGAATCAATATGCAAGACCGAGAACACAGTAGAGTCTACGAAGTGAACAATCTCATTATTTAACATGATTTGAGTTGGGATTTCTCTAACATTTGGTAACATGAATTTTATACATTTTGTTTTTTTAGCATTAAGTAAGAGGTTATTGGCGGTAAACCAATTTAGTATTTGTGAAAGCGAATTATTTACATCGTCATAATTATATTTATTTCTGTCTACTTTAAAAATTAGTGATGTATCATCAGCAAATAAGACTATATCACAAAGATCTTTTGCTAGAAAGGGGAGATCATTTACGTTTACTAAAAATAAAAAGGGACCTAATATTGAACCTTGGGGTACGCCTAATTCAATATTTGAGCCCGTAGATCTTTCTTTACCAACATCTACTTTTTGAACTCTATCAGATAAATATGATTTCATAAGATCCAGAGCCTTTTTCTTAATTCCATAATGTTTTAATTTCTCAATTAATGTACTATGATCCACACAGTCAAAAGCCTTAGAAAGGTCACAGAATATACCAGTATCGTTTTTGGCTTTATCCCAGGCCTCCAATATATAGAACTGGACCAGCATCCGTTGTCGATCTACCCTTGGAGAAGCCGAATTGGTTTTCATGAAATAACCTATTAAGATTGAAGTGAGAGGTTAACTGGGTAAGAATAATTTTTTCAAAAACTTTACTCATTGCAGGAAGTATTGAAATCGGTCTGTAATTGGCCGGATCAGTGTGGCTACCAGATTTATAAAGAGGAACTAACTTACTATATTTCATGAGATCAGGAAAAATTCCTGCGTCGACACAGCTGTTGAAAATATAGGCCAGACAAGGAGCCATTTCCTTAATAATTGAACTTAATACTTTGGTGGATACCCCAGAGATACTCAGTATTTTTAATGTTAATTGACTTAAAGGTTTTCACTACATAATCAGCATTTACATAACTAAAGATAAAACTATCATTACATTTAGCAACTGAAGGTTCTAAAAATTTAACAGCCATTGATGCTGAGGAGTTTAGAGACTGGGTAACAACTTTAGGAATAGTAGAAAAGAATGCATCAAAAGCATTGGCAATATCTTTATCATATATAAGAATTGAATTATTAATTTTTAACCTTATTTCCTTATAACGTGGCTTCGATTTACCTGTTTCGTTATTTATTAGTCTCCATGTTGTTTTTACTTTATTAGATGATTTTATTATAATATTCTTTAAAAACAGGCATTTTGCTGTGTTGCAGACTTTCTTAAATGTTTTAGAATATTTGGTTACAAACAATAGAAACGCAGGATCAAGTAACATAGTTTCTCGAGAAGCATAAAGGTCATATAGTCTATTCCTACTTCTATAAATACCCGGAGTGGCCCAATCAATAAACTCGACCCTTTCTCTCACTGTGCATGTTTTAAGCAAAACTTCTTCCATAGTACATTCAAAAGCAACCTGATCTGCGTCAGGAGGGCAGTATACACACACAATGATATGTCGCTCCAGTTCCTCACAAGAAAGTTCAATAGTCTTCTCAATAGTCCTCTCAATAGAGTTTTACAATATCTTTTCTTTCTTTACATTTAAGACTATTTTTTACTAAAATCAGAGAGCCACCACGTATTGCAGCTTTTCTTTTATATGAACTTACAACGACACGTTCTTTTATACGACACAACATGATTATTCGGGAATTCATATAAATTCCGAAGAATTCCAAAATGTTCTAGAATGTTATTTATTTCGTTGTAATCTTATTTATAGATCAAATATAAAACACATTTATACCGACTCATTTTTCACTAAAATCGATATTTCCACAAAAAAAATATATTTTTACTATCAAAATACAAAACAGATTAAAGTGACATATTATTTATAGAAATTGCTTGAATTTTATAATTCGTGCTCATCGGGATTCCTGTAAAAGTTGGTTTTGAAAGCTCTTCTTCCCAACTGTCTTCGCCCCAACTTTGGGATTTGAAAAATATCCGATCACTAATTTATCAGTCAGTAAAAACAAAATTAAATGATGATTAAACGTATTATTTCAATAAAAAAGGCATGTCATGATTGTTGAAAAAAAATAATTTTAAAACAAAATTAAATGATGGTTAAACGTATTATTTCAATAAAAAAGGCATGTCATGATTGTTGAAAAAAAATAATTTTACTTAAATTTTACCACGACGTGACAGTAGAGGCGGTTGATTACCTATTAAAAGAATGTTTTTTTGTATACTGGTACATGGTATTATAAATATACTTTATTAACAACGAAAATTACAAGCAAAAGAATAGAAAAATTACAACTAGTATTTACAATTGAAACCATTGAGCTAACTGCAGACGGTTGCAAACAGTCTAAAGGTAGCTCAATTGATCCATGTCAATACCAGTCGGAAGCGTCCCCAAGACACTGGCTGCATTACCACGCTGTATGGCAATGCTGATGCGCTGAGCCAGATATTCACCAGCTCTCGGGTCACGCGTCGCATCGACCAGACGCTCAGATAATTTTTTAAAAACCCGGAGAGCCTCGGTACCCCACGGACCTAGGGTCTCGAATCCAAGGGGAGCAAACGCGTAGGTTCTGTCGAGACCTGCATATTTGCGCCTCTTGAGATCCTCGGCCAGATCTGCCGCCGCACCAGCCCTAGTGGATGTCCTTGAAAGATGGGAAGGTGCAAGTGTGTCGACGCATGTAGCGTCCCACACAATGGGCCTCCCCAACTCCCATGGGACTAGTGTCATACCGTCGGGCCTCTTGCCATCGTCACGGAACAGACCATTCGGTTCGAGAATAAAATATATATATATAAATATATTATAAATTGTATTATTTGGTAATAAAAAGAGCTTTTACTGATAAAAAAAATTTAGTAATAATCATTACAGTTTTTTGAAATCATATTTAAAAAGAAAACTAAACCGATGTGAACCGAAATGATCAGATGTTCCTTTTTGTTATTTTTAAAGAACTTGGTATAATTTTTATTTTATAATTTATGATCATTACATTTACGCGCCTAATTTTTGTTATTTTTAACATTTTTTCTCAATCTTGAAAATCCCGGGATTTGTAAAAAATAATCCCAAAAATCCCGGGATTTGAAAAATAGTCCCAAAATTTTCGGGATCGAAAATCGACCAGGATCCCGGGATCTCGGGATTCAGGATCGAATCCTCTAGACAGTAGGTACACCACTCATTTTACTCCGATCCGATCCAAGAATATTTAGGAACTGCGCTGCCTGCAGCTAAGTTCGAAAAAAGTTCACACTCAATCTCACATCGATAGAGTATGGATATGTGAATTCTGTAATAGTTTCTTACGTGAACGTGTACTTTCTGAAATGAAATGGGAATGGGGTTCGAAATGTAAAGGAAACTGGGTAACGGTACATCGCCTTTTTTGTCATCTTGTAGATATCGAGTTAGGTACTTGGTAAAAACAGATTGGATTACGATGCAAAATGTGCAGGTCAAAATTTTATGTCGATAACGATCCTCCATATATTGACATGTAAATTTGTAATGTAATGTAAATAAATGAAATGTAGTAAATAGAGAATATAAAGACTTGTCTTAGTGCTTATTTTGTAAACCTAAACAAATAAAGATATTATTTACTAATTTTCGTAATTTTCTTGTTCCATTATGCCCTTTCTCCTGTAGATCAGAAATTTATTGCATCAAATCATTCTACCCGAATTATGAGTACCTACCTATTCGTTGATATCCTACTAACATTCATTTTAGATAAGAGAAGTTTGTGTGAATGTTTGTTACCTGGCTTTACCCTGGCTTTACCACGTAGGTAGGTAATTTTAGACTTCATCACACATCAACTAATTTTAGTGGTGGATGAAAATTTCAAGTAGTTAGGTATAGTCTACAGACTACTTTTGATGGAGGTCTATCTAGCTACAACGCGGATAGCAGCTAGTAATACCGTCAACCCAAGAGTCACATTACATAACTACCTAAGTATAGCGAGTTCTGTTCCCAGATTAGGTTACTTACCATAGTGGTTCGTGATACCAATAAACCCGAAGACTAGGACAAGACAAGACTAGACTAGAAGACTAGAAACAAATATTTGCAGATATTGTAAAAAAATATCTAGGAGCGGGAATCGAATACGCATTTCTTGCGTCCTGCCATTCGTTTACCACGCCGCCCGCTGCACCCGCGCTGTCACGAATATTTTCCTTTTTTCGGTTTATGCGTGAAGACTATTTCTCAGCGCGACGACAGCGGGTCTGCCCGGAATGTGGGGAAGGTGCGGGGCGAAATGGTAGCCGCGCCCATTCTCTCAAGGGCATCGGCTCTTGTTTGGGCCTTTAATAGAAAAATAATAAAAGAAATTGTTATATTTGGTTATATTTCGACTATTCTGGCTAAAAGCAGGTTCAAGTCAGATATAATAAAAAATGGATAATAATCAAACGGCCACGTGCGAGTCGATTCACGCACAAAGGGTTCCGTATCTCTATAAAATATGCAAAAAAAACATTTCGGTTCTTGGAACCTCTTAAATATTATTTTTTTCTGTTTTTGTATTTATTATTATAACGGCAACAGAAATACATGTCATCATCTGGGAAAAATTCAAGAGTCTATCTCTGTTCATGACATACAGCCTAGTGACAGACGGATAGACAGACGGATGGACGGACAGCGAAGTCTCAGTAATAGGCTCCCGTTTTACCCTTTGGGTACGGAACCTTAAGCTGATCTCATAAAAATGTTAATAAGAGCCAATAACATCATCATAAACGACATAAATCTATAAATCAACTAAAAGAAGCTGAGAAAAATATTCGTCTATATAACAGGCTAATTTAAATGTAAATACTCGCACTAAGCTTGAACTGAATGTTAATATTGGATTCACATAAAATATGGCAAATAAGTAGGTAGGTAATAACAATAACATAAAAAAAATTACTTGGTTATATAAATTTATACCACCAGCACCACTATAAAAAAACAGGCTAACAATAAATGCTAGGACTTTTTATTTACACTGAAAATATACTGTAAGCACTTTAAATATGTACAGACAAAATTAGAAAAATGAAAATCAAAAAGAAAATGATGTAAAAATTCCCGTCAAGGCATGGTAGGTAAACTGTAAATTTCTTAACCCATTAGTATTTTTTTATACTGCTACTTAATCCTCAAGCCTGGAGTTTATTGGTGTTAAACATAAACAAAAGTTTCAAAACAAAAAAAAACTTGCGTCAAAACATATTGAGTGCTTTTAATTTCAACCGCCTTACACAATTGCTAAATTCTGAAATCAAAATTTCCCTTGACCCAAATTTCATTGAACTTTAAAACTATCCGAATCTTTGTATATTGCCGCGCATCTATCACTCTGCGATACACAGGGTATAAGTGCAATTAGTTGGCTCTTCGCCAGAGGACTAGCCTAGCAACGACTCGATCCATTTCTACGTGACCGTACAATTATTATGGCTCGTGTCTATAAGACAGGTCTTTAAAATCCACTACGAACAAGCTACACTTAATACAATGCTAGCCTAGTGTCACGTATTGCTTGTTCAGCTTAAAATGAAGCACTGACTCAGAATGTCGACATCTGTTTCATTAATCAATTGTATGACGCATCTGATTTTTTTCTCCATAAATCATCTATTAAATACTTAAAGAAACATGTACATGGAAATAAAGGCTGTTTTTAATTCTAAAACCTTTAAAAATTAAGTTCTCGTGGTTCCTATTTCCACTGACTTACCTACTTGAGAAACATAAAATAAACTTTTACCTTGTTAGCAACTGCTTTCTACAATCCGGGTCTTAAAACTTAGGTAAGTAATCTCCATTCATACATAACTGCAATGCGGACATGTTATAAACTGACCAGCATCAGCTTATTAATCGTTCGTTCAACTTTCATTCATTTCATTACGTTGTGTCAGCTATTCAGATTCTCTAATAATTATGCTGTTATCTGATGTACTCAATTGCTGTTACGAAAGAGTAAATTGAGCAAGTTTTTACGGTACCTACTGTAATCATGGATTAAAGTTAATGCCACCGTAATTCCGTAAATAAATAGAAGTTAAGCTCAAATGCTGTTTTCGTGACCCTTAATTTCTACTAATCGTCATAGGTCTTTCTTATTTATAACAGACAAAATAAACCACTATATCATATTATCACCTATCAAATTTCTTGGGTAAGTAGATACTAATTTTACGTAAGTAATTATTTATTTAAAAAAATATTAATAATTAAATTAGTTGAACTTCACGGCTTCACCTGAATGAAAATTGACGTAGTTCTAGGTCTGGACTAAAATATTGGCTTAATATTTTAGTCCAGGCCTAGAACTACGTCTATTTAAAATTTCAGCCCGATCTGTTCGGAGTTTTTACGTAAAAAGGTAGCAAACATCCATCCATCTATCCAAACTTTCGCATTTATACACGTAGGTAATAAAGGTATAATTCTCAATAAATTAAATAACACCTCTAAAACAATATCAGCCAGAAAATGAAAATAAAACACGTTATTTATACGACTTTCTTCAATCCTAACTTGCAGTGCCAAGTCAAAAACAAATACAAACAAACATAAATAAATCGTAACATGATTCCATTCTAGATATGTCCCATGATAGGTATGTCCTTTTAGAGAAAGCAGAGAGGCGAAGATATCATCTTGGCACAATTTGTATTCCGCACTAGGATGTCCAATTACAGTCTAGAAATCCAAGATGAACTGATATCAGTGTTGCCGCCTCTTGAAATGTCTCTTGGTAAAGAGTATTAGCATGTTCACGTTCTTGGAAAGGAAAGCCTAAGAGGGAAAATTTTGTCTAATATCATATCCCATTTGCATTTTGCCATTTTAATGTCGGCATCACTATTATGGCTCTTTTAGCGTGGGTGATAATGATATTTTTATGCTACATTCCTAAGCTTAATAGCTATCTGACTAAAATATATTCTAATACCTATATAATAAAATAGGATATACTTACAAATATAAGTATCTTATATTCATCAAACTCTTTAGACACGAATGGACGTTTCATCTCCGTTAAAGCGTTGAACTTTCGATTTTTGGTGAACTCTAATCTTTTGACGCATTATACAAACTATTATTTGTAGCATCATTTTTCTTCTGAGCTGAGTATGTTGCTTTTTTATATATTTCTTAATACCTATATTGTCAATGTTGACTAAATTACGTCACTGTCAAATTTGTCAAAAGCAAGACTGAACCATAAGAATAAATAATAACTACGTAGAAAGGACTCTTCTTTGATCTAGTCCCAAACGCCGCCATTTATATACCTACTTCCCCCTTCACCTCGTTAAGCCCCTCTGTCGTCCAGGCGTTTTGCCAGGGTTGCTACTGCATTGTACCGCCGCGCCCCGCCGCCGCCGCGCCGTCGTCGTCGCGAGGCGAGGCGAGTGAGAAAAGGTCAACGAACGATGTTCACCTTCCTTTGATTAGGTACCTACCTAATTAGTTAGACAGGAACCTACTAAAACACAATAATATATAAAAAATATTACTTACATAGGGTATGTATTATCATATAATATGTATTATCTTTTATTGTTACAACCGATCACACCACAATAACTTGACCATGACGTCATATTATAGAGGTAGGTACCTAACCTACACAAATATTAAAATCCGCGTGCGGCGTCGCCGGCTGTGACAGCCCTACTGCACGTTTAACGTGCAGAATCGCGTAGGCTAATATCGTGACCTTGAGCACGTTCGGAGCGAAGTTTCCCTTCTACTCTGTTCTTATTCTTATGACTGAACTCACACCTATCGATTGAATTCAAGTATGTTCTGCGATTTTTTGCAGATTTCGAGATATGATTTTTTTGCCTAGGTCAACTCATACAGAAACATATTAGAAAACAGTCACACAGATTTAGTTACCTATTATACAAATATTGTCCCTTAGAGGTGGCTCAGTTCTGCATGTCATAACCAAAAAGTCAATGTAATGTTTGATTTATGGGAACAGTAAGTATACACAATTTTTTTTTTATTTACATTCCTACATAAGTTTAAACCCGAATATTGAAGTATGTACGCAGAGCAACAAGATGATCATTAGCATTTGTCTTAGCTCCGCAATCCGCAAAAAATATCTTAAAAATATTTGAAGTAAAGTCATCCGTCAGTTGTATAAGAATATTTAGAATACCGGGTACATACTTGGTTTTTATTGTGTCTTCTTTATGTCCAACTTGTTGATTGTATTGTTGCGTGTCGAGGACGTGGGATGGTTCCCACGGATGTAAACTGAGGTTTGTAGTTGTAAGTAAATGATGTCCTCGGTGTTATCGTTCCGTGTTCCGTAGGTAGATATATATATATACAAGAGTTTTTAGCATATTCTGTGATCGCAGGGATACAGAGGTATACTAATTAATAAAAATTATCTGAGCGTCTGGTCGATGCGACGCGTGACCCGAGAGCTGGTGTGTACCTGGGGTAGCGCATCAGCATTGCCATACAGCGTGGTAATGCAGCCAGTGTCTTGGGGACGCTTCCGACAGATTGACATAGATCAGTTAGACCTTAAGACTGTTTGCAACCGTCTGTAGTTAGCTTAATTGTTTCAATTGTGTAAACTGATTTTGCTTTTTTCTATTCCTTGATAATTGGAATTTTCGTTGTTAAAGTTATTACAATAACAAAGAATTAAATAGCAGCCAAAGCTTCCTTCCCAGACTGCATTTGTAGCTTTTATACATGATGGTGCAAAAGTTATCACCCAATTGGATGACGCTATATCTTTTGCAAATGGTGGAAAATGTCAATTCTATTTTGACATTTGTGACGTACATAGATGCAGAATAAACATATTTAAACGCTATACTCCTCAAGAACGTGTTTTCATTACCTATTTCCATTTATCTCGATCAAGAGTTTTAGGTAGGTATATTTGACCTGGCAATGGATTATAAAAATTGGTATCGAGCTACATTTGACTCTACATTTTTTCATCAAAAACTTTTATTATTTTTTGTACTTATCTAGGATTAAATTAATTGGCTGGGTTTTTATTTGAATCAATCGTTATAAATATTACAGTTTGTGATATGCTCAATACTATGGTATGGCCCCAATAGACTGTTGCTCTAACTAGACTAGTCTAGGCTGTAGACTCTAAAAGCAAACATTGCTAAAGCCTGTGTTTGTCTGCCAGGCGAGCCAATATTGACGTTCGGTTACGTAATCGATAGGTTGTTCATCACATGTTACCCGGTTTTGTTTACCAGGAAATTCCAATATAGACCCGGCGATAACTGATTTATCACCTATGTCAGATTTGACTTCACAATAATGTAGTATACAGTATGATATATACCTACATATTATGATATATAATATATACGGATCAATTGAGCTACCTTTAGACTGTTTGCAACCGTCTGCAGTTAGCCCAATGGTTTCAATTGTAAATACTAGTTGTAATTTTTCTATTCCTTGCTTGTAATTTTCGTTGTTTATTTTTATATACATATTACGTACGTACGTCTATTCAGTCATTCAGCCCTGACTGACATTTATTAGCTTCTTTCTTTCTAATTCGACCCCCTTATTTTTTACTATGTACAATGAGTTGTATAATGAGTTGTATAAATTTTTATTAACAACGAAAATTACAAGCAAAGGAATAGAAAAATTACAACTAGTATTTACAATTGAAACCATTGAGCTAACTGCAGACGGTTGCAAACAGTCTAAAGGTGGCTCAATTGATCCATGTCAATACCAGTCGGAAGCGTCCCCAAGACACTGGCTGCATTACCACGCTGTATGGCAATGCTGATGCGCTGAGCCAGATATTCACCAGCTCTCGGGTCACGCGTCGCATCGACCAGACGCTCAGATATTTTTTTAAAAACCCGGAGAGCCTCGGTACCCTACGGACGGATAGGGTCTTGAATCCAAGGGGAGCAAGGTAAGTACTTCATATAAGGTTACAAAGAGGAAAGATTTGTTTGTTTTAATTGATTAGGCTCCGAAACTTATGGACCGATTTGAAAAATTCCAGCCATTAAACCATTTGAATCCTACATTATCCCTGATGAACATAGGTGATAGTACTTAACCCGGGGCGGACTGCTAGTATAATATATATATAAGCTGTAGGCCTTCCATAAGTAAATAAATAAACAGTAACATATACATATGGAAGTACCTTCTAGTTTCTTCTAGAGTTTTTACATGGCTCTCCGATATTTCCTTTTAGTTTTCCTGTTAGTATTGCCTTAGACTGAACAACAAATATGTACTTAGTGGCAAAAGCTTCAAAATACACAATAATTCAGAACGTAGGCTGCCTGGCAGTGCCATTTTCATTCCCATAAAATATAGGTCTAGAAAAGAAAGCCAAGTCGGCCGTTTCCGTAAGGTGCTCTAAACCTATTTGGTTTAGTTCCAAGACATTTCTATTCACGAAGCAATGTTTTTGTCCCGCAGTGTATTTAATGACTAAAATTACCTTCTGAATAAGCGATGGTTGAATCTTCACTGACCTTCAAACAATATTAATTACGCAGCTGGTTTATGTTTATAATTTTATGATGAAAACGCATTTTGTAAAATGTCTGAACTTGACCGAATGAATCGTATTTTAGTGGTCGGATGATAAATTTACATAAATGTTTATTGTTAATTAGTTATAGAAAAGTACCTATTGGAATATTCGGGAAACTACCAAGTTGTGTATATTTCCTAAACAGAAAAAATCTAAATCAATATGTAATTAAATAAAAAATGCTAGACTATCCACATTCCACACAGCATCATCTTGCCTAAAAGGAGAACTTGTGTTATGGGCACTAGATGACAGAAATACTTAATACAATTCATTCATCATCACGTAGATAGATATTTTTTAATATACATAGAATACACCCCGGAATGTCCGTATTAGACGGGAATCGAACCCGCGACCTCACCTTACCTTCACCTACCGCGCCACATAGGTCGTCTTACATCGTGAAACGTGAATTTTATGGATTTTATTCCTCTTTCACGCAAAAACTACTGAACGAATCAGGCTGACATTTCGAACATATATAGTTCTAGCCTTAGAATAAAACACAGGTTATTTTCCTCCCATAAATCAGTTACCATTACGTTCTGAGTTACCAGGATAGAAATAGCCTTGAAACGTTTCCATAGAAACGAAGCATACGAAGGCGCGGATATAAACTAATAATATAGGTAAATAAATTGTTGTAGGTTGATATTCTGCGTATTGTATGTAGGTAGCTATTTCCTGCCGGTGAATCCATCGAACTCGCAAAATCGTCTCACGTCCTACATAAATGCCAAAGCGGGCTAATCGTGTTACATCATTGTTTCCAATAATGGAAGGCACAGGTTATCCAGCTAAGGGTCGCATTCGCTATACAGACGTATAGATACACACGATAGGCGAACCCACTTGGATGCGGCCCGCGGCCGTTTGCGACCCGCTCTCATTCAAAATTATTTGGGTCAATCGCGACTCGCTTAGGGTTGCAAAATTTGAAGTTAGTATGAACCTCATAAACACCAGCACACATTAAAATCTGAGTATTAATATTCAAGATATACATTTACGGCAACATTTGTTAAAAAAACAAAACCAAAAGTGCAAAAACTTATGCATTACCTACAATTTAGAAATATATTTACTAGCAACGAATTTACAATGAAGGAATAGAAAAAAATTACAACTAGGATATACAATTGAAACAATTGAGCTAACTGCAGACGGTTGCAAACAGTCTAAAGGTAGCTCAATTGATCCATGTACCTACCAGTCGGAAGCGTCCCCAATACACTGGCTGCATTACTACGCTGTATGGCAATGCTGATGCGCTGAGCCAGATACTCACCAGCTCTCGGGTCACGCCGCACGCGTCGCAAAGACCAGACGCTCAGACAATTAAAAAAAAACCTGCATTTATTCGTTTATGTTTATACATATTATTTACATAAGAAAGTGTGCTTGTATGAATAATAATGTATTTCTAACCATGTTTACCGTATGTTTCTACCTTTAGGCTTGCCATGACTCGTTTAATAATGTAGATACGTACTTTCCTGTGTGTAACTGCACCAATAATTGACACTAAAACTTTCCAATATAACGAAAGTATTGCCTATTCACCCAAATACTGGCTAATTTATTATACCACTTTGGACACATGGCTTACGGTACCTATAACAAATTGCAGCTGGAACATCTGGCAACCCTGCGCAAAATGTTACTTCAAAGTAAACATTGAGTAGGTACTTGTCCGATGCTTTGTTGAGTGAATTTTAAAGTCGTTTTGAACGGGAACCATTAAGCTTTTGTATTTTGAGTTAAGCCTGTGGCAAAAAAAAATATTCCTATTTTAAATTTGGATTCTAATGATTCAGACGGATCTCATAATTCCACAGCTTTACAACTGCTTGATCTCAATGATTGAGTCATACCAAGTTGATCCAATTGCTCCTTTTAATTTTTTATTGTCACAAAAGATACATTACAATGTAAGCTAAATTATAAAAGAAATAGAAAACAGTCATATGCTACATTTAAAAATAACTGTTTGTGTGTATAAATAAATAATAATAATTCCTCTTTCACGCAAGAACTACTGAACGGAACAGACTGTGTGTGAAGTAAATCAGTTCCAATGGAATAGAAATAGCCTTGAGACGTTTCCATAGGAACATTGCAAAACTGTGGGCAGATCATATGGATAAAATAAAAACAATACTTGCTTCCAGATAGAAAGAATATACTTCATTTCACAAAATTTGTACTTACATGGATAACAATACAATTTGTACAATATATAGCCAGCTTTATAAAAAACAGGTTGATTTTAACAGAAAAAAACTAGGCCCGTATTCCACTTAAATAAATCGCTTCACCATTTAAATAGTATCGTGTCAAAATGTCCGTGTTAAACTCTTTTTGGTATTCTACTTGCACAAACTTTTTGAGGTTCATTCATAGCTGTGACGATTACGTTCATAACTACCAATTTGACATTCTAATTATGAAAGTCTCTTCAAGCTCAAAAAAAGTAGAATACCAAATGCACAAGACCTTTGTGTTGAAATTAGTGGAATTTAGCCCCTGCAAGGATGGAGGATCAACCACGTAAGTACAATAACCTAACAGCATTGCAGGTCAAAACTATTCAAATTTAAATCACCACCTACAAGTTACGTGCAGAATTTCGTAATGTTGAATTCTAGGCCAGTTCCTACTCTAGGATAAGTGCCGTCGTTACTTCCAGTGGATGGATGGTAATAAGGAGATAAATCTTGGTAGGCAGCTTGTTTGCGCCGCTGCATGTTGCATACACAAGCCTACTTAGAATCTGTCGTGTTTAGCTTGTCTTTTGTAGCTTGTTTGTATAATTTGTGCCACTTTCTTGCTTCCTGAATAATAGGTTTAATTATTGTTATCGAAATTATAATTTTTTTTAATCCTTTGTATTATTTGCTTCGTTTCCTTTTTAACGTCATAAGATAAAATAGGTGGCAGCGCTATTGTGGGTCAGTGTAAAGCCTTAAACATTGCGCCGGATATTTTTTGCAGTTTTTTTTTATCTGGATTTTACAAAATTAAAATATTGTAATCCAAACGCTCTTAAGACAGGGTGCTATGGCGCTCATTAGGGGAGGCCTATGTCCAGCAGTGGACTAATATAGGATGATGATGATGATGATGATGATGATGAAAAGCTCTTAATAGCTTAACAGTTCACGTGAAGCCGCGACCCTGCCGTGTTGTAGATACCTACCTAATATGTAAGCTTCCAAAAGTTAACTTATTCGAAATTCCGCTGCCCGAATGACAACCAATTAACTGAAAATCCTCTTTAATCGCTTAATTTAAATTGGATTTATTAAAATTCATTATGATTCCAGTTTCACAAAATAATCTCAGAACAAACGATGAACATGATAAAGAAAAGAACCGAGTTGAAAAACAAATGTTTTCTAAGTCAAGATGAAAAATATGAACTTAAATTACTATATAAAACTACAAACCGACAAATTAAAAAAGAATATGATCAACATAGAAAGAAAACTTTTGAAAAACATTTAAGTATATCAGGGAGCCTGAAAAAAGCGTACAAGGAGCTAAATACTTATAAAAATTGGATACCATGCCTAAATAACAAAACAGAAAAAACTTTCTCTAGACCCAAAATCATACAAACAGCAACTGAATTTTACAGGAAACTATATGAAAATCCAAACACATTTGACTACCTACCTATGGTACAGCATGTCGAAGTACCTCACCAGAATAATGTTGAAAAATTCACTAAAACTGAAATTCTTAAAAACTTGGAAAAACTCAAACTAGGCAAGAGCAGTGGGCCAGATAACATCTCTAACGATGTACTGAAAACTGGTAAAAATATTTTAGCAACCCCACTCACTCTACTATTCAATAAAATCCTAGAAGAAAGAAAAATACCGAAAGAATGGGCTGAATCTGACATTATCCTGCTCTACAAAAAAGGCGACCCATGCGATATCAGCAATTACAGGCCCATTAGTCTTCAACCCTGTGTCTACAAACTACTGGCTACAGGCTTAGAAAAACGACTTTCCAAAATAACTGAACCACACCAACCAGTTGAGCAAGCAGGATTCAGAAAAGGATTCTCAACCATTGACCACATACAAGTACTGGACCAAATAGTTGAAAAATACGAAGAAATGAACCGCCCTTTGTACCTTGCGTTTATCGACTACGCCAAAGCATTTGACTCAATCTCGCACGACAGCATGTGGCAGGCATTAGAACAAAATGAAGTACCTATGGAACTGATAGAACTCATACAGGACATTTACCGTAAAAGCGTGAGTAGAGTTAAACTAGACCGAAAAGGACCTGAAATAAAGATACGCCGAGGGACGAGACAAGGAGATCCGATTTCACCAAGAATTTTTATAATAGTGCTTTAGAACATTATGAAACACCTAGACTGGTCTAAGAAGGGAATATTTATCAACGGAAAGTACCTTAGTAATTTAAGGTTTGCAGACGACATAGTACTGTTCTCAGAAACCGCCCACCAACTGGAATCTATGATTAATGACTTAAATTCGGTCAGTCTCAAAATAGGCCTAGAACTGAACTCTACAAAAACTAAATTAATGACCAACAGCATTGAAATACCTATTACTGTCCAAAACACCCTACTAGAATATGTCTCAAAATATGTTTATCTCGGTAAACAAATATCTTTTGGAAAAATGCGACACCGTGAAGAGATTGAAAGAAAAGTCAAAATTACATGGAACAAGTTCTGGGCTTATAAAGAAATTCTCAAATCAGACATGCCCATCATTTATAAGAAAAAGATTTTGGACTCTTGCTTACTACCATGCCTATCTTACGCTAGCCAAACATGGATCTTTAATAGATTCACATCAGACAAGATCCAAACAACACAAAGAGCTATGGAAAGAAGCATTTTAAAAATCAAAAGAAAGGACAGACACAGAAATACCAACATTCGAAAGAAGACAAAAGTTATTGATGCTCTTCACCACTGCCGAAGATTGAAGTGGAAATGGGCAGGTCATGTGGCAAGAATGAATGGTAAAAAATGGACCAAAATAGTAACTACTTGGCAAGGACCATCCGGTAAGAGAAAGAGAGGAAGACCACTTGAAAGGTGGTTAGATGAAATTCAGGAAGCGGCTGGAAAAGAGTGGCAAACTATAGCGACCAACAGAAAGGAATGGCACAGTCTGGAGGAGGCCTTTACTCGAATAGAGATCACAGAATAATAAATAATAAATGTAACGGTACCTAATCTAATTAAATATAATGTAATAAATGTTAAATAACTTAATTTAAATGTATTCCATAATTTGTAAAATGCTTGTAATTTATTCTTTGATAATAAATGGCTTTATTATTATTATTATTTCACTTTATTTATTTTAATACTCGTTATAAAATACATTTTTTACTATAGAAAATACAAAAATATTATAAAACTAATCTACAGTAAAAAATATATCAAAACGGTGGATCACCGGCCGCGAAGCTAGGCTCAAGCAGCCGGTGACTAGGGTTGCAGACAGAGGAACTTCCTGACGATACGCGCCGAATCCAGGAGAACCGCTTTTTGGATCTGACCCTTGATCCAACTTCCTAGCGAGAGTCTCTTGAGATGTTTATCGAGGCTCTTCGCTATTACCCCGTTAACCGAAACGACTATCGGGACGATGGTCGCTGAATCAACATCCCACATGCTGACAACCTCGTTAGCCAAATCAAGATATTTACTGAGTTTATCTTTCTCAGCTTTAACGAGGTTAACATCATGTGGTATGGTGACATCAGCAAGCACCGCCCATCTTTCTAACCGGTCTATCAGTACAATATCAGGCTTATTTGCAAGAATAGTCCTGTCTGTAATGATAGACCGGCAGCGATGCCAGATCTACCGATTTATCAGTAGATCTACCTGCTTTTTCAGGCGTCTACCGATCTACTGATTTATTTCTAAAATTTTGTGAAATGTACCTGATTTTCCCGAGCGCCTTCTATAATTTCGAGAAATCTACCTGATTTTCCCGAGCGCCTATAGCTTTGTGATTATATTATAGTAATTTTAGGAGGCGCCAACGTACGATATGAGACCACTCTCGCATTTTGGCGACCTTTTTTTTTTTAAGCTGCAATTGTCGGCAAAAATGCAACGAGGAAACGCTTCCATTTTACGATAGCAGCTAAAAAAAAAAAAAAGGTCGCCAGCCAAAATGCGAGTCAACATACTCTCGCGAAACACAATACGTAAGGTACATACTACAATTTTCAGTCATTAATATCTACCTACTGATTTTTATGCCAATCTACCGATTTTTTACTGACCACTCTCGCATTTTGGCGACCTTTTTTTTTTTAAGCTGCAATTGTCGGCAAACATGCAACGAGGAAACGCTTCCATTTTACGATAGCATACTACAATTTTCAGTCATTAATATCTACCTACTGATTTTTATGCCAATCTACCGATTTTTTACTGAACTTTCTACTGTTTTTTTCAAATTCCATCTGCCAACACTGTAGACCGGTCCCAATAGAGCGTGGCACGGCTGTTTTCGAGAACTGGCGCTGGTGTGTATTTATAGTATGGAACTTCAGGACCAGTAAGGCCATATCGGAGAGCAAGTTGTTGATGTATAATTTTGGCTACTTGGTTGTGTCTGTGCAAGTACTGAGAGTTAGCTAGGTGCGAACAACCCGAAAGTATATGACGAAGGGTCTCCCCTGGAAGATGACACGCTCGACAGATATCGATCGTGCCATCTTTCATGATATACTTCCGGTAATTGTTCGTCTTAACTACCTCATCCATAATTGCACAGACAAAGCCTTCGGTTTCCCCAAAGAGGTCACCGAAACGTAGCCAGTTTACTGAGCTTAGGAGATCTACATCAGGACCTGTGAGGACCTTGTAGAATCTCCCATGCAGCTCTTTGCTTTCCCATATGGCCTTCCTGTCCTCTATACTCATCACTATAGGTTTACGCCAGTTCTCGTTAGCTAAGGAGAGAGGAGTAAGGTTCTTATCAACTGCAACTACGTCGCGATGCATTTGGTATTCGGCTTGATGGAAATAATTTCTGAGATTGCAAACCTCACGGTTGTGTAGGGTCTTAGCGCTTAAAAAGCCTCGACCGCCACATTTCCGTGGGATGTACAATCTCATTACCGAAGATCGGGGGTGTCGCATGCGATGAGTAGTTAAAAGTTGACGAACCCTACAGTCCAAGGCGTCTAGTTCAGTCTGAGTCCATCTTAGTATGCCAAAAGTATAAGTAAGCAAGGGCATAACCCAGCCATTGAAGGCTCGCACCTTGTTGCCACCCGACAATAGGCTATTCAGCACTTTTGTAAGGCGGCAGAAGAAGCGTTCCTTCACCGACTGTTTTATTTCCCCGTCCACTATACCCAAGGCTTCTGGCATACCAAGGTACTTATAAGTTTCACCCTCTGAGAGAGATTTGAGGGACATAAGCTCTGAAAGTTGCAAATTATTAGAATTTACAACTTTCCCTCGTTGTATTTGTATGACCGCACACTTATCAACGCCGAACTCCATGTTAATAGCACTACTGAATATCTGTGTGATATTCAAGAGGGCCATTAACTGTGTTTCATTCGGCGCAAATAGTTTGAGGTCATCCATTTACAACAAGTGAGAAATAACCTCACCCTCTCTCCGAAGGCGATAACCTATTCCTGAATCTTTCAGTAGGGTACTGAGTGGATTCAGGGCTAGACAAAACCACAAGGGACTCAGACTGTCGCCCTGGAATATACCTCTCTCTATCCTTATCAGATCAATGGTCGCAGGTGGAATTAATCGGCTGCCTGGATGACGAAGAACCGTAGTCCACTGTCTCATACATGATCCCAAGAATAATCTTAGAGTAGTATCTACTTTATACAACTCTAAGACCCTCTCAAGCCAAGTATGAGGCACCGAATCATAAGCCTTCTTATAATCGATCCATGCAGCCGATAAATTCCCTCTGCCACGTTTGACCTTTTGGCTAATGGCCATGTCAATGAGGAGGAGCTCCTTAGTACCACGGGACCCAACCCTACATCCATTTTGAGCAGGTGCCAAAATATTGTTCGTAACAATATGTGTGTTAATTTTTGTGGTCAAAATGGATGTAAGTAGCTTATAGATCGTTGGTAAGCACGTTATGGGTCTATAATTCTTTGGCTCCGCAGTACTATCAGACTTATGGAGCAGGAAAGTTACACCCGTCGTCATAAAAAGTGGGAGCGACCCGATCTCAATTGCTTTTTGGAATTGTGTGGCCAGAACTGAATGTGAGCATCGAAACCATTTTAGCCAAAAGTTATGCAATCCTTCCGGGCCAGGACTTTTCCAATTATGGGCCGAGCGGATCGCATTACTTACATCCAACGAAGAGATAGTAATAGCGTCCATGGTTTCGATGTTTTCACATTCAGTTCTTACCACATTCATCCAGTCCGCCTCCGTGTGTTCGACAGGTAAAGACCAGATGCCTCGCCAAAAATTATTTCCAGTTTCGGCATCCGGTACTTGACCATCGGACACACGTAGATCGGTTTTCTCCCAGTCTCGGTAAACTTTCCTTTGGTCACTTTGAAAGTTGCGATTCTGCCAAAACCTGTCAACTTGCTTTTTATACCTTTTTATACGGCTTGCCCACGCATAGACTTTTTGTTTTAGGTAGTCTATGCGCTCT
Organism: Eupithecia centaureata; assembly: GCA_944547425.1. NCBI lineage: Eukaryota > Metazoa > Arthropoda > Insecta > Lepidoptera > Geometridae > Eupithecia > Eupithecia centaureata. The sequence goes on from OX155679.1 coordinate 5,397,365, forward strand.
GTAGCACAGGCTAAATAGGCCTGAGGTTGAATTTCAGTTCCGTCAAAAGCCTGTGTCACAAAGCGCATAACCCGAGGTCTATGGTTGCCTTCCCTAAAACATATAAGCTTAGCTATGAGGGTCCTAAACCTACTGATACGCCTCTCTATCCTCTGTTGCCAATTAGGGGTACTGCAAGCCTGGCGCGGAGCGCGGTCACAGTCCGGAAACTTTACCCGCGCAACACGACAGGCCGCGATAGCCCCACAATAGAGAATAGAGTGCGTATCAGTAAGATCACTACTAGCCAGCAGATAAGGGACTAGTAGTGGGTTCAAGGCCCCCACTATAGCTAAAGCACTTCTATGGGTGGGAAAGCGAGGTAGGCGAGGCCTTACACTACAGTTTCTAAACTTAAGAATCGCTTCTTCCAAAGCCCTCCTCAATTGCTCATTACTATGGGTACTTACCTCAATACTCTCGTGATTGACATCTTCTACAGTATAATCAGGTTGGGAAGTCACTGATGTTGATGTAACTTGTCGCTGTGGCAACGATGTAGCAGCCTGATTACACTGCGGACGGTCCGCCACTTGAGCACTGAGATTCTCTCGCCGTAGTTGATCAAGTATAGAGTCATTCAACAGTTTTGAGCGTTGAATGACCCGTACCTGATCGGATAGCCGTTGCGTGTTAACGACGACAGTTGGTTCAAGGGCCTGAAACAACGGCAGCATCCTGGAACGGTAAGCGGTTAGGTTAGTTCCTCCGTCTGTAGCCCTATAGAATGCGCGCATGACGTTCTCATTTATTTCTTGCGTCCATTTCATGCGCCGCACTCTTCCGTCAGCGGCGGGGGCCGGTCGCGGGGCTGCGAGCCCTGCAGGTCCCAAGCCAGCTGACAGCGGGGGTCGACCTTGCCGCACAGGTGGTCGCGGCGGTCGAGGCGACGGCGGCAGCTCGTCTTCGCTGCTCAACACATCACTCGTCTCAGGTGGCGTTTGGAAATTCTCTTCATCAGAGGACGAGGATGTGGAGCTTGCCGAGGCGGGCTGCGGTGGTGTTATGTGGAGTGCCAAGTCTTGTGCCGCCCTCCGTTGTGATCTCGTTTGCATTTATATTTATGTTTCATGTTTATTTACATATTTATACAAATAAATTCAAAAATTTTCACAAAATCACGTATGTGACGGGCGGTGTCATTTTTTTTTTTTTTTTTTTTTTATTATTATTATACCACTTTATTTATTTTAATACTCGTTAAAAAATACATTTTTTACTATAGAAAATACAAAAATATTATAAAACTAATCTACAGTAAAAAATATATCAAAACGGTGGATCACCGGCCGCGAAGCTAGGCTCAAGCAGCCGGTGACTAGGGTTGCAGACAGAGGAACTTCCTGACGATACGTGCCGAATCCAGGAGAACCGCTTTTTGGATCTGACCCTTGATCCAACTTCCTAGCGAGAGTCTCTTGAGATGTTTATCGAGGCTCTTCGCTATTACCCCGTTAACCGAAACGACTATCGGGACGATGGTCGCTGAATCAACATCCCACATGCTGACAACCTCGTTAGCCAAATCAAGATATTTACTGAGTTTATCTTTCTCAGCTTTAACGAGGTTAACATCATGTGGTATGGTGACATCAGCAAGCACCGCCCATCTTTCTAACCGGTCTATCAGTACAATATCAGGCTTATTTGCAAGAATAGTCCTGTCTGTAATGATAGACCGGTCCCAATAGAGCGTGGCACGGCTGTTTTCGAGAACTGGCGCCGGTGTGTATTTATAGTATGGAACTTCAGGACCAGTAAGGCCATATCGGAGAGCAAGTTGTTGATGTATAATTTTGGCTACTTGGTTATGTCTGTGCAAGTACTGAGAGTTTGCAAGGTGCGAACAACCCGAAAGTATATGACGAAGGGTCTCCCCTGGAAGGTGACACGCTCGACAGATATCGATCGTGCCATCTTTCATGATATACTTTCGGTAATTGTTCGTCTTAACTACCTCATCCATAATTGCACAGACAAAGCCTTCGGTTTCCCCAAAGAGGTCACCGAAACGTAGCCAATTTACTGAACTTAGGAGATCTACATCAGGTCCTGTGAGGACCTTGTAGAATCTCCCATGTAGCTCTTTGCTTTCCCATATAGCCTTCCTGTCCTCAATGCTCATCACCTTAGGCTTGCGCCAGTTCTCGTTAGCTAAGGAGAGAGGAGTAAGGTTCTTATCAACTGCAACTAAATCGCGATGCATTTGGTATTCGGCTTGAAGGAAATAATTTCTGAGATTGCATACCTCACGGTTGTGTAGGGTCTTAGCGCTTAAGAAACCTCGACCGCCACATTTCCGTGGGATGTACAATCTCATTACCGAAGATCGGGGGTGTCGCATGCGATGAGTAGTTAACAGTTGACGAACCCTACAGTCCAAGGCGTCTAGTTCAGTCTGAGTCCATCTTAGTATGCCAAAAGTATAAGTTAGCAAGGGCATAACCCAGCCATTGAAGGCACGTACCTTGTTGCCACCCGACAATAGGCTATTTAGCACTTTTGTAAGGCGGCAAAAGAAGCGTTCCTTCACCGACTGTTTTATATCCCCGTCCACTATACCCAAGGCTTCTGGCATACCAAGGTACTTATAAGTTTCGCCCTCTGAGAGAGATTTGAGGGACACAAGCTCTGAAAGTTGTAAATTATTTGAATTTACAACTTATTATTATTATTATTATATCCTAGTGAAATGGGAATCTTTATTCAGAATGAAACTTGTAAATCATAGAACAATCGACAAATACAATCAAAGAATAGAAACAAATTCTATGTAATGTACTATAAGGATATCAGTTATCTAGTACCCATAACATAAGCTCTGTTTAGTTTGAGGCTAGATGATTCTTTGTGGACTGTCCGGAGTTACTCGAGAGCAATGAATCCGGGTCACTCAAAGAATCCAAAAAATCTCGGAAAGTAAGAATGCTAGGTTAATGCAATAAATTGTATCAAAAGTTATGCTCTACAAGCACGATGGAAGACACAGAGTGTATAGAAGACCAGGGGAAAGATTCAAGCAAGCATGCATCGAAGAAAAAGTAGCCTACGGTGGTGGGTCTGTACTTGTGTGGGCCGGAATTTCCTCTGAAAGTCGCACAGAGCTGGTGATCATAGAAAACGGCTCTTTAACTAGCGTAAGATATGTGGAAGAAATCCTCAACGAACACGTTGGTCCATTTATGGTCAATTTGGGTGAGGATGCTATATTTATGCATGACAATGCCCGACCTCATACAGGTAGGATTGTGAATGACTACCTTCAAGAGATGAACATTACTTGTATGGAGTGGCCAGCGCGCAGCCCGGATATCAACCCGATTGAGCATGCTTGGGACGAGCTAGGGAGATGCGTAAAACAACGAAACCCTCCCCCAATCACGCTTCCTGAGCTCGAAATTGCTCTCACAGAGGAATGGGAGAATATTCCCCAAAATCGTATAAGGAACATGGTGTACGTAGTACATCATGCCAAACCGCGTAAACGCAGTAATGGAAGCACGAGGAGGTAATACGAAGTATTGAAATTCAAGAAAATCGTCATAAAGTTCAAAAAATTCATGTTTCCTATTTTTGTTTTAAGGAGAGATCAGCAGTTTTTTTTCTTTATGTAATTTTGTGTAAATAAAATGTATGGTGACTCATATTTTTTTAACTTTCATTTAAGGAGTATTAAATTGTCTATTAAATACAATTTATTGCATTAACCTAGCATTCTTACTTACCAAGATTTTTTGGATTCTTTGAGTGACCCGGATTCATTGCTCTCGAGTTAAAAACAAAATTAAAACTTTTATTTGACTATTGACGGGAAAGCGGGCACCGAATAAATATTCCCATGGGAGTCGACCCCGTACCGACCCGAATGAAGAGTATGCGATATGCTCGCGATCAATTCCACAACTTTTCGCAATTTCCACAATCCCGGACAGGAAACATTTCAACGCACGAACAATACATAAATTGGTTTATGTGTCAAACGCACACAACGTCCCTTGTAATCGATTACACTTTATGAAGTTAATCGAGAGGAAATTCGTACATATCCTTGTCTATAGCAGTACATTATATACTATAGTAGATCGTGTTTTGCTCACTTCTCTGACAACATATTTTACATAGCATTAAACCTGCCTTATGCCCTTGGAGGTTGCCTAGTTTAATCACAATCTCTACACAAGTTTAGGTATCTCTATTGGGTAAATTCTCATTATAATAATGCGTGTAGTACAGTTTGGCATACGTAGACGGAAGGGCATCACGCCTGTTTTGTCAAGCCAAGCGTCCATCGCCTATAAATACCCGCCAAGTCTGACCTACTTTTCGGTCGTTGACATAGCCCATTTCATGGGGTAACCTCCGAATTAAGGTGCTCCCAAGCCGAAACCATTTCGCTTGACACCCTTATACCACTGTCTCTTTCCCGCTGATCTCTTTCTTGGACTTTTTACTTGATATTTGCGTGTTTTCTCTTTCTCTCGGGTCTTGAAACTAAGTTTTTTTTTATTTTGGAACAGTTGTTGCGGAAAATTGGATTAGCGATAACAATTGGAAAGTTCTTGTCAATTATTTGCGGATTTTGGGGTTGTATTGTGTTCAATAAGAGCGCTTACTTGAAAGGCAAAAACTGTCTTTGAAATTCCTTTAAGAAACACAAACAATTGAGACTTATAGTACCGTGAAAGGGACTGATTAAGATTGTCCAAAAATAACCTTCCAGTAGAAATTACCTAACTTACGTTTGTTACAACAGTCAGGCAGGTTGCAATGTCACCTAACAGCAAATATTAATATTCAAATCCAATGCGGCTACCAGCTTAATAGCTTTGCAATGCAAACTAAAACGAGTATTTGGCATACACCTATCCGATAAACATAAATCTAGCTCAAATACCTAAATCGCTTTTAAATTAGGTATGTAAAAAAGTAAATGCCCTGTCAATCAAATACCTACAGCAAAGACTGATTGAATAGTGAAAAAAGATTGTTTAGTGTAAGTTAAAAAAATATTACACTAAGAAATGATTAGATGTTGAACGGGCTGATATATTAGATATTTTAATAATTTGGCGTGTTTAAAAAAAATCTTCTGACTTCAAATTCTGTATGAATTTTATGACGTGTCCAAGTATCCTGTAGGAAATAAAGCACTTTGACTTTGTAAGTAAAAATGAGAATCATCAATTTACATATGCACATATGAATTTTCAATTCACTATTCTAATAAGTATCTTAAACATTATAAGGATAAATAAATAATTCCGGACAATCCACACAGCATCATCTAGCCCCAAGCTAAGCAGAGCTTGTGTTATGGCTACTAGATGACTATATATACACTTAATACAATATACATAGATAGATATTTTTTATTATACACAGAAAACACCCAGAACAACGGAACAAATTTCTGCAGATCATAGACAAATTTGTTCCGAGGCGGGAATCGAACCCGCAACCTCCTGCGTCGCAGGCGGACCTTGGCCCGTCGCGCCACATCAGTCGTATAAATGATAAACATTTTATAAACAACCAATAAGGTTATTTAACTTTTACATGTTACATTATACGTAAAAGCGAGACTTTACGGCACCAAAGATGCTCTACGCAGCCTCAAACAACGCTGAGACTTGTTTATTGGACACGGCACGCGCGGTTCGGCCCATATTTCCTAACAACGGAAGCCTCATGGTGTAAACGTGCGTGACTACGATCTACATAGCATTATACAAACGACTTTCACACATAAAACACGCTGTTATGACTCAAAATGCTGTGCTTAAGTTTACTAGGTGTGACAGGTGACACGAGTCGGAATTTTAGGAAAAGGATGTGCGAAGATTTCCTCTTTTGGGTTGCAGTTGGTGTATATGGCGGACAATAGGCAATTAACTTGTAGACTTGTTAGATATATAGAAAATAATTTAAACAGTTAGAAATTATTTGCAAAAAATAGAACAAATATAAGAATACGTGACAATTGACGATCTTATCGTTCAAGTTCAAGAGCGGTCTCTATCAGACAAACATGGAGGTATAGTACCTATATGGGGGCGTTAGATTGTACATGGGGATTCGTGTGCATTATAATGAAGAATGATATGAAATAAATACATACATACATATTTACATGCGACGCGTGACCCGAGAGCTGGTGAGTATCTGGCTCAGCGCATCAGCATTGCCATACAGCGGTAATGCAGCCAGTGTCTTGGAGACGCTTCCGACTGGTATTGACATGGATAAATTGAGCTACCTTTAGACTGTTTGCAAACTTCTGCAGTTAGCTCAATGGTTTCAATTGTAAATACTAGTTGTAATTTTTTATATCCCTTTATTTACATGTAGACTTGTTCCACCTACTAGCGGTTATATTTTATAGGTCTTTGTCATTATTTCCAGATAAAAACTCAAGACTAAACCATGAACAAAAAGAAAACCAGACCTAAGATATTCCCACGATTTCAATTAAATCATTTTGAGATTCTTATCTATTCAATGTCCCTCAGAAGATTTATTTTATTTCTTCCGCTGTGCGCAAATCAGATGTTAAAGAACTTTTCAAAGTCAGTTCAAAAGGACCTAAGATGTGAGTATTTTCAAACAAACCGGTAATTTGAGAGAAAACCTTTTTCTTCGTGGAAAATAACTTGATATCTTCTTGGGTAGGAGTTACGTAGGGATTTTAATGAGAGTCAACGATTCAATTTTATAAGGGTACTGGTACCTGTAAAAAGCCGTTTTGCCTTTTTGGCTTAGATATGTTCATTATTCTACGACTAATGAATTATTTCTTGCTCTCCTGGAATAATGATTTTGATGAGCTTAGCTTAGATAGAGAGATAAAAGTAAAATACTTTATGGCACACTTTAAACTGAGAAACAATTTAACATGTAAGCTACAATTGGCAGTTTTATTGGTCAAGAGCGGATCTCTACCAGACAACCTGGCTTACCTACTAAGCTAGGTACTGTTTGGTTGCAGTGGTTTTGACTCAGGTTTCCATCGGTAATGTCGTAGGTAACTAAGTAAAACGGTGGCTAACCGCACCTTTAAACATGCGTGAAATTTGAAGCCAGTTAGTTTTTGTAAGAAACAAAACAATATAAAATTATTGTAGGTTTACAGCATTATTCTTTGTTTGTGAAATAAATAAATAATCACACTATTAAGAAACATACGAAATATTGGAATGTTTTAATCCCATAAATCAGTTCCCATGCGATAGAAATAACCTAGGAACGTTTTCGTAGAAATAACGCGTGCAAAGCTATGGGCTACCAGTACTACACATAATTTATTTAGGTGTACAAATAAATCTTCTTAGCCCCGGTGTAGATCTAGTTAACAGTGAAAGTTCTCACATAAATCACAGGCCAACCACAATCTCATTTAAGTTTTCATTTGTTCCAGGTTCCGAGAGAGAGCTTCAAGCACATAGTGAAGGCGTGCGAGTGTCCTCTCTACTGGAAGATGCCTCTTTTCCTCGCCACGCAGCAGAGTCTTCATGTGCCTGTTGATGGACACAAGTTCATTGATTATTGGAGAGAGTGAGTATTCTAAAAATAATATAGACATTCATTTCGGACAATATTAGAACAAGTTGATAACATATCACATTGTAAAACTTATATTATTAATGCACTCGCGTGGTCGCGCCGCGGCCGGCGCGGGGGATCACATGATAGGCGGCCCTTGAAGAATTCAGGGCTCATGAAGTGTCGGAACCCTCACCATAAATGAGCTGAAGCTAACATCATGACGAGAGACCAGCTTCTCGACCCTCAATTTAATTCTGACGTTCTTTCCGATGTTCATCTACGGTCTTCATATCGTAACTATTGAACGCGGGACACTTAGATCTGCGCAGTAGGTACCTGTGCCGAAAGTGCTGCTCGCTCGCTACATCTTAGAGCATTACCACACTGGTTCCGGCTAGAGGACAAATAATAAATGATATTAGACCCTGTACATGGCGTTACGGGCCTTTTTTTGGGCAAACACTTGAAATAATCATCATAAAATTAGCCTTCACCTCTAGATTGTGTTTACCTCCTGATACCTAATTACTAAATATTTAATGGTTAATTGAAATAGCTCTGGTAATTAATTTCGTCATATGACCTGCATATAAATGACATCATTATATGAAAAAATGGCTTTGTAACCAATGACACTTTTATTTGTATTAAATTTAATTATTTGAAAAACTTAAATTTTTTTGGCGTCCAACTCTCTTGTTTCCTGACATAAATTTTGATCACGCTTATACAAGAGTCCTTGTTTTTCAAAGTAATTCCGCGAACTCCTGGAAAGTAAATTCCCAGGACTTATGCCAAGAAATTCTTGGCATTGATCTTTTGACGCTATTTTACATAAAGGAAGTTCTGACAATCACAATGAAATGCTTCATGCTGCTGCATTGACCTCGATATAAAACCTCCTATGTAATACCGCAGAGGCTAGACACTGCACAATTACTTGCACAATTTGCACAAAATAATAGCATAAAATGGACGCATTGTTTGAATATTCTAGAGTTCTTTCCTCAAAAACAAACTGTGAGAACAGATGTTTTTGCTTCGGGCTGGTTGTTGCATAATTAGTTTATTTAGCACTTAACAAATTTGTTTCAAGGCTGTTTTAATTCGGGCTTGTTTTTTCTAAATAAATTTGCGCAAATTTAATGTCTTTCAAGATTGTAAGTACGCTTCTGGGGCTCAACAGAATACTAAAAAGGCAAAATAGAGATGAAAAATAAAGAATGTTTCTTTTTTTATCTATAACGGTGATCTACCTAGATAAGTAGGCCTTGTGAGCCACAAATGGTATCAAATTGAAGCCTACACTCTTTGCGTACCTAGGGACATGAACGCAAGCGAGCGAATGCCAATGTTTAGGCATTCAAGGCTTACCCTTGTATTTGAGCCCATATTTCGGATTCCTCTCAATCCTCTCTGAGGAATAAATAAAATAAAATGCCGAGATTCGCGCTTGGAGATACCGCGGTTTTGTATACTTCGAGATTTAATAAAGTTGTGAAAGACCTTGAATGTTTGATAGGTTACTATCTTCTGTTCGCGGTTTCGCATGCGTTTTTTATATAAAAACCTTTGTGTTAGTCCAGCTCCAGATCTTTGTGTGTGCAAAATCTCAGCTTGATCCAGTCATATCTATGCGTCGACTGTACTCGTATCTCTACAACATGGCACAAGCGTTCGTTTAATAATAAATAAATAATAATGACACAGAACACCCGTAGCGAATATTTGCAGATCGTTGAAACAAAAATAAGATTAATTGTAAAATGTCTTAATAACTAACATTTAATTGTTATTGAGGATTGAAAAATATGTTCAGGCAGTAAGTATTTCCGTACTTACCTACCTCACAACATTCTTATAAGGAACATAATAACGATACCTTATTCTCATCTTTATTGCTACGAACATCATTAATGTAGCCTATTAGATAAATTCCATGCCCTTATTTCTAAAGGACATGAATATTTTATAATTTTTCTGGGAATACTTTCCGTAAGATAAATAGGATTTTTTAGATCAGAGTAGGCAAGACATGTAAGCTTATCAAAAACGTTTATACTTTATAACTCTTTATTATACTGCACAAAGAGAGGAAACAACATACTAACATAAGTGATAATAGAGGAAGTTTAAGGGCTGCCTTATCGCTATGAGCGATGTCTTAGGGCCGAGTAACGACATCAGTAATTCAATTTCAGGAACTCGTTTTCCGTATCACTTGAAAAAATCAAGTAACTAAATAGTTGTCATGAAATAACACAAATACATCTTTCAGAGAGATGTGAATTTCGCTGTAAAAATTGTAGATTCTCTATATTTTCATACACAACAATTTTAAACAATTGTGAAAAGTTGTTATTTCTAGAATAAATAATTTATTTAAACAGATCAAATGAGATCATGGACATAATCAATAGTTCCACCGAGATTTATCTATTTTTAAAGCATAGGTACGTAATGCCAACTAGGACTACAAAGTCACAGATTTACCTAAAAACAAAAAACTTCTAGCTAACGACCTCACAAACGCTGCGTCTATAGACTATCGCATGAAAATGGGTACCTAGTTCCCACCTATCACGTGAGAACTCATCACGAGATGCGTCCAAGCACGACAAATAACGTCAAAAGTTTCATCCCAACACACTATACAAATAGTACCTCTTTTGAAATTAATCAATGTTCTTCTTCCAGAATGACGTCACAATGCCACGACCAAGCCTCCCGCTTCGTATACGTGCTAACACGGGGCAAGAGCACGACCCTCGCCCCTGAAGACTTCGTGCCTCTGGTGCAGGATGTGGTGGACACGCATCCTGGCCTCTCCTTCCTGAAGGAGGCTACAGAGTTCCACTCCAGATATGTGCATACTGTGAGTATTCTATATCCCATGATGACTTTCAAGATAGAAAAGCCTTTTCTGGATTAAGTATTACCAAATATTAACTTCTAAAGGCAGATTCGCACGCATTTTTTGGGAAAATATGATGCCTTTAGATCAATATATGTATCATGTCTAGAACTGTTAACAATTTTTATTAAATGAATCTATCGAATATATGTATGATAGTGTACGAACATCGACGACTTTCGACTTTTCTGTACTTTTACTACTTCTTTTACGTACAAAAGCTCTATTCAGGGAATTTCTAAGCAATAACTTTACGAAGCACCTAGCGTGTTACCGAACCTTGGAACTTACTCAAAGACAGTATGTAAACTTAAAAGTTTTATAGCTCTACCTACATCGTCTATATTGAAACTTAAGGCTTTGCCTACAAACTACCAAGGCACTATTATATTGGCCAGCGGCTTCATAAAAACAGTCTTTGGGGAAATTCCAATATGGAATAAGATGGTTCTTTGTTTTCGTTCTAGCCTGGGATTAGGGTAGTAAATACAATGGCTAAAGCCTCCGAAGAGGGTCGTAAATGATTTTAATAAATTGAAACCTTAAAACCTTGAACACAAGAATTTGAGGTGAATGAAAGTGATAGAAAATAGTTGCCATATGCAAAATTTAATGGACGGTACATAGATTTTGAGATATTACAATTCTGAGTGTGGGATATTATTGAAAAATTTATGTTTATTTTTGAACCACAAGTATGAACATAGTTTCTGGGCAAATCTGCCTTCTATGGAAGATTAAAAACTGTATTAATGAAGGCAGTTTTTCCCTATTAGAGAGACTACTTATTGTTATAAAAGGAACGGATTTAATTATCTAATCTAGTTTTAGATTTAAGACAACCCACTATATAAATTAGACTAGAGCTACGGATATTATTAATACGCCAAAAGTTCGAACTTGTAATTAGGTTTCTGCAATTATCCTTGGTTTTAGACGGTCAACATCAAAAGCGCATTAGTCACCCTTCCACGTTTGTATGGAGAGATTTTATTTTTTTATTGTTTTAACCATAAGTGCTTAATTTGTAACAGAAAAGAAATGAACCTTATTGATTTGAATTGTGAAAGTAACACTGTTCTTTCCAGGTGATCGCTAGGATATTCTACTGCGTAAACCGGTCTTGGTCTGGTAGAATATCCATGCCAGAGCTGCGGCGGTCGAATCTCCTGCAGGTTATACAGCTTTTAGAGGATGAAGAGGATATCAACCAAGTCACACAGTTCTTTAGGTGAGCTTTATTGAATAACTAACAATTATTTAGTTATTTTATTTAGAACTTTGAATACGTCCGACAGAGAACCAAGGTTATTGGCATACCTCAAAGAATTAGCAAGCTGAAGTGGCAGTAGGCCTCTCGCGAAGTACTGACAACCGGTGGCGTAAACGTGTTCTTGAGTGGAGACCGCGAATCGGCAAACGTAGTGTAGGACGCCCTTTAGCAAGGTGGGATAACGATCTGCGAAAAACTGTAGGAAGATGCTGGATGTGACAATCTGAAGACGATTTGCTTCAGCTGGCCATAGACCTTCCCTAATGAGCACCATAGCACCCTGTCTTCAGCCGCATCCAACATCGGTCGTCATTATCTATTGATAAAAAGTTACTGCTCGTATCAAGGTTTCTTGCTCTAGTTGATATACTACGATGCTTTGATAGCTTGAGTCGTCGCGACATGTCTCATTACGAAGCAACGTCTCCACTTGGGATGTCGTCTCGCCACCTCCACTCAAGTAGCCTTAACTTGACTCCATAATTTGCTCATGTGTAAACGCGTGGGTTTTTCAAGAGATCTTGTTGGGAACCTCGCGTGGGTTTTTCAAGAGATCTTGTTGGGAACCGACCGTGGTAGCTATTCTGTAATATTTGCTCACATGTTTGCTTTTGCTATCGCTGTCAGGTTTATTTTTGAAAGAAAATTAATTCTGGTATGGATATTTATGTTTCAAATAGATGTTAGTGCCAGAAATTAGGTTCAAACACGGCATAAATTTAAACGGTTTCAGGCTCATTAGATAAACTTATATAGCAATAATCAAAAGAATTTAAAATTTCAAGAGCCATATATACAATTCAAAATCAAAGGGTATTACGAAGTTGAAATATAAAGGTATTGCAAACCTGGAATATCGTACCTAATTTTGTAGAATTGAAAAGCATTGGTCAAAAATGAAGTTAGGTAGTTCCTACAAAAATCAAATTATTGTCATAATTATTAAAAGAACTATCAGTCCTGGATTTGTAAATAGGCCGTACAGGCCGCGGCCTAGGGGCGGCAGCGTCCTAGGGGGGCGGCAGCGTCCTAGGGGGGCGGCACATTTCAGGACGGTCAGTCGATTGCAGAAAATTGTACATTGCAGCTAATAATGAACGGCTCTGTACATGGGGCGGCGGAAAAAAGTGGCCTACGCTCATAAAAATATAAATCCGGCACAGAAGTATCAGTTCAAAATCAAGGGAAAAGAAATTACTACATTGAAATATCAGACCTAGTTTAGAACAAAAGAGCATTGGTCGGCCAAGGCTAACCTAGGTCGAGAGTGTCAAGGTCAACACGAGTGTTTTGGTTCCAGCTACGAGCATTTCTACGTAATTTACTGCAAGTTCTGGGAACTGGACCGGGACCACGATCTGTTCATCGACAGACATGACCTTGCGAGGCATAATGACCATGGTAAGAATTGTAATAGCTTTTTAATGACATTTCAAAAATTATAAAGATATTTGACCCAAGTGGATACTGCTAAAGGAGATTTCGAGATACTACTATTGATTGTTTTTTATATTTTCTCGAGAATGAATAAATCAGTTAAGAAATTGTCGTACAAATAAATCGAATCCAGTCCAAGATCTTTCAGTACTTTTCAGTTCTACGTGTTTAATGCCTCGGTTGATATTTTAATCCGTGTTTCCAGCTCTCTCCAGTCGAATGATCGAGCGCGTACTATCAGGTTGCGTGACGCGAGGCAACCAGAACCGCGTGACCCCGGACGGGGAACCACGCATGTCTTACACGGAGTTCGTGTGGTTCCTACTCGCTGAGGAGGACAAGACTCATCCCACTGCTATCGAGTATTGGTTCAGGTATGTCTGTCAAAGTGGGCTCAATAGAGCGGTTAAACTCTCTGGTGGTATGATGCGACGCAACCAAGCCTGCGTCAACCACGACGAAGGAACCATGCATGCATGAAATTGCAGCATATGCGGCGCAGTAACTAGTAACTTTTCTTGAAAGAAGAAGAAAGGTGTGAATACGGAGATGGCGAATAACAGAGCAGAATGGAAGAAGAATACATGTTGTGCTGACCCCACTTAGCATGGGATAAGGTACAGAAGAAGGAGTAACGTTTCTTGATTAGATGACCAGATGTCATCAACTGATTTGGTGATCCAAATCGTACCGACTATAAACGTAGTTGTCGTAAAAGTTATAAACTATAAAACAGCAAAACTGATACAACAAAGTTTAAATTAAATTAACCAACTTTATATTTGAACAATTAAACCTTGAACTTTCAAACAAGCTCAAAACAGCTGCATGAAAGTTCTTAAAGCTAATGCAGTGTTTTAAGCCATTCCGTTTGAAATAGCACAACATTAGCCAGCTTTCAGTGAATAGCGATTGTAATGCTTATGTTACGTGACCTGACTGAACTCGAGTGTTCTCATGCATGCGATCCATCAAACTTACCCTCAAATGAGACTACATCAGGACTAAATATAGGTTTATAGACGTACAGCAAACAGAATCAAAATGTACGTATTCGAAGTAGTAGTATTTTTTCCTAAGCTGCCAAAGCTGCCTGTATTTCCCTACCGCGCCCTTCGCATACAGAAGATAAGTAAATGTGGATTTTAGGAGCAAGGTCCTTGCACAGCAACGAGACGACCAGAGGAGATCAAAGTTTCAATGTAAATTTTGGATGGGTGGTTCTAGCGTAATCGTACAGCTGATCCGTTCAATGGTTTTGGCATGAAGGGGAACAAACATCCATCTAAACTTTTGCATTTGTATTATTAGTGTGATTATAATTTCATTGGCCAATTATAACGCCACACCAAAACTACTAAACGGATCAGATTGAAATTTTGATTAACGTGGTTCTGTAACTACGTTTTATTCCAATAAAACTTGGCATATTTTCATAAATTATCACGAACATCTATCCCTCCATCCAAACTTTCATATTTACCTATAATATTAGAATGACATTGTATACTCACATTATACATGCGAAAGTTTTTTGAATAGATAAATACTTATCAAGGCAACGTCTACAAAGGGTCTACGAAATGTGGATGCATATTGTAGACCCTTCGACCTTAAAATAAAATTGACGAAATAGAGAAACCTCTAAGAGCTTGTACAGAAAGGGCGAATTCGCCGCGATTCCCTCGCGCGTATTACGCGCGACCGTTGCGTCCACAAGGAGCGTATCAACACGCGCGTATTTGGGGACGTATTCAGTACGAAACATGGAGTTGAACGAAGCGGGGTAGTTTCCTAGGGGTAGTTTCAAAAAGAAAAAAATAGTGTTGAATTATTTACTTTGCAGTTTATTTATACCGAGGTTTGAGTGCATCAAACCAAGGAAAAGTAATTTTCCATACAAACTTTACCACCCTATTTAACCCCATATGAGGTTAAAATTTCGAAATTTTAATATATTATGTCTTATTCTAGGTCCTAAGCTATCTAAGTACCAAATTTCATTTAAATAACTTAAGTAGTTACGAAGATTACTTATAACAAACATTCACACAGAATTTCCCATTTATTATAATAGTAAGATCTAGGTCCTAAGTTATCTAAGTACCAAATTTCATTTAAATAACTTAAGAATGCGGTGTCAAAATTTTGGCGCTCCATTTCCCTCAATACGTCCACTCGCTCTGAGTTCGCGCGTTATCTGGACGCTACAAGGCGTCCCTAGTATCTCGACACGCGCGTAATACGCGCTAATCAATCGCGAGTCGAGAGTCTGGCGAATTGCACGCGATTTACGCGCGTATTTTCAATTCGCGCGTTGCTTCTGGACGCGATGTATGTGCGTCTAGTATCTCGGTTACGCGCGAGTCATTTCGCGCGAACCGATTCGCGGCGAATTCGCCCTTTCTGAACAAGCTCTAAGTCTTTGCTACGTGAATTAAATAAATGTATACCTAAAAATACACGTTAATATTTTTTTCAGATGTATGGACGTGGATGGCGATGGGTACATCTCTATGTATGAACTGGAGTACTTCTACGAGGAACAGATGCAAAGGATGGAGGCTATTGGCATCGAGACACTGCCTTTCAATGACTGTTTGTGCCAGGTTAGTGTAATGTTTTTTAATTTTTCCATAAAAAGTTGTATTTTCCCGTCGCACTAACACTATGATGTGTTTTACAATCAACTTTAGAACACACACGCATTTACGTAACGTGCAGCGTGGTGCATGGCAGTGTGCAGATCGCCTAACGCATGCTCGCGCGCGTTTCGAGTTGGAAATAAAAACAATCATAGTCAAATCCCTACTAATAAGAACGAAACATTCGTATGGATGTTTCGTTTTTCACGCAAAAACTACTGAACGGATCGGGTTTGAAATTTTGAATAGATTTAGTTCTAACTCTGGAATAACGTAGTAATGTAGTTTCAAAAATCGGTTTCCATGGGATTTAAATAGCCTTGAGACGTGTCTAAAGAACCAAGGGTCCTAAGCCGCGGGCTACTAGTGCATTAGAACAGGCGGGAAATAATTATGGTTCAAAGTTCCGTATCAGTAAATTCTTACCATACCACTAAATAACATTTCAGATGCTAGACATGGTGCACCCGGCAGAGCAAGGCAAAATCACCCTTACGGACCTGAAGCGCTGCAAACTGACGCCGATATTCTACGACACGTTCTTCAACCTGGAGAAATATCTCGACCACGAGCAAAGGGATCCGTTCGCGACGCAGCGCGATTCAGATTGCGAGGTCAGTTGGAGTTCGAAATTTAAAAAAACCTTCTCTGAGATATTTCAAATTTAGAAAAAAAGACAAAGTAAGTACTCTCTCTTTGGTATAGTTACTCTACAATTTTCAAGTCTCTAGGAGAAACGGTTTAAAGTATTACACTCACTGACCTGTATCTATACAAGTTGTATGTATAGAGGTCAGTGATTACACTACACGGTATTCAGCCCTAACCTATTCTACCCTAACCCTAACTAGTAGTGATGTAATAAAATTTAGGGTCCCTAAGGGACGGACCTGGACCCGGACGATATTCAGGGCCCGGTTGTTAGGGCTCTGAATAACGTGTAGTGTAATACCCCTTTTAGGCTGAGCGTTGTCTATATATCTATCACTAAGACAGGACAAAGATTCTTGAAGATCTTATAGGTAGAGATATTAATATCTGTTGAGTATCTGGCGCAGCGTATCAGCCTTGTCATACCTCAGGGCAATACAGGAATGTACGACTGATACCGAGCAGTTGAGCCCAATTGTAAATACTAATTTCAATTTCTTGCTATTGTGGTAATTAATATTAATAATTTTTAATATTAGTGGTAATTTTCTTTGAAAATTAAATATTATTTTCTATTTCAGATGTCAGAATGGGATAGGTTCGCAGCAGAAGAGTACGAGCTACTAGTTGCGGAAGAGGGAGGCAGCGATGCGCAGGATCAGATGTGAGTTCTAAAAACATAGTCTCATCGTGATTAAAATCTCTGACATCGCGATTCAAAACCTGATTCTGGGCTGGGCAATGATTAAAATATAAAGAACGATGCTATAGTATAAATTAAGACTGGTACAGATATTATATTTAACGAAGAAGGTTTGATCTTGGTTGTTTATAGACGTGCGCATGCACATAGAGATCTCGGGAGCACGCTCGATCGCTCAGTCTCGATTGTGTCGCGGCCCGAGTCACTCATGTTTTTGGGTTCACGCTAAATGTCAGCACAAAATAATAGAATACCTAGTTGTAAGTATAGTAGAAGGAAACTTGTCCGAAAAGATTCTTCGATAAATAGAATATATGCACAGACGAGATCAAAGGGCATCTCTTGCGAAAGGGTTTTTGCTTTTGTACGAGGTTGGTTGGTACATGTGATCGCTGTATTTCACAATACAATACAAAAAGGCTTTATTGTGTATCAGAATAAAAAGCATTAAATACAAAAAGTTGCTCTACTGTACCTACACAAGCCACCAAAAAAAACGCAATTTAAGTAGGTACCTACTATGAAAAAATTGTTTTATCTTGAATATTAACATTTTGTTTCTTGTCACACGACAGGCAGTTGTATAAAGTGATGATGAGAGAATCCGAGAAAAACAGAGCTATGGCTCGACTCTATGAGCTATGTCGATCTAATGGATATAGCAGATTCAGATTATACAAATAAATCTAGCGTTTGACGTGGTAAAGTAATAGACGAATTAAAAGCACTACATAGAACCTACATCAAGCATTTTGATGCATTTTGTCTAGCACACCGATCTAATGGATAAATCCCCTAAACCTTTTGGAATCTAACATAACTCAACGGTTATCAATTATGTTCTGAATGCAACACACACACCTGGTGAAGAGACCACTACCAAACTCCTATCCAACTTCTTAATTCATCATTCTTTTAATTTTAGTTGCTCTATCTCTATTTTCTTTTTTCAACCCTTCTATACTATATATTCTCACATAACCCTTATGTATATAATCTCTGTATATATTTACGTAGATTAATATCTAATAATATTATCGTATCATTCTTAGTATATCTGTAATTTCTTTCATCAGGGAGGAAGACAGATCTGGCTATGCTAGGGTAAGAAATTGTTGGTGATATTTGCAGTGTCGTATGTATTATCATTTGTTGCACTGACCACGCCCGACCATCGGCTCTTGAGCTCAAAAAGCCGCTTAAAAACTGAGCTTTGACGATTTTGTGAGACCATCTTTGAGTGGTCAATTGCATTTTGAATTTACGCTTACACTTTTCAACATTTTGCACAAAGGACAACAGAATGATATCCCGAGAGAGTTTACCAATGACTGCTATCGATTGTGCTTGAACATGTCTGCCTTACTGATGAATATGTTTACATAACCTCCCTGTAAATATATACTCCTTCCTACATGACATATTCACCAAGAGACAAACATATTATGCTTTTTGTTTTATTTTAAAAACTCATTGGCATTCGCATGAGCGACACTAACAACGAACATTCACTTGCATTCAGTACATAAGTCTGAACATGTGCCAAAAGATTTTAGGTTCTATCCTCATAGATATTTGTAACTTTTCAGCTCATACGATGAGACGGACGAGGACTGTCTGTCGCCTAACATTGACGAAATCACCAGCACCGAAGTTATCGAGGACTCTAGTGTGGAGGAATCCACTCTTAGCGAGGGGATCCCGCCCGGTCGCCACAACTGCGTCAGAACAGTCCCCGGGAACGGCCCGGGATACGTGAACCTCAGCTCTATCTACTCCATCGGTTCCGACAGACACTTCGAAAACCCCCCGAAAAACGGCCTAGAAAAGAAACAGGAGAAACCCGTACCACCAGAGAAACCAGTCAGCCTAATGATGGTCAACGGGAAGATGGACAACAGATACGCTGGATTCGGAAACAACAGCTTTCTATATTCCCAACTGTTGGGAACGAGCGGAGCTAGAGCGAAGGACCCTCCATCGTACACGGCCGCGACCGCAGCCTTATTCGAAAAGGCGGCCGAAAAAAACCTATCCCCGACCAAACCAAAGTCCCCAATCACGAGCCCCGTGAACGGGATCAACAAGATATCTGATAACTACGAGCGAGCGGTCGCGGAGCGGTTAAGTCCTCAGCGCGAGTGTTCCAGACTCAACCGCAGCAGTCTCTTCAGTAAAGTCAACACGGGAGTGGTCAGCGGGAAGGTGAAGAAGCCTCGCAACGATGATGAGGACGAGGACTACGCGCGTGACAGCGACGAGTGCTCCATATAGGTCCCGTGATGTTGCCGTGTGCAGTGACAGTGTTTAGCAGCGCGCGTGTGACCAGTGCTCCGTGAATCCAGTGCCCAACGCCCAAAACTCAGTGCCCAGTGCCCTTAAACGTTTTTCCTACTGCTAAAGGCAGAAATCTCGGTCTAAAACAGTGAACGCCAAAGATCACGAAAGTGCTAATCGTAAGACATTTGTTTCTAACTGTTTATTTTGAACAGAGAATATTTTTGCAGCGTATCGCACTAAATAAGTATAGATACGTGCCTTGAGTGGTAGAGGTAGTTTGTAGTGTTGTACCGTAGTAGTACGATAGGAAATTATCGATAAACTTGTTTTGGACTTGAGTTAACGTCTTATAGACTAGTTTTGGCATTTTATATGTATAGTACTAAGTATTTACTGTTTTAAATAATAATTATTTAACGTCTCAAATTAATTATTCATAATCAAACAGTGTGCATTGTTCGTTTGCATGTTTATGACTATTTATCAAATTTGTATGTATGATTCTGTATTCATTCTAGTTTTTACCATCCGTCATCAAATCAACCGCATTCATATCATCGTTCCATCCAAGTAAGATGATTATTTTGGATATTATTCGATAAAATAAATGTAGATTCGACCATTAAGAACCAACGTCCATAGAGCTTTACAACATGATAATTTAGCAGTCGAAAATCAGTATGTAGGTAACTAGATATTAAAAACACGCACAGATCAATCTTTTACCTACTTACTTAAAAATTAGAGTAGAAATATTTTTGATAAGAATACCATAATAGGACTAACAATTTTTCCAGTATTACTAATAGATGAAAAGATCAGAAATGACAGCTAGATCAGAATTAGATACTAAAATCATAAGTTAGATAGAGGATGAAGGATGGGAACAGGAAGCGTTTCTTTTAGTTTTTTTTATATAATTAGATTAATAATTATGAAAACTTATGGTTTATATTTGGTTCAGGTATGTCTAGGCAGTCAGGTAGGCAACAGAAAAAGGAATTAACATTACCTGCCCTGATCAGGTGGAAATGATTCGTTCGAGGAATGTCTTTTCTCATATTAAACTAATTCGCAAAAAAAATAAAGAGATAAGAAACTCATAAGTACCTACCACATAGGTGCTATGCTTTCAACCACAACGGTCGTAATAGGTATAATTTTATTATTTACTAAAGACTTTTACAAAATACCTAATCAATTAAAAATGCTATTATTGTATTTGGCGACTTTTCGGCGAACTGGTATATTATCATTTGCAAACAAAGATTTATTTATTAAAGTCGTAAATTTCCCTTTCATATTTTACTTAATTTGTGTAATATTGTTATTTCGATAGAGAGTTACCTCCACTCAGTAGGGATCAAGTTCACGATTTTGGAAATTGATCCTTAATTCATTTTAACTAGTCATTTCCATACCTAACCTTTGAAACATTACTTTACCTATTAGGTAAATGTATTTAGGTATTAACCAAAATAATTGTTCACTTTTTTTAACAAATTTTATTAATATGTTGTGTACTGTTAGTAGTGATATTTTAAGTAAAATTTATGGTATGTTATAGATACCAATATTTTATAAGTTTTACATCTAAGCAATTAATTAGTTAATTATGATACCAACCTAATTTATACGTATGATTAGGAATAGATTGTTAACCGATTTTAACGTCAATTTTTCGGTCTAATTTTGTGCAATTATAATTTCGCGCTATTTTGTGTGCGTTTGTATTTTTATGAATGAGAAAATAAATATCAACATTAGGTAAATTTTCTCGTGTTTCTGACTGTTTCTACAAACTCAATTATTGAACGTTTATCCTAGGTAATTTTAAAATGTTGATGCATAGTCTATTTTCATTTCCTGTATCATATCCAGTACTTTTGTTTGCGCAGTTTTATGTGAATTTCGATCAATTAGTCAAACATCGATGCTTCGATTTATTAGATAAAAGCACATCACTGGTTAGATAAGATTTTTAACAGACTTTTAGTGTGGTGGTGTAGATAAATTGAGTGTTAACATGAATTATGGTGGAACCTTATTTTATAAGTCTCCTAATAAAGTACATTATTATAAAATATTGTTTAATATTTTTTTCTTATACCGATCGCTGTACGAGTCCAAACCCCGAAAGAGCCAGGGCTCATTTGTGTGGGAAGTATAAGTTATAAGTAGACGAGTCAATAGCGAAACTCTACAACGCTGTTATGATCTTTTTTGTTTGAGGACAACACTTGTGATAGTTAAAATATCCCCGCAAAGGCAAAAAAAACATGTGGCCAAAACATCACTAAGGTAGGTACTTATTTGACTTGTCCGAGTGCTTTTTTTGTAAGCCTACAAAAATTAAGTTACTTTTTATATCTGATTCCTAATATTAAAGTAGGTAGGTACGGTCTGCCTACAGTATCGCTTTTGGTTTATATAATTTTTTAGGCCTCTTTCGCTCAGTGGCTATGAAAATAGGTGTTTACCAATTTATTTCAAAGTAATTATGTACTTATATACAATTTTATACATATAGGTATACTTACCTGATTATGAGTTAGAGAAGGAACTATCAACTTAAATGACGCCTTGCGATAAGGTGTAATTTATATGGATTGACGTCCGACTAGGTATTAGTTACTCCAGCATTCCCCGGCCTCGCTCGCTTACGTTTGAAAATTATCAGCCAATTATTTCAGGGCTCTGTAACACTTACATAAATGTGTTTTGAGCGACGACGCCTACGCGAGGATTTACGGTACCCAACTAAAAATGATAATAATAATAGTCCCATCTAAGAATAAGTTTAATTAATGTACCTACTTTGGATATTTAGGTATAAACAACATCACAAAATATTTTCTTAGTGAGTGAATCTAGAACCTTCTTTCTTTTTAAAACCTATGTACCTACTATACCTACCTACTACGTAAGAAGGTTTTAAATAAAGTCTCGAAGGGGCGATATTCTGTAGCGTTAATGGTGATGCTTTGTTAAGTACCTACCTACCTACTCAGTTGCATAATAATACAATAGTGTCGATCCCATTGAGCTTACAGTCATAAAAACAAAGGGCTTTTGCTAAACTGAACAGATGGTCATCAGATGGATCTGTCTTCGACTGGTAAAAAAACTAAAGAAAACGGCGGGCTTAGCTATTTAGCTCTTTGCAAGCGACATAATTTTCAAGTTGGGTAAGGGCCTAGGTACTTACCTATTTTCAACCTATAAAAACATGAAAAAACATGCAAAGCCAGCAACTTCAATAAAAAAATCAGTGTTTATCTGAAATATTTTTAGCCAAAATTTTATTCAAATCTTCCCGCCAGACAAGCAAGTATACGTCGATTGATTTGTAAGTGTGGCCATCTCGAAAAGATAATCCTGCGCAGTCCCGCTTCCAGTCCCGAGCCAACACTAGTTTCCTCGATCGATTCAAGCGTGCGTTTTAGTTTAATCATTGTCCAAAACTAAAGATTTTTACTCAATTAGAATTTTCTAAATGTGTCTAAGCTAGGTAAGTACTACCGTAGAAGTTCGATTGTGAATGAATTTTCGAACATTTTTTTCCAGGTAGGAATACCAACTCATTTTGTTTTTTAGTGGTGGTAACACTGAGTATGGCCAATGTCCGTTTCCGTCTATCCTGTTTGCTGCTTGCTACAAGATAAGGCTGTATTGTTTCACATTTTGCGCTAACGCATCGGCGACGACGGCTGCTTCCTGATTCGCACTACGCTTCATCTAATCTGGTGCTAAAGAACCAAAAGGGGACTCTAAACCACAAGGATGCCCTACTACGCCGTTGTAAGAGGTCGGACCACCGGCATTTTCAATAACTGGAGCGCATGCAAAGACCAAGTGAACGGATATTCAGGTGCTATATTCAGAAAGTTTGATTCTGCAAGCTGCGCTCACAATTTTTTAGAATCCCATGGATGCTCCGATGAAAGTGGGTACGAATTCGACACTGATTTCGAAGGCTATGTGATAGTGTATACAGACGGGGCCTGTTTCTCCAATGGGGGGTACGGAGCGCGCGCTGGCATCGGCGTGTACTGGGGCGATGACCACCCCCTGAACGTAAGCGAGCCGGTGTACGGCCGTCAGACGAACAATACGGCGGAGATCCAAGCAGCCACTCGAGCTATGCAAATCGCAGCCAACCATGGAATCAGGAAACTTCTCATCGTCACGGATTCAAAGTTTCTTATTGATTCCGTCACCAAATGGATGCCAGGTAAGTTCTAAGTATTCTACTGTGATTTTCAATTTGGCATTTTAATTTTTTATACAAATACCTACATAAGTAAGTAATAGGTAGGTACCTACGTACCTACCTATTACCTACGTAATAACGCGCGATGTGCGACCTGCGACGTAGGAGGCTGCGGGTTCGATTCCCGCCTTGGGACATAGGTATGTTTGTATGATCTGCAAATATTTTCTTTAAGTTCTGGTTGTTATGTAATTTATTGAATTAGTACCTACGTATTATTGATATAAGTAATACAATAAGTACCTACATCAGAGCTTGTGTTAAAAGTATGTAGGTACTTGAAGAGTCATCAAGTTACCCATGAAACAAGCTCTGTTTGGGGCTATAAGATACTATGTTTATTGTCTAGCATTATTTATTTATTATTTCTCTATTATTTATTATTTCTGTATAATTTCACTTTTACTATTGACGGTAGATTTGTTTTTTATGTACCCAGTACCTACCTTCCTACCTATTGCATAGATTTATAGAAAAATATTTTTTCATCTCCACCCTTACTAATATACTTACCTACTTAGGTATACTTACATTGACTTGTAGCAAATAAAGTACCTACTAAACTATAAGATAAACTTCTGTCTGTCTCTGTGCATCATGTTTCATTTTGTTTTCAGCACAGGATGCAAGAAATCTGAGTATGCACCTATATAGTTTATTTTACTAAGTGACTGTTTGTGAAGTTAGGTAGGTAGCTTTAACAAGGTCATATTAGGTTTCATGTGGGTAAACAAAACATGATCCCTGCAGGGCTATTCAGAAACTCCGTTTCCGAGTCACGGACACGAAATCTGACACAAATTTGCGCGAAATTCAAATATTATAGCGTTTTTTATTTTAATCAGCATTGTGCGTGGAATAAAAGTACCAGAAAAGTAGTAATCCACAAAACGTAGATTTTCTATCACCAGTTTAGTTACAAAAAAATATAACTATTGGACAGATTGGACCTTTCGGCAATATGTTGATTTTTAGTAGGTAAAAAGTCTCATAAAATATTAATTTCTCCGAAAGTAGCTCTAATTCGAAATTAGTTAAAACATGGGTTCATAGAGAATGTTTAACTAATTACGGAAAATTACTTTTTCATTAGATATTTATATTCCGTGCAGAACGCATAATATATTTAAATAATTGAATTTCGCGCGAATCTGCGTCAGATTTCGAATCGATGACTCGGTAGCGGAGACTGAACAGCCCTGCTGATTTAGGTCTTGCCAACCTTGTAAAAACCAGCCAAGAGCGAGTCAGACTCGCGCACGAAAGGTTCCATATCTATAAAAACAGCAAACATGTATCAGGGAGTCCCCTGTAAATATTTATTTTGTTCTTTTATAAGGTAGGTATGTTATAACAGCAAAAGAAATAAATGATTTTTAAAAATTCTACTGTCTAGCTATCGTGGCCCTTGAAATACAGCCTAGTGAATGGAATAAAAGTATGGACAGACAGACAAACAGCATAGTCTTAGTAATCGGTCGGTAAGGGTCCCGTTTTTATCCGTTGGGTACCTACGGAACCCAAAAAAGATACCTATCTAATAATATTTATGTTTTGCATTTTTTCCAGGCTGGAAAAAAAATGGATGGAGAGTGGCAAATGGTGGTCCGGTGAGGAACGAACAGGACTTCAGAGCACTGGACCAAGCCCAGAACAGGCTGAATATGAAATGGACCTATGTAGAGGCTCATCATGGAAATGCAGGCAATGAGATGGCAGATCAGCTCGCTAAAGAGGGTGCAAATATGGCTTAATCATAAATGAAATTTGTATAAGATCAAAGACTATTCTATAAAAGATTCTTTTTGTAGGTAAGTAACAACTTTCATTTATGATCTTTCACTAAGTATATTTTTGTTAATTCATTTGATAGTTTTTGAGCTGTTTGCGGCTATGTTTACAGAATATTTTTGTGTTTTCGGTATGATATCTAACTATGTGTTATTAGTTTTTACTAGTGTGTAAAACTGACTTTGTTTTTGATATGTTTATTACTTAAATATAAGTAAGTAGATGATATTGATTTTCTTAAGTAGGTAGGCTCATCCCCGAGTGAGACTGCTAAATTAGTTTAGTGGTAGTTGAGTAGGTATTCAAAGCAACTCAGATTAACCGCTGAACTGGCAAATTTCTGACAGATATTCATAGAGAGCTGACAAAAAACTGCAGTTTTGTGTGCTTAAATTTGAGTTGGGTTTGAGTACCTACCTATTGGGGCAAGTACATTAGTTAGTAGGTACATATATTAGTACCTAGTTAGTTATCTAGCCTAGCCCTGTACCTAGGTACTGGCTCCTTGGCTTAGGTTTAATCATGAATCACATTGTACCTTAGGTATAAGGCACCTATATTACATATTTTTGAAGATCTTTTGTTTTTGAAATTGTGTATGTTTGTCTTTTTACTAAATAAAGCTTTCATTTCAATATTAAACGTTTTTCATTAATTCATAATGGGCAGGGCACGCTGGCCAAATAAAATTAAAAGTAGGTAAGTATGTACTTACCTAATATTACAATTAAACAGAAAGGAAAGTTTGTATGTGTATTTGCGGTGGTGGCGGCGGCGGCGGCGCGCGCGGTGCCATGCCCCATAGGAAAAACCGGCACGCCTTCGCCTCCGCGCTCCGCTCCGCCTCCGCGCGGCTTCTGTGAGTGGAGACTTTTAAAACCGACTTTCGGACAGTGACAAAAAATCGAAATGAAACTCTATAAAATGTCAGTGTCAAGTCCTTGACTTTTAAAAGTTGCCAACTTTCTAGAACTTCCCCTAATGATTTGGAAACTTAGGATGGTTGACCAATATATTTGGAGTAGGTAATATTTAGTAAAAAGGTACATTTCTCACTTCAAAATGATGTTCGACGATTGCGTTCAAGTTGTTCCAGTCGAGCCTCCAGATATTATATTAGTATTGTCATAGATGTTCTTTGCTCTAGAGTTACTATTCTGGGGACTACTCGTCATACTTTTGTGCAAGAAATTCAATAGAATTTAAAATCTTCTAATTTTTCTAAGTGTGGGCTTGTATTTTATTTTCCAACATAAGCTAGAGAGCAGAGAATTGATAATCTGGGTATTTTCGGAGTAAAGTACTGGTTAGCTAGTTATTATCTCTAACGTATAAAAGAGTAACATTCCAGTCACTTTAGCAGTTTAGTTGAGCGCAGGCACAAGCCTAAGTAAATTCCTGAAAATGTTTGTCGGCCAGTAATAGGAAGCATCATAAATACATTATTAATGATTACATATGAGGTTCTACCGTACGTAGCTAAAGTTTTCTTTGGGCTGTCTCTTGCTAGTAATTTTTTTGTCTCAGATAAAATTTCTGGGATTGATTTGCCTGAGCTAAACCGAGCTGTAAGGAGTGATTCGAGGCTTCGAGCGTTGCTCAGTGGTTTTGACATAAGGGGCGGTCTCGCTAGGTCTCAGCAGAGTGCATCATGGAAAAATGACATCCAAAGATGGTAACATATTTTTTGATTGTCAACAAAGTTAAATGTGGTCACGAAATGGTTTTCAAATATCAAGAATTGTCTTAAATAGACCTGCTATTGTGGACGTGAACCTAATAAAAATGCCATTTTACGCCGTAGCAAAAGGCCGGTCAGTTGGAATTTTCGAAACCTGGGCTGAATGTGAAGCACAAGTGAAAGGATTCTCTGGTGCAAGGTACAAAAAGTTTGATTCAGTATCAAGTGCTAAAGACTTCATAGCAACGACAGGAGCCACTAGCTATGGACCTTTAACGAAGCCGATTCAAAGCTCTGCACAAAATACTAGGCCTACCCCATACAACAACAAAAGATCATTCACAGCCTCAACCTCTAGCCGGTCAAATGGAAACTACAGTAAATCGAAGTCTCCGGCATCCCAAGAATCAACTGACAGTAATGATGATGACTCTTTTGATGATGGATTGGAGACAATATTAAACAAACAGATGGATGACATCGAGAAAAGACTGAAATCATTTGAAAAAGGTATTGACAAGATTGAAAAGAAACCTACTAAAAAAGTTCCTCGTGCAACTATTATGATAGAACCCCCTAAACCAAAGAAGGCTAGAAAAACTAATAACGAATTTGAAATAGGTGATGATGGTTTTGTCCAGGTTTATACAGATGGAGCTTGTTCTGCAAATGGTCGGAGTGCAGCCAAAGCTGGCATCGGAGTGTACTGGGGTGATGACCACCACCTCAATATTAGCGAGCCGGTTACCGGGCGGGCGACCAACAACTGTGGAGAGATACAAGCAGCCACTAAGGCTATAAAGCAAGCTATTGATAATGGGATTGAGAAGCTCACTATCAACACAGATTCCCAGTTTCTAATCAATGCTGTGACCAAATGGATGCCAGGTAAACCACCTCATCTCATTTATACCTTTACATTTACTCTAACAAGGTATGGAAAGTGATTTATTAAAGCCACTTAAATAACTTGATATTCATCACCAGCCTTGTCCACTACTGGACTAGTGTTCCTGAGCGCCATAGAGCTTGCTGCATCCAGCATTTGCCTCCATTCTTCAACTTGACTTAGGCTCTGCATCTGATTGCCTTACACAGGTTGTCATACTACTTGGTTAGAAGGGCATCCTACACTATGTTTGCCAAAAAACTATCTATTTATTTGTAAATCTTTATTTCAGGTTGGAAAAGAAAAGGCTGGAAACTAGTATCAGGGGAGCCAGTTAAGAATCAAGTAGACTTCAAAGAGTTAGATCTGGTACAGAACAGCTTAAATATCAAGTGGAATTATGTGGAGGCTCACAGAGGAATCTATGGCAATGAGAAAGCAGATGAACTTGCTAAAGCAGGTGCAGCCATGTTTAAAACTTAGTTGTTGTAAATTATTATCACTATAGCTACTTCAGCATAAATCATAGATTAATGAAACATACCCTGGCTGGTCTGGGATATTATATTTCCTGTTGTGTCTCCATAGTTGAAATAAAGTGAAAATATGGTTGTCACAGATTTGGTACACTGGTACAGTCCGCTCAGGCTAGAGTTAAAATAATTGTGAATGGTCTGTAGACAGTACAAAAACGTGCATTCAAATAATATGGTTTTAAACAAATATAACTGAGAAATTGAGGCTACTAGCTTAAAGCTTGAGGATAGCTATTTGTCACCTGTAAAATGTATCTAAAGCATCTTGATTATGTCTTTATAAGTCTGTTTAACTAATTTGAATGAATGTATGAATTGGCCCTAAAGGGTAACTTTTGTGTTTAATTAAAATAACATAATTTACTGTCTGGAATTTTTATTGAAACCAATATTTTGTAATGTACTGTAAAGCTTAAAACTTTAATGTTAAAAATATATACATTTAAGTTACAGGTAAAAAGATTGACTTTGGATATTGTCGGATCAGAAATCAAATTGATTTAGTTCCAAATTCTAGTAATTTCTTAAAATAATGATTTTCTGATAATTTACCTGATCTCACATTTCAAACAAAAATATTAATCTATGACTATAATAGTTTCCTATAACATGGATTTCAGAATATGAAATTCTAATTATGCAGTGTCTTCATAATGAGCACAAATTAAAATGAGGGAAACTGACAAACTTTACCAATGACCCATTTCTAAACAGAACTAATAGATATTACAACGAAACAATGTCTGGAAGTCATAGGAGCTAAAAAATAGTATAAAAACAGATATTTTACAATATCCTATTGATAAAATATACAGGAAGTTTGGTGGAGGTTTAGACAAACTCTAGGTGGACCTATTTGTTACATACAAATTGAAGAACTCTTACTCTTCCCTTTTTTTGATGAGAGCTTTTAAAAGAACATACACAGAAAATGCCATCAAAAGAAGATTGGTCCATCTGGGACCAATACCAAATAAAAACTTCAATTGAAAGCAAACTGTAGGGGTAAAGATGTAAATTTTCAGAAAATAGATTATAATTTATTTTTTAAAATAGGTCCACACAACACACCCACCGAATTTGTCTAACCCTCCTCCAAACACCCTGTTTATAAGATAAACAAAAGCAGTTTCCCTCATTTTAAATTGTGGACACTATAGACTCACATTGTATAAATATACCTACAAGCATACGCTTGTATGACGAAGAACTGCATTGACGAGATAAATCTACAGGAATTTCAATGTTACTACAAAGGTGTTTACACTAGCAAGTTCTTGCATATAATATGCATAATCAGATAAAAGTGATAACCTAGTAAATTTTAATGTACTTTTGTACATAGCTTATGAAGTATTTACAAGTCGTAACAAACATTTACAGATACGATTGGCCAACTCATTCTTCAAATCACGAAAAGTTATGATACCTTAAATTTAAATTTCATGATCTGATACAATCAGAATTTGAGAACCTAGCCTATTTTACCTATTTATTAACAGTCTAATGGGCTCCGCACACTATGGAAATGCCACGCGACCCATCAACTCGCATCGCGTTTCGTCGTGTGGCGTGTCAATAGTGTTTTTACGGCTTTATCCTACTAAGTATGAATTTATACAAAATAAAGTTAAAAGCATTGAAGGTAAAAATACAATGCTGTTGCAACAAAACGAGTCAAAGACAAAGTTAGACATATTGCTTCCTGATTACTAGTAATCTAAGACTAAACTCTACTGTTACTATTTAGAATCTTACAGGGTTTTTAATAGGTTTTTAAGTCAGAGAATTTTTACACACTTTTACCTGTGTACGAGATACGATAGATAGACTACACTTCCTTTGAATTAAAACCCGAGGAATGTAACATGTAAAAACCCTATTGGTTTATAATGTTATAAAACTTAGGTGCTATTTCTATTATTATATAAATAAAAAAGAAAAACATAATTGGGACAAGTTTTAAAGTTATACATGCATAACTGGCAATACTTATGAGAGCTATATATTTCTAATCACAATACCAGAATTCAAGTTAAGATCATATGTCTTGCTAATTACATTAACATTAATCAAAAGTTATGTGCTTTGTTTCATCATTTATTGCTAAATTACGATAAATCTTATCGAGACAAGCGCGCTCAACTCAATATATCTTTAGTAAGCTTACATGTACACAACTAAACAAGTCCAATTATAAAGTTTAAAAAAAGCTGTAATTCTCTCTTTACTTCAACTTTTTATCCACCAGTGGAAGACAATGTGCAGGTCTTGAAAAATACTACATACACGTACATTTCACATAAAGAGAACTTCTATTTCACCAAGGTGTTGAAATAGAAGTGGACTGGAATGTTAATCGCAGCAAGAGTAGAAATAATTTTGCAGGCAACTTTAGTACATATAGCTCAAAGCAATCCATACCTCCCTTCGCGAGAAATCGCGAGTAATTCGGACTCTACTGCGATAACAGTCACTAGTTTCAACTTCTTCGTAGTTATTTGTTTCTGTTCATTGGGAGATAGATAATTACTTAGAGGCCACTTTAGTTTCTAAACTACTTGCCTCGAAGCTCCCTTCGCATCTTCGCAGCTTTTGTTAGCGTTTTCAAGTATAATCGTTCCACCTTTGGCATGCGCTTCTCTCTAGGTTGGAGCTATAATTTTCTGTCTTCTTAGTAGTGAATTCTTTAAGAGATAGAAAATTACTTGTAGGCCAGTATTTCTATGCTACTTGCTTCGGCACTATCTTTGCAGCTCCTGTTGGAGTTTTTGAGTATTACCGTTCCACATTTGGCAGACGGTTCTCTCTAGATTTTTAGCTTTCATTGTCTGTCTTCCCAGTGGTGAATTCTAGAAAACTACTCGCAGGCCATTAGTTTTGAAGTTACTTGCTTCGGCGCTATCTTCGCAGCTCCTGTTGGAGTTTTTGAGTATTCTCGTTCAACCTTCGGCATGCGGTTCACTCTTTTTTAACTTTAATTGTCTTCGTGAAATAGGCACTTAATCAAGAATCACAATGGGAGAGTCATCAGTCCGGCTCGCTCCGTCGAGCCCGGGCGCTACTCACGAGAAGTACTGGACGTGCGGTCGCCTCGCCGCCGAGGCCGGGGTTAGGACGGAGGTGGTGCTACCAGATGCGCCGACGATGAGGTAGCCGCCAGATGTGACGGTTTTCTTTGCGCCGCTGTCATCGGCTTTCTGCGGAAAGTAAGGTTAGGATGTAATATGTAACAATCTATAACGTCTGGTGTTAACTAAAAGATGATCGGATAGTCATTTAGGCAGCTTCGTCGATTATTTTCGAAAGCGTCCTCTTTTTTTAGTCGATAAAAAAAGATATAGTTTCCATCAGAATCTGACGAAATATTTACAAATTTCAGTAATCATTACTGTTTTTAAAGACGCCCTTTTAAAATAGTTTGTGGATTTAGCCTGTCACGTTGCGTAGTCAAAGAAATACCTGTTCCGTTGAAAGTTGTGTTTTTTCCTTGTCATTCATCATTAGCTGCATGAAAGCATACACGGGATATTGGACTCATGTGGTCTATATTCATTCTAATCAATATACCTACTTCTAAAGTGTATATTCAAATAGAGAAATCATAATCAAGTCAATAATAATTGATCAAATGTATCTACAAAAGAAATATAATGCAGTAATTAATTAATTAATTTAAGATGTCCCTACTTTGTAGACTACACAGAGAAGAAAATATGTAAATATTTAGCTCAATGAATGACTGGGTGTATGAGAAAATAAAGCTTATTAAAGCTATGGCTTGATTAGAAAACTTAGTTTGTTGTGGTTTATATATTACCTCAAACTGATTTTTTTGTTCAAGATTTGAATATTAATTTTGAGGTATCCTTATAAATGATTATAATAGAACATTATATGTGATACTATATTCTTTTAAAACAATGAAGATTGCAAACAAATAATGCAAAAATGAGTTTGTATTCTTTGATTTCTAGTTTTATTATTACTAGTTTTAATTATAAAACTAATATTCACAATTGAAACAACTGAGCTAACGGCAGGTGATTGCAAATAGTCTAAAGGTAGCTCAACTGATTGTTTTGTGTTTTCTATGTTTTAAGAATATCTACACCTTTTCTCTGTTATGGTTTAATGTTATAAAAATAACAAGGAGTGGTCTAATAGCTATTGGATATTTAAATCATTGCATAAATGAAGGTTCTTACAGAAACTGAAAGAAGAATAAATAGAAAAACAAAAATTAAAGCAATCATGTCGTCCATTTTGCTGAAAGACTCCCTAATTCTAGAATTCCAAGATAATTACATTAAATCTTATAACAATAACAGACTACAAAGTAAAAACAAAAAATTTAAAACGACAACGGACGAGATTATGAAATAACGAATCTTCGTCTATCTAACTAAACTATGAACTATAGTATATAAAAAAACCAACCAATAATTCTATATTTTAGGAAACTTTGTTGAAAAAAAATATATGGATTCCACAACCTAGTAAAGGAGTAAATTATACAAACGTTTTCGCACATAAACAAAGCTTAATGAATATATTCCATAACATATTATATATTTCCCATATCTTAAAAAAATATTCGGGACGGGAATATACACAACATATAAAGCTGAACAAATCACACATCATTATCTGGGCCCTAATTTAGTAGTACCCACAACATAAGCTCTGCTTAGCTTGGGACTAGATGATGCTGTGATGATCCAGCATTATTTATATTACAACGGAAGTTTAAATTCGAATAAGTCTGTTTGTCCAATTCACACAGCACCATCTAGCCCCAAAGTAAGCTACTCAAAGCTTGTAATCATAATCTAGACTAGATAATTGATATATCTAGTACCCATGATATATGTGATACATTAAAGATAGATATTTTTTATTATACATAGAAAACACCCAGACCAGCGGAACAAATTTCTGCAGATCGTGCATAAATTTTATCCGAGGCGGGAATCGAACCCGCAACCTCCTGCGTCGCAGGCGGACCTTCGCCCACCGCGCCACATCGGTCGTCATCGCATTGTGTGCGCAAACATGAGGTAATGCAATGATGCGGTGATGATAAAGATCTCGCAGTAAGCATATGACAATGATTATTACTTGTCTATTGATGAGTAGTGGTGACTTCGTGGTTGCAGGAGCCTTGTATGTGCCGACGCATTTGATCTTCTGACCGCCGCTTGGATCGTCGATCATGCTTACTGGAACGTCAACGCTTTTGATTACAACTAGACTCAACAAATGGTTCATCATCATCAACGTACATTAGTCCACTGCTGGAAATAGGCCTCAAATAATGAGCGTCATAGCGCCCTACCTTCAGCTTGACGCATCCAGCATCTGCCAGCTGATCGCAGATCGTCATCCCACCTGGCCGGAGGGCGTTCTACACTACGTTTGCCGAGTCGCGGTCTCCACTCAAGATTACGTTTACCCCAACAAATAGTTACTGATTCATTATTTTAGGCTGAAGAGACATTTTGAATTTAAGTTCTAACTCATATATTCTTAGGTATATTTTTGTTCACACACCAGTTCAAAATACTGGTAGCATTGCATAAAACTGAGACATTAAAATCAAAGGGAATCTGACTTGTGTTCTATATATAACTATGGCAATAAATTGTATTGAACTGTAAAAATAAGAGGGTAGTTTTTAATTGTTTGTTCCCCTTGTAAAAATTTAACTCTGTATGCGGACGAAGTATTAGTCAATTGTCCAAATTAAAAAAAAAAACTATTATAGTCTCTCGTGCTGTCCCGCTCAGATCGTATTCGAACTGAGCAGGATTGAGAAGGACAGCATTATGTGACTTTATTCTTAGTCTTAATGTACTAAGCTGAAAGAGGGATTCTTTTTTTTTATCTACAATAGACCTTCGTTTGACCACAATCACACTTGGGACCGAGGGGATCAACTTTTGTTCTACGATGTTTTGAATTTCGAATATAGGTACATTTAAATTTTTGAAAGCCCAGGATGAAAAATAAAATGTTTACTACCCATATGTGTTTATTTTATCGGATGTTAGAAATTCTATTTTTACAACGTGAACCAAACCAGGTAGCCCTACCATATTAAGATAAAGCTATAGATGTGTGACGAAAGCAAAAGCAAGTGTGTATTCATGGGGTTAATAAATACAATAATACATTTTCGTAATGTCCATAGTATGGTTAAGGAATTAGCACATATATCCATCGTCGCCACCGCACGGCACAAGAATAAGCATTCAAATATGAGCTTAAACTCGTCAGTTTTAGATACATTTTACAGTGACATAATTGCTTACCGCAAGCTTCAAGCGAGTGGCCCGCGCGCTGTCTGTTAATTTATGCTGTCACTGTAAAGTCAAACCATCCATTACGAATTTAGGCTCAGATTTGAATGTACATTATTAGGTATCTTGTGCGAGAGTGTAGCGGTGCAGATTTGCGTCAACCTTTAGTCACTTTGTTGATGATACAGTAAGGACAAAGTTTCTTGGCAGTTCTGAACTACGCGCGGAAGGCTGCGCAGCAACACTTTTTAGGAACCAAAAGGTGGCATGAGTAGGGTGCGCGGGGCGGTGGTCTAGGCTAGAGACGCACCTTACAGAAAAACAATCAATCCTATAATCGATCGAATTTCATAATCGATTAGTTTCATTTTGAACTCATTCATTTTAGGGTATAGAAGATTATTTAAGTAGCTAAATTTACTAATAAAGTGAATTTACTAATTAATTAATTATTATTTATAAAGGATTAAAAAAAATGTTTGGTAAAACTATGTTTTCTATTTTAAAAGACATGATTTATTTAAATTTTAGAAATCTATTAAATACTATTTGTGTAACGACTGTTTAAGAACATTTAAAACCTCATTATAAAATCAAATATAAACATTTTTCATCACTTAATTTCAATCGATTTAAATAATAATCGATTAAACAACACCCACGAGTACGCACATTGCACATCTCTTTTATCTTGACTTTTGTTAACTTCGATCTTTATCGGCAATACTCGGTACGAGGTTTTTGTCTCTGTCACACGTCAGCATTGGTTTGGTGTTTGTGACGCTATCTCTGTCTTGACCACAGTTGCGTACAAAAGTGTTTGTTGTGTTTTTGTTCATTTTTTCAAATAATAAAACAAAGTAATAGGATAAATATTGAGATATGATACAATTTAAAGATTAAAAAAAAACAAACACTGAATAATAATAATGGCTTGATGCCATTATTATTATTAATCAGTATTTTCTCCCTGTATTAGATATTTTCTGATCGTATATTTGTTTATATGGCAATAACAGTTTTCTCTGCAACTGTGCATGCGCAAAAGTTCGCAGAGCCTATGTTCAGAACTGCCAAGAAACTTTGTCCTTACTGTACGTGCCACAAAAACACATTTACACTTCTGTAAATCTACTAAATATTAACTTTAAATACTTCAGTTTGATTTCCAAGCATATGTAATATGTTTAACAGATTTTCAAAAGTTGGCCCTTTTTGGCAGGTATGTATGTATCTTTCCGTTAAGCCAAGCATAGCATTGTTGTTTTGTCTAGGCTAGAATCGAGAATAATAACGAAACATCATCGAATGCGTTAAATATTAGAAATTCATTTCATCATCTATAATAATTTAAAAAAATCCAACAGCTACTTTTATTTTTTTTATTAAAAGATCTACGTAACCGATCTTTGATCATATGGAATTGAAAGGATTTATTAAATGACTCGGCAATATTTTATTAGCTTTTTTGGATAAAAATTAAATAACAAATTTATTTGATCGTTTATGCTATGCTCCATCTCTGTGTCATCAACATTTAAATTTAGAACACCTTTATAACCGCACCTTATCTTTGGAATTGGAACAACAGTTGTATTAGTTCTTCTACAGGAAACAAAGATGTCGCGTTCGGAAAACTTTAGCAATGAAATGCCACATTCGGAATTTTAGACAACAAAAGCTGTGCTTGACCTATGAGTACAGTACAGTCCAGTATAAGGTATCTATGTTTTTTTTTGATGACTTATCATGATAAGTGGTAATACTGACCTATAATGGAAGTCTTCTGCGTGCCGCTGGAATCCGTGAAGACCCTCATCGGCGCTGGTTTCCCGCCGACCGTCGTGAGGCAAGGCGTCTGAGCCGGCACGCTTTTCTGCAACACCAGTACGAATTGGAAGGTAAACGTTAGTTGTTCTTACCTTTGTTTGAAATAGATAGATTATCACTGCATACTATAGAACATAATCACTTCCTGTTGTGTCTGTCTGTCGGTCCCGTATGCTTATATCTTTAAAACTACGCAACGAATTCTGTTGTTTTTTTTTTAAATACATAGAGCATCCATAGTGATTCAAAAGGAAGGTTTATATATATAATATGGTAGGGTCGAAAATTTCTAATATATTGAATTAATGAGAGTATTGGTTTGAGTTTCAAAATATCCATCGGTGTATTTTTTATAAATTACGAGCAACGCCTCGCGGTTTCACCCGCGTTTATTCCCGTTCCCGTGGAAATTCCGGGATAAAATATAGCCTATGCGTCATTCCAGACTATTATCTATCTCTGTGCCAAATTTCATCCATATCCGTTCAGAAGTTTTTGCGTGAAAGAGTAACAAACGTGCAACATGCATCCATCTACCCATCCATACTTACAAACTTTCGCGCGTATAATATGAGTAGGATAAATAAATATATCATCATCATCATCATCATCATCAACCTATATTAGTCCACGGCTGGACATAAGCCTCCCCCAATGTACGCCATAGCGCCCTGTCTTCATAAATAAATATATACAGATATAATATTGTAAAACTCCCTCAGCGGCATGAGACAACGGTCTGCAAAGACTGCTTGCAGATGCTGGATCTAGGCTGAAGACAGGGCGCTATGGCGTTAATTAGGAGTCTCCTATATCCATCAGTGGACTAATATAGTGATGACGATGAAATAAAATTATTAAATAACTAGCGACCCGCTCGGCTTCGCACGCATTTATTATACGTATAAACCGTCCTCTTGAATCACTCTATCTATTTTAAAAAAACGCATCAAAATCCGTTGCGTAGTTTTAAAGCTTTAAGCATTCAAAGGGACATAGGGATATAGGGACATAGGGACAGAAAAAGCGACTTTGTTTTATACTATGTTGTAGTGATGTTAGTAACTTACTGGTGGCTGATCGCTTTGCTGCAGTCTCGACTCTGGCGCATCTTTGTCTGTGTTGGTAGCCTATAACAAAAGGTAGTGTTAATCTTATGATACGACTGTAATTATATAAATAGTTAAATAGACACCGAGATGGAAAAGGAGCATGTAAACATTTAAATAAACATCGAGATGGAAAAGGGTCAACAACGTATGTTGACCGAAAATAAATTGTTTTGTATGCACATCAAATATGTAACTAAATATGTCGGATAATCTACACACAGGTATCATCGATCATTGTAAAACAAAAACATATTTAGCAGATTGGGTAAAATATTCAACTAAAATTCGTGCGAAGCAGGTCAAAAGTACTATATTATACAGGTGTTATCTTTATTTACAACGAAAATTACAAGCAAGGAATAGAAAAATTACAACTAGTATTTACAATTGAAACCATTGAGCTAACTGCAGACGGTTGCAAACAGTCTAAAGGTAGCTCAATTGATCCATGTCAATACCAGTCGGAAGCGTCCCCAAGACACTGGCTGCATTACCACGCTGTATGGCAATGCTGATGCGCTGAGCCAGATATTCACCAGCTCTCGGGTTACGCGTCGCATCGACCAGACGCTCAGATAATTTTTTTAAAAACCCGGAGAGCAAATCTGAAACGTGACTGAGTATTTTGAAGTAAGGTCTATAATGATATGAAATATTGTTCAATCATCCATCTATGCTCGATCGAGTTACGGTTTTCTATAGCAAGATTCATTTACTCGAGCACAGATTGGTGACTAAGAAAGCTTTCATACTCCAGGCCTGACTAAATATAAGTATCTACATATTCTGATGGTCATGCGACGTACATTCTTGCTTGCCTGAAAGCAAGCATCTGTCGAGTCGTTGCGTGCGAGATACCTGTTCCGCTAAGCGATTATGCTTGTCGTCCATTTTTCGTTTTGCATTTATATCAATAGCTGAAGAAAATCGTACGACAGACGAGATAATTTAATTCGTAAGATTAAATACACTTATGTATAATCAATTAACATAAATTTAAAGGGAAGATAATGTAGTAATTTAAGGAGTTACTTTCCAGACTATATATGCAGCTCACTGACTCAGTAAATTGCAAGAAAAAGAAGCAAGATATTGATTGATTTGATTTTATGTTTAGAAAAGAAGTTCAAAGAATCTAAAACATTAATGCTATTAATATTATACCAACTATCATCTCGTAATACTTCCGCTACGTTGCGTCGTAAAAAGTGGGAAATCACCTACATGTGAGTATAATTTTACCTGCTTTCTATATTTTAACTTTGCAAGACTTTTAGAGGTGAGTTATTTTTTTATTTCAATATTTGCTATTTTAAGGATAGATATTTCCTAAACTAAATTGGTTACAACCAGTAATTGTAGGAAGGAGTCGCTAAGTAGATTAACTTAAATGATTTTCAGACCTTAGGACTATTGGTAGATATCGATAGAAGAGTGATTGAAAAGTGTTTGAAAGAGATTGAAGAGTGAATGAGATGGTACGAGAAAAGTGTTTCCCGTTGACGACCGACTACTCGTCTTGACCGGACCACTACCGTAGGCTCTGGGCTATGGCAGTGGTCTAGCTAGAGTCTAGACTAGACTAACTAAGTTTAAAGACATGCAAAGATTAAATCTTTGATTTAGAATAACAAGCAGTGGTCTAATACACATTTACCGATACCTGAACCCGATTACGTGCTGCTTCTCGTTTTTGGCAGTAATTATTTATCGTCTGTGTAAAAATTGTCCATACCTTTTAGTAATTAGGCACTTGTGATAAAAAATCAAGTTATTGTTATTAGTATTACTTTACCTTTTGTCTCAATTGTCGTTCCTTTGCGTTAGTCAGTA
This sequence comes from Eupithecia centaureata, assembly GCA_944547425.1. Lineage (NCBI taxonomy): Eukaryota > Metazoa > Arthropoda > Insecta > Lepidoptera > Geometridae > Eupithecia > Eupithecia centaureata. Next base: position 5,437,096 of record OX155679.1, read on the forward strand.
TTGTTTGCAGCTTGTAAAAAAGATATAATTTTGTTCAAAAACCAACAATAAATAGAAAAGCTTATCTTTTAGCTTCCTTATCTTGATTTGGCTTTACTATCAACTAACTAACCTGAAGTACCTAATGGCTGATCTCAGAAAAAGCAGACTCAACACATTCACTGCCAGGCTTTAATTATGCAAGCGACAGGACCACGCCGCGGTCTGCAGTACGAGTGCTTTCATAGATACATCATTGGAATTGCATAGATACGGCATTGTGTTTAAGAAGGTGCCGGCTGACTCTTTACTAGTGGGCCATCAAGAGAGGTCTGATCAAAAGATGGAAGAAGATATAAGTTATACTCTTTTTGGGAAGTCACTAGTCTTATGGTGCGTAGAATTTCAATAAGATTTCATACCTTTACCTGCAGTGGATGTGTAGAATCGCGCCTTTCTGGGGGCGCGGGCGCAGGCGTTTCCATCCTATCTCTATTCCCCAATTGCATTATAAGCTGCATGTACAAACACATAATAGTGTTAAATACATTAGTTATATTGAAATCTTTTTTACTAATTTTGTTGGTACGTAAATTCCGGAACTTTTAGTCCAATTGTAAATTATAATAGAAAAATATAGTGACAAATCCACTCAGCATTTTTTAACCCCAGGATAATAAATAGATAAAATACATATAGATAGAACAGATCAAATAGTGGACATTTTCAGGTCCAAAACAGGCAAGGTTTTTGTTATTGGAGTCTGATATACCTACAAGTATTTCTTTCAAACGCGGAACATTTGTTCCGCGTTGAAATGAAACGTATGTATTTACATACATTTCATTTGCCCTACGGCGAGAATCAAACAAGAAACCTGCATCGTTTCGAAAACTATTTTATTGCTTAGCTACAATAAGGATCTTCCATTAACCACGTGACTACCATACTATGTAAGTAACTATTTTTTTTATACTTCACTCCTCGGTAACCACCCGTAGTATGTAGTATATACCAGGATCTCCCCTGACGGTCCAGTTATCTTTCAGTCATAATGGTTTTAAATAATTATTGCAGACAAAGAGTCTTACCAGAGATCGTGGATACCGCGTGTTTTCTTCCGGGTCCACTTGTATGCTCTGATTTGTTGTTTTAGGCATCAGCTGCGTGTATGTAGATAAGTTTTTGATTATAAACGTGGAAATTAAAAAGATAAACATAAAAATATCACTATAATGTAGTATTTCCAAAATCATCGTGTAAGACGTTCTTCCAAATGGAATCTTGTAGTCAGAAATCGTAGTCTAGTTTCCAATTATAAAAAAGTGTGATGTCTCAAAAATGGATTTATCAAACAGATGGAAGAGTATGCACAGGGTTATCGATTGTGTTTTGAGTTGCAAAGACTTTATTTATTTCTTCTAATATTTGCTACCGTGCTGTATACGAAATACGAACATAAAGGTATTGGTATACATAACAAAACCTACACCACGAGTATTATTCCAACATCTGTGATTTACACTATGGTTTCTTACGTGTTTGCTCGCCTCTTCCAAGTCCCTTGTTAGTATTGTCACACAATCTCGCCCTTCCCTGGGTATTCTTGGTGATAACATTTGTGGCTGCATGTAAAAACAACCTTTGGTCATATACAATACAGTACACGTTTTATAAAAGTAATTAATCAAGTACTTTTAATAAGTGACAAGGAAAAGCATATATTATAAAGGTCGAAGCACATCTATAAAGCATCGCTCTCTCGAAACAGTACATGGCTCTGGCTGCCAAAAAACACGATTTCCACGCTTCGATGACTAGCAGAAAGGTCCATGCAAGTTCGTTATGTGATCGCTCTGCGGCTTATAGAGCGGGCCGCTCGCTTGAAGCTTACGGTAAGCAAGCGACCAAAGAGTGGCTAGATTCAATCCAAGTAAATGCTCGTGCCCATTTATATCCTGTGCCGGAGCCGTGCTGTATCATTGTGCTGTGACCTTAATGAGCACAGTGCATGTATTGTATAAGTACAAGCTGGTTTGATGGAGTCAAATAAAGTTGTATCGGGAATACTGGAATTAGAAAGTATCAACGTCTTTTCATTTTGAAAGTAAGCGGGTTAACTACGAACCAAGTTGATGAACTAGTTCGTGTTGGAAGAACACCTACGTTTCAACCCTTGGACCTCATCTTCGTCAAGGGTTTAGTACGTACAGACTGAATAAAATGAAATGACATGACGACGACATTTTTGGCCTTGCCTCTACTAGATAGAAAGGAAATAATTTCCGAAAGAGTTTGAAGAGTTTTATGCTCGAAGGCTACTAGAATCTTTGCTTGCGAACTCGATTTAAATTTTCGATTCTGAAATTGATTGATTCTGAAGTCTGAGATTCTTCAAATATATTTTCGTAATCAAACTGCGTACTTGTACTACGTACGGAGTATGCTACCTGACTTCGAAAAAAGTAACATCTAATACGTCCCTGCAAGCTTACGAATGCGAATCACTGAACAACGAATGCACGCTAACACGAAACACTCAACGCCGAAGCCATGCGATCTCGAATAACAAAAACTTATCACCAATACGAATACCAATAACAAGGCCAATAATTTACTAAAATATGTTATCAACATAGACAAATAACGAACTGTGTCATTAATTAATTATCTCATATCCTTTCCTCTTATCACTTGTACCACACACCATAACAATACTTCGTCATAGTCATACTGCTAATTTTTTCTGCCTACCCTATTTAATTTTGTTTTGTTGGCATGTCTTTAACATCCTTTAGCTATACCTATTGAACCTATAAACTATGTTAATTAGCACTATTATAATTATAAAAACTACTGTATTATATAAGATTATATACATTTTAGTATACCTAAGTCCTAGAGGAAACATGTAATTTTAACATTATTTTAGCGAAAACTTATTCTCATTGTAAGTGAACTTTTTATAGTTTTTATGAGAAATAAAGCTTCTTTAACCTCAAGGAATGCACGCTTCCAGTAAACAACGCCGACTCTAAGCTACCTTACTTACACAAACCTCCAAAGAAAGAACCTTTAAACGCAAGCAAAAATTATATTTTTTAACAAAAAGTCTCATCATCACTATATAGTATAAAACAAAGTCACTTCCCGAGATCTCTATCCCTAAATATGCTGAGATCTCTAAAACTACGCAACGGATTTTGATGCCGTTTTTTTTAAAAGAAAGAGTGATTCAAGATGTAGGTTTATTTGTATAAAAGGGGCGGATTGCTAGTTAGGTAATAAACTTAAATGATTCGCTTTCGTACGCTTACGAAGACGTGATATTCGGTGTTACTTTTTTTCGAAATCAGGTAACACACTCGGTACAAAGCATATAAGATGGGTCTTTTATAATGTAAAATGCGAAGTTTTAATAATATACCTGTTTATTGCCATCATCTCGGCGAATCTCAATGCAGTCTGGGATTTGCTTTAGGATCGGGGGGAAAATCTGCAGACCGCAGCAGCGTGCAATGAAATGAATATGTTATGTTGGTTTCTTTGTGAGGCTGATATGTACTGGTAAATATGTCACTGTCAATATAATATGTAAATGTTTTGAATGATCATATCGATAAATGTATGCATGCTACGGATTGTTATAACCATTAAAACTATTGTTTTAACATCGATGACTGTTGTAAAGTGTCAAATTGCAACAGCAAAACGAATCGGTGTCAAAACAATCCGTTTTACTGTTTAGATTGTAGTGGTTGCAAATATAAAAGATACATATTGAATATCCAAAAAGATAATTAATAAATAAAAAAGTATATGATGCTGGAAAATGCACACAAATAGGCACGGTACATCTATAAGAAGCTCATAAAAAAAACTAAGCCTCCGGGGATTCCACTTGGAAACACCGTAACGGCTGTACCGATTTTAATGAAAGTTTCGACTAATCTTTCTCATATCACATGTTTATGTAACAAAAAAGTTAATTCAAAATCGGTTCATCCGTTTGAAACATTTTGAAGCTAGGCAGAAAGAAACACATCCCTCCCCCTTGTTTTACGAGAGTTTAAAACTCTACTAACCCGATTCAGTTCTTCCTGCCTGGCATTTGGAGTGGCAATGGCCGGCGTTACCGGAGTTACCGATGGTACTGAAGTTACCGATGGTACTGCGGTTACCGATGTTACTGAAGTTACCGACGGTACTGCAGTTACCGATGTTACTGAAGTTACCGATGGTACTGAAGTGACCGAAGTTACCGTGTTACCACTATTATTCGGAACCATAGCCGGTTCCGGCTGCTTATCCTTTTGACTTTGTTGCAACAATATCCGCTGCGTGAAACAAATGAGTAAATACAATGAATTGTGATGATTTGATCAGCTGTGCAGTGAATATAATAAATAGATTATGATTAGATTAATATACAAGGTGCCACGAAACATTTGTACTTAACCGAAAGGTGGTGGACCCTAGGGAACTTTTAATTATGTGCTTTTCAAACACCCTGACTACATTACTATACTTACTGTCAAATTTAGATAGAAAAAATTAAGATACGACATGGCAATGCTAGTCCTTTACTAGACATAAGTAAGAGTAGGTATTACCATTATCTACGAATATACGAAATTGCTTATAATGGCCGCCAAACACTGTTTACGCATCTACCTAAATTGTATAAAATAAAATCTATTACAGAGGCGTTTAAAAAAAGTTTGATATGTACATGTATTCAATTTCACGAAGAAGCTTTTCGAACGAATTTTCTGCTCCTACTTACTAATATTTTATAATTTTATGCTGACACTTAGAGTGGACCCAAAAAGACTAGTGACTCGGAGCGTGTCGCGATCGAGACTGCAACAGCAAATAATAGTGATCTATCGAGAGTGCTCTCAAGATCTCAGTGTGCATGCGTAAGGCTAATAACAACCAAGATCAACCCGCTTGAAGAAATGGAATATCTATTTAACCAATTTGTCGATTGATTTTTTTAAAATTTCTTTGTTTATTGTTTAATTCATACTAAGATAAAATAAGTGGTGACGGAAAGTGGTCTTATCACTACATAGTATAAAATAAAGTCGCTTTTTCTGTCCCTATGTCCTTATGTCGCTATCTTTAAAACTACGCAACGGATTTTGATGCGGTTTTTTTTAATAGATAGAGTGATTCAGGAGGAATGTTTATATACTTATAATACAACCGTGCGAAGCCGGGGCGGCTCGCTAGTATAATATAAATCTTATTTAGTCTCCGTCTCCGAAATCGATGATGAGGATTGTTAATACTTACCTACCTATAAATTCACAATCTCGACTGGCATTTTGACTAAATTGACGAAATGCTGTTACAGATAACTACGCTAAAATCATCGTCAATAAGAATGTAAACTGTTTTGTTATCTATGATTATTTATAATATATTAATTAATCGTCGAAATGTATGTAATCGCACAGAAAGACTGTCCCAAATCATATAATATTTTGGTATATTTTCATAAACAGTTTTTTTAATATTTTTGAAAGTACACGTACGAACCCGGGCCCAGCAGCTAGTTGACAGTTAACTACTTACGAATGATTGTTCCTGAGTGCAGTTACTGAAATGCGTGCTCCAATGAGCGCGTTGGCAGGAATAGTCACAGTAGGAGGTGTTCCAACAGCAGTAGAACTGGGCTTCCTGGTGGCAGTTTGAACACCTGGAAACAAACACGTGTTCATGTTAGGACGACCTCAATAGCGCAGCGGGCGATAGTCCGCCTGCGACGCAATAGGTTGCGAGTTTAATTCCCGCCTCGGAACAAATTTGTGTACGATCTGCAGAAGTTTGTTCCGTTGGTCTGGGTGTTTTTTATGTATACTAAAAATAACTATCTAGGTATGTATGCAATGTAGTACCAGCTGCGCCCTGCAGCTTCAATTTTAATAGCCTATGTGTTATTCTAGGTCCTAATTTCATGTAGATTTTCCCATTAAACTATAATAGTAAGAAATCAGTTACTAGCAGCACCTCGCGGTTTCACCCGCTTAGTTCCCGTTCCCGTGGGAATTCCGGGATATAATTTAGCCTATGTGTTTTTCCACATTATAATCTATCTCTGTGCCAAAGTTCATCCATATCCGTTCAGTAGCTTTGGCTTGAAAGAGTTACAAACATCCATCCATCCATTCTTACAAAACTTTCACGTTTATAATATTAGTAGGAGTTATCTAGTACCCATAAAACAAGCTTTGAGTAGCTTACTTTGGGGCGAGATAGTGCTGTATGGATTGTACAGCATTATTATATATTATGCATTATATTATATTATATTATATAGTTGTCGTTTGATACATACCACTGCTTGCTCTTGGTAAGTTTGACGGCCGCCTCTAACTCCACTTGCGCCGCCCGCCGCGTCTCGCTGATTATCCTTAGCTTCTCCTTCTCGAACGACTGACGCATCTCCGATAATGTGAGCTCTGTGTTCAAAAGAGAGATTTGATATTAGTCGCGGTACGAGGGTAAGGATCTAACTGAGAAACTGAGCCCTTTGATGTCTTAGGAGCCGACTAAGAGAGTACAGAAAGGGCCAAACAATGAAGGAAAACAAGCTAAAAAAATTGTATTTTTCGCAAGGAGCAAGGGGATGTTACCCCTTAGGCTGACGCCGGAGTAATGAGGCCCAGCCTCAAGGCTAGGTCATTTAAATTTGGGAACTGAATATTAAATCACTTCCTATTCGTATGTGTATTGGGTGCTAAAACTCTGAGGCAGACTTTTAAAACCTTCCTTAAATTCTAGTCGAAAGAGACTACCCTCATAAAAAATGCATATAAAAATTATAGTTAGGGCTAGTTATACCACTGACATAAACATGTCATGTTAATAGCCTTAAAAAACCTTTAATTGCCATGTAAAACTTTACAAGTTTGGACATAATAATCTAAGCAGCAACATTAGATATCGAAAATTGGGGTAGGTTGGTATAGAATCTATACCAACCTACCCCCAATTTTAACATTGACCAACAACAAAGTAGTAACAATACAAAAACCTCAATAATACCCGAAATATAATCATTACAAATAGCTCATATTACATTATAACATACCATGATTGTGTTTGATTTCATCCAAGTTCTGTTGGTGTCGCCACCTAGCCTGCTCCAACTGGACCTTTAGCGAGGTCACTTGCGCGAGCGGCTCGTCTAGCTTCTCTATGGAATCTTCTAGAAGCGTCCGGAAGAAATCTGTTAGCTGAAATATACAGGTCATATTGATTGTCAATTTTTGAGATACTAATGTTAATTCTGATTTCGCCAAAACGAAATACCAAAAAGGAAATTTCATAGAAACTTTTTACTTAGAAACTTGGAATAGAAACTTTATGTAGTAATTCCACGATCAAATTCCTAAAAAAACATTTTTAGGTTATGTAAAGGTTTACAAAGTATACCCTTTATTCGTACTAGTCTGCCAAGGTAAAGCATTGTTAATTCTCTCTGTCTTCTTCTATTGACATAAGTCGGAGTGAGAAATAACACTGCTTAGCCACTGTTTTAAGTTTACAGACGTTATGAATAAGGTGAGATTGAGTTTGGCTGTCCTATAGTAGTGACTTGGGTGGGCTGCAATATGTAAGTGGTTAAACAAAATTGTAACTTACTTTCACAGCATTCTGGTTCAGTTTAGCGGTGAGAGGGCCGGCCGTGGATGGCGGTGGTAGGCTGCCAATGGGCGTGTTAGCGTCGAACGGATTCATAAGCGGCCTTTGGAGTAGACGTGGCATCTACAAACGAAATATAAGTTAGATAAGCAATTATATGAAGTAAAAAGTGTACTTTCTGAATCGAGAACAATATTGAATCGTCACGCTTGAATCAGTTACGCTGAATTGCGTTTGCTCAAAACTTACAGGACTCTAGGATATGTCAGATATTTCTAATGTGTATCTATTCGCCTTTATAGTCGTCGTAAGCCATGCCGTGTCATGTTATCATATCACTCATACATAATTGTAAGTACTGTAACCCCCTAAGGATTCTTTCAAATGATTTGACAACAACATTGGGTGGATTTGCAATATGTTTTTATATAATCAAGGTGTTATTGTGTGTATTTAAAAAAAAGTGTTTTTATAGTTTGACTTAGTAACATGCTAAGAAAATTATCAATATCAGATGCCTGGAAAATGGGTTTGACTTAATAGAAGTTGTTTAGCAACTTTAACTAGTGTCCAGTAGCCCAATTTGCTTGAAACTACAGATTTGTAGTTCCATTACATTGAAGAGCAGGATAAATCGCATAGACACCAGTGGAAAGCCACTTTCAATATAAATGAACAATCCTCACCTCAGGTGTGGCATTATCGTTGGAAGCGGGTGAACCCACATTACTCAGGTTTCTGCTGACAACAGGCGTGAGGGGCGGTGCCATTGTGTTGGCACCAGCTGATGCGAGCGTGGAGCCAGCCCGCTCTGGCATACCGTTCACTGTTGGAGGCGAAGTTACATCCTGAAATCGTAAATATTTATCAGCTACATATAATCAGTGTAAAGTATATTATAAGTACCAGTATCTGCTCGCGGCTTAGAACGCTTTGTTTCTATTAGAAACTGATTTAGCTCGTGGCCTTCACTGAAAACCAGCGCTGAGTGGACACACAAGTGTTCGTCCAGGACAATGCTGAGGGAAGGCCATGTTTGCCATGAACTCTGCTGCGCATAAAATATGCTTACTTTGGTTAAATCAGTATTAAGTCATTATAGTGTGCGGTAGTTTTTAGAGTAAATAAAAATATTTCATTTCATTTATGGGATAAAAAGTATCCTGTGTTTTATTCCAGGCCTAGAACTACGTCTACTAAAATTTTCAGCCGGATCTGTTCAGTAGTTTTTGTGTGAAAGAGAGAGACAAACATCCATACTTACAAATGTTTGCGTTTATAATAGAAAAAGTTGCAATGTTCTAACTCATATTTAATTTACCCATTTCATTTTACATTAATTTGGACATAATTCATTATTTCACCTTATTTAAGCTGAGTATGAACATTTAACGAAAAAAAAGAGCATTACTTGCCAAAATATTATTTTTTTTAAAGTTAGCTAATGTACCTATTTATTTGAAATAAATAGTATATTTTTTTAAGATAGGGTACTTACATCATTTCTACCTACAGACATAACAGGCTGCAAACTGAACATCCATTGTCCATTTACCGACGTCATCAACGGCACAGTGTGAACCGCGGTCGGGCCAACCGTCGGCACATGGTTAAAACTAGACGCCTGGACCATATTCGGCACCTGGCTTATATTTGGTACATGGCCCAGGTTCGATAACTGGCCGATATTCGGTACTGTGCTGGAGTTGGATACTTGAGGTATTGTCATCGGGCTAGTATTGGCGATTGATGTGGGCGTGCCGAGTATAGGAGGGCTTGAAAGCGTCGACGTTGGTCGCAGAGGTGCTGTTACTGTGTTTACTATACTCGCTGTAACAAAATATACTTTTTAACAATAGCAAAGGTTACGATGATATTTTTAAGACGATAAATATTGTGTAAGTTCCAATTTTATCCTTGTTTTACCTGTTTATGTCTCGTCTGAGTTGGATCGTCATCATTCATTGATCGATTATCAATATCACTTATTTTCGGTTCAGAATGGAACCAATTCTTTTTAAAAATAATAATTTTAAATATATTTATTCTCAGAGATGGGTTTACAAAGTAGAAAATTACAATCGATTTTATAAAAAATGCAGGTACTTTTACATTTTTTATGAAGGCACGTACTTCAATAATGAGACCTCGCTCTAAGTTTGCTAATTTGTATTCAGACAACTCAATCCTCTGGCTTCTTATAGATAATTAAGTAAAAATGGCTCTAGTTTGTTTGGGTCTCACCTAACAACCGATTTTGATGATAAATTTTTTATTTGATTTTATTTTATCTGCTGATTTTCATTTATGCACATTAAAATTTAATCAAGATCCTACCAGTAGTATTAGAATTATCGTTAATAATGCATGAGATTTGACCTCAGTTTTAAGTATTCATGTAAAAAATCTATTAATTGTAATTAAACATTAATGTATACTCACTGGAAACTGAAGGCGCGCTCGGTCTTGGCCCTACCACATTTGAAGCCCCTTTCTTCGGCTGCGAAGGTGGCTGAATAGGAATATAAACCATAGTGTTCTTCCCATTGAGTTCCGATCCAGCTTCGGGCTTTTTCGGCTGAGGGAAACTTTTCTTAGCTCTTGGACGGGGCTCAGTTGCTTTCCCGCCAGTCTTTTTAGTAACCGCCGGATTAACAATGACCTTGTTTATTCGTACGTCGCGTAGACTCTGAGTTTGGTTTACCGGTTGGAGTCTACAAGCGTTCATAAGGTCCATTTTCTCTAATTGCCGCTCTTCATCCACCTCATCTAAGTCTATAGGCTCAGTCTTAACTTCGATTTCGTCGTTCATGTCAGGTGACGTCATGCGAGCGAAGGCTTTCACACCGACTCGGCCGACGAGAGATTCTGATGGGGTTGTTTCGTTTCGTAGCTTCTGCAGTTTGGATAAAGCTTCTTGCATATTGCAAACATTGCCTGAGCTTGTCGGTGTGAATATGCTAGAGTTTGGTTTAGCTTCAACGGTGATTTCTATAGTTTTTGATGTACTTGGTTTTGGAGTAGTAGTTTTGGTATTTGTGTTAGTTTTCGTTGTCGTTGTGCTAGTTTTGTCGGCTGTTGCGGATAGACTCATAACATTGCTGATAGTAGGCAAGCCTGTGTTTGAATTTCTGTTACCTCGCGCGATTATTGCTAGAGATACATCATCATCTGACTTTTTGCTAGGTTCCTTTTCACCTTTGATAGGTTTGGTAGCTTCAGTTTTTTTAAGTAACGATCTATCTGAATCCTTCTTTTTGGATTGTTTTTCTTTGCTGGTGGAAGCTTCGCCGCCGCCGATATCGGGTTTCTTTTCTGCAGTTTTGTCTAAGCTTTTATCAACGCTTTTATCTTTCGGAGTAGAAGTTAATGATTTATTGTTTCTGGAGTTTCGACGGGAACGTCTCGCTTCAAAGCCGTCGTCTGACAAATTGATGATGAATTTGTCTGCTTTTGTTACCCTCGAACGTTTTGAGGATGATGAAGATGTTGAACTAATTTGTTTTTCTCCAACTGCTGGAGTGTTTGGTGTAGAGGGGGTGGTAGGTGTGCTCGGGGTAGATTTCGTGACCTTAGCTGTTGCAAATAACTTGGGAGTCTGTTTATCAACCCTCGGTAACGCGACTAACTTTATAGGAGTGACCTTCTTGACTTCATCTTTATCTGTCAAAGCTCGATTTGATGGCCCTGCTTTATTCTTTGCCGTTGAATGTGTCTGAGTATTCAGAGTTTCATTTGTTTTCTCAGTTTTGGATATTTCTAATACTTCTGTCTGTGGTTTTTTATTAGCCTGTACTGTTTCTTTCTTTTCGTCTAATTTACTGGGACTAGGTTCTGGTTTTATTTCTTCTGGTTTCTTCTTTTTTTTCTGAGCTGATGTACTCTCCGCCGCCGCGGGGTCGGGGAAGGTGGAACGTCTTCGCTTCCTGGACGGTGTTTCAGCTTCCTTTGTTTGGGACACATCTGCTTTCGTTGTCTTGTCCCTGAAGGAAATAGAATGTTTTATTATTACAATCACAGATTTTACTCAGGCATAATAGACTGAATGGATGTTTTTTTATGTAAGTCCTAACGTCGAATTAAGGAGTTAAAAAGGAAGAGGTCCAAGTTTGTAACTGCTGCATTTAATAACTATCTGCGGGTATTTATCGCGTTTATTTATGTTGATGATGACGATGTTCGCATAACTTTAAAAAAACTTTACTGCGTTTAATATTTTGATACATATATTTAGTACTTACTTCTCAACAGTACTGGCCACTGTCGTAGGTTTATTCTTTGGCTCTTCTTTCGTCTTCACAACGGGCACAGTTGTAGATTCCATGCTTTCATCCTGGGAAGCCGATGGTTTTGTACAAGATTCATCAGGTGTTTTTTGCAATATAGTCGGCGACGATACGTCTTCATTCCTCGAAGGTTCCTTCTGTGATGTAGAAGCTTCATCACATTCGGTGGTTTCACTGGAAAATCACATGTATATAAATAAAAACTAAACAAAGCTGGACAAGACACAGAGCATAATACCACCAAAATAAACAGAGCGAGAGTGTCTTTTGGGTTGCTAGATGACTGATATACTTGATACAATATGTTACAGAAATATATTAAGAATATTTATTACACTAGCGGCACGTTCCGGCTTCGCATGGGTTGACATTTATTTTTAAACATTTTGGCATACACGTAATGTCTCACTGCCGTTTTGGCCAGCCACAACAAAATACCAATATTTTGCTTAGATTGACATGTTAAAATTCATAATATCTATTGAACAGAACGTCTATTTGTATATATATAATTCAAAAGATTTTTTGTAAAATCCTATAACGATAAATATTTTTTTTTATTATCTCTAGTAATCGTCGTTAAAATTAACATATTTTTAAGGATTACTAAAAACTACTAGTCATTCGACCCACGCCACGGTTCGAAAACTGGTCGGTTTCGAAAACTAAAATAAAAAAAACAATCATCAAAATCAGTCTACCCAGAAAATGTATCACATAACACACAAAAAAAACAACGAATTGAGATTTACTGCTCTTGGAAGTCCGTCGAAAAGATAATCGGAGTTACTTACTCATCATTGATAGAGCTCTTCGAAGTGGACCTGTAATCTTTAGTCACTGGCGACGCATTTTTATCAGTAACAGACTTTATCTCTCCGTCGAACGATGGTATCTGAAACAAAAAAATATATAAATTTAAACATGTATTGTGACTTTTTTTATGCCCCAGGCACTAAAATAACACATTACTTTAAGGATTAAATCGCCTTTTTACAGATGTAGCTGTAAGAATATGCGTTTCCACAATTCAAACATTACTCTCTCTCAATAATGTTTGCGTGAAGAGAACTCGTTTTAGGGTTAAGCAATCTAGTTTTAAGTTATCCTTGTATATATTTTATTTGTGCAATTAATTAAAAATTAATTAAAAGTTCAAACATCTTTAGAGAAACGGCTTACCATCATTTTGAGTTGTTCCGTCATCTTAGTATGATCAAACGTTGTTTTGAAAGGCGCATACACAAAGGATCCGTACTTTCTGCAAATGTTGCGTATGTGTAGTTCCGCTTCCTAAAACAATATTTATAATTTATTTAATACTAGCGACCCGCCCCGGCTTGGCACGGTTTTATTATAAGTATAAACCTTCCTCTTGAATCACTCTATCTATAAAAAAAAACCACATGAAAATCCGTTGCGTAGTTTTAAAGATTTAAGCATACAAAGGGACATAGGGACAGAGAAAGCGACTTTGTTTTATAATATGTAGTGATATCAGTCATCTGTCCCGAGTTACTGGAGCTAGTGGGATTACGTACGAGCAGAGCTTTGAGGAATCCTAATACGTTATACGTACCGCGCGTTAATACGAACTATAGACAGAACGCATTTATTATCAGAGCAAGTAATTCATTCAACTTATTGGCAAAAGAAAATGATGATATCGACCTTTTTAATACATCAGTATCCAAGTTAAAATATATTGTTAACAAAATTTTCTTTCTGGGCAGCAATTTAACTATTTAACTAACAAATTAACTTTTTCTTTAAGAATAACTGTATCTTTTGAATTTGAACTCTAAATTTAATTAAACCAAGCATTTCTTGTATTTGTATCTTTAAGTTTCATGTATAATATAATTTCTACCGTCGTCTATCAACTCACATTATTATGCAATTGCGATAATTCCTATAAGTGGAAACTTGTAATTAGCCTTCAGCAAAATAACATACATACTTCTTGCATGTATGTTAGAATAATCAAACACTATATTGTATAAGCCTAGCTGTAAGTTTTCTTAAAAGTTATAAAATAAAATAAAATAAATAAATCTAGTACCCATAACACAGGCTTTGTTTAGCTTGGGGCTAGATGATGCTGTGTGGATTGTCCAGCATTATATTTTTCATCCAAACTTTCGCATTTCTAATTATAGTATTAAAGTAGCGGTTGGTATTTGCTCTTTGTGAGACTTTTACCACTAAGTATTATTTTTGCTGAAATTGTTTTATAATACAAAAATACCCACTAGCAGCACCTCGCGGTTTCACCCGCGTAATTCCCGTTCCCGTGAGAATTCCGGGATAAAATATAGCCTATGTGTTATTCCAGATTATAATCTATCTCTGTGCCAAATTTCATACAGATCCGTTCAGTAGTTTTTGCGTGAAATAGTAACAAACATCCATCCACCTATCCATCCATACAAATTTTGGCGTTTATAATATTAGTAGGATTGGCCAGCCCCAAGCTGAGCAGAGCTTGTGTTATGGATACTGATTACTATTGCTGATGCTGTGTGAACTATTCAGTACTATTTATTTAACCCTTAATTACTCGCATGGGGTCAACAAATCATTGTGCTCTGAAAAACAATACTACGGTTGGTCAGAACGAACCCCGCCAATGGTAGCTTCCTAGTTCGCGCCAATTTTATTCATGAATGTAATAAAGGGGTAAGCACACTGTAAAAAAAATTCTCACCTGCCTACACTGCATAAGCTCTAGCTTTTTATTTTTAGTGGTATTAGGATCCTTCTCGGAGTAAAGGTAGCAATCCCGTACAGGCACCCACGATTTGTCGTGCTGTCCGAAGAATCGTACGTCTACCATACCGTTGTTGACTGCTACTGCTTTGGCTGGCCAGTACGGGAATCCTGCGACAATGGAGAATTAAGATTAGATTTGGACAAAGACATAGGGTTAATCCCGCTCGTAACCACGATTCGTCCCCATTGGGGACCAGTGGGAAGTGTTGCAGTTGCGTTCATCCCCGGAGGGGTCAGCTAGAAGTTTTTGTATCGTTCGTCACTACATAGTATAAAACAAAGTCGCTCTCTCTGTCCCTATATCCCTTTGTATGCTTCAATCTTTTAAACTACGCAACGGATTTTGATGCAGTTTTTTTAATAGATAAGAGTGATTCAAGAGGAAGGTTAATACTTATAATAAAACCGTGCGAAGCCGGGGCGGGTCGCTAGTCACTACTAAAATGATAACAGGATTTTTTTATAAAAAACATACTAATACCGCAATTCAAAAACCGAAATTTCTTGTAAAAAAAATTCTTACAAAACCAAAGGAAAATAAGTGGCACCCTTTCATATGCCGCCCGGGGCCATGCCCCCCCCCCTGCACCCCCCACGCTACGCCACTGTGGCACATATTTTACGACCCTGGTATCATCAGCGCGAGCTGCAGAAGCTAAAAACAATTCGTTTTCATTCATAAATGTCATTGTTTGACTGCTTTCATTTATCAACGATTGGTCTCTCATTCGTTATCGAACTCGAACTTGCGTCTTATTCGCTGTGCTTGAGCAATTATGCGTTATTGAAGTTTTTGTTTTCCTTTTTAGTTGTTAGCTTGTTGTTAACCTACTGTTGTCTGTTTCTAAGTTTTTGAATTTTCATTCATAAATGTCATTGTTTACAAAAATAGCTATGATTCTAACTAAACCAGAATAGTAGTTTGTAATCCTTACTTATATTATAAATGCGAAAGTTTGCATGAATTTGTGGATGTTAGTTAGTCTTTCACGCAAAAACTACTGAACGGATCCGGCTTAAATTTGGAATAGACGTAGTTCTAGCCCTAGAATAGCACATAGGCTACTTTTCATCCCATTAATCAGTTCCCATGGGATATAAACAGCCTTGAGACGTATCTATAGAAACAACGCGTGCGAAGCCGCGGTTATAAATGCTTGTAAAATACCCTTTGTGCTTAAGTGCAATAGTTTTAAATCACTACATAGTATAAAACAAAGTCGCTTTCTGTCCCTATGTCCCTATGTATGCTCAAATCTTTAAAACTACGCAACGGATTTTGAAGCGGTTTTTTAATAGATAGTGATTCAAGACGAAGGTTATACGTATAATAAAACCGTGTGAAGCAATAGCGGGTCGCTAGTAAATAAATAAAATAAAAATTAATTTTTCTTACCTTTCAGCTTAGCCCACAGTATCATATGCGGAGTCGAGCATACGTCCGTGAAATATGTTAGGTTCCTCAAATGTGCGCCGGCGTAACATTCCGGACACGTTTCTATCTCCGACATCTCAACGCGGCAAGTCCTGACCAGCGCGCGCGCAGCTTGGGTCAGCTTGGATTGCGCTGTGAAGTGGAAAATGATAAAAACTATCGTATTTCGATGTATTTATGACTGTAAATGGTTTATCTACGAAACTAGTTAGGTTATAGTGGAAAGTCAGGGGTAGAAAACAATTTTTAACTATGGATCATTATTAGTATCGCGAACCGCGGACACTGGATAAAGCTTTGGTTTATAGTGTCATAGAATTGTGACTAGTGTAATTTTTCATGAATAAAGAAAATACTAATACAAATAGTAGAAATAAGTATGGATACATTCGTTTGATAATTGATATATTTGTTTGCAAAAAATATCTAGGTCTTTGAAGTTTGTAAGCTTGGTTGCAAGGATTTGGAATGCGTGCTATAGAACCGCGTTCACCCCGAAGTTGACACTGGGAAGAAGGCATGAAACGTCATAACGATGATGGTAAATTGGTAATCATCCAACACAAACTAGGTTCATAGATAACCCGCTTACAGTCGTAACATAAAGAATTGGTTTTTATGACTTGTAAGAATCCTTAGGAACTAATATCATAATCTAATCTTATCTCAATCTAATTTTATATTAGTGCGTGAAAGAGAAACATACATTAAAGTTCGAAACACACAGAAGCCGGAGGCGGAGCGGAGACGAAGGCGTGCCGGTTTTTTCTATGGCACCGCGGCGCCACGGCCTGCGGTGTGTGTGTAGGCTTTCATATGATTAAATAGAATACAACTCGCACGCCTTCGCCTCCGCTCCGCCTCCGGCTTCTGTGTATTTCGAACTTTATGTTTCTCATTCACGCAAAAACTACTAAAGAGATCGGGCTGAAATTTTGAATAGACGTATAAAGCCCTGGAATAAAATATAGGCTACTTTTCAACCCATAAGTTAATTCCCATGAGTTAGAAAAGGCCTTGAACGAAACGTTTCAACGTTTCCATAGCAACGCGAACTACATTTTAGTTTTAATAAAGTAAAAAAAAAACAGAACACCCTGAACAAATATCTGCAGATCGTACAAACATTGTCCGAGGCGGGAATCGAACCCGCAACCTCCTTCATTCATTTCATTCATTCATTCATTCCTCCTTCGCCCACTGTGTCAGAGGTCGTTAATCCTAGCAAATTTACCAAATCTTACAAATTTTTCTTTAATTCTTAAGTAATTACCTTCTTGTTAGTAATTAGTAATATAGCTTTAAAGCTGCTTGTAAGCTTAGCTAGTTAACTGAAGATATGAAAATTAGTTTTGAAAGTGCCGGCTAATAAGAATAGGTAACTTTTCCTACTTACAAGTTTTTCAAGATGATTAGGATACTAGTCTATAGCATGGACGAATTATTACTAATAATTCGTCCATGTCTATAGTCAAAGTGCTTTATTTCCATAAGACCTCACAGGACACTTGGACACGTCATAAAAATAAAAATAACTAATAATAATAATTCCGGACAGTCCACACAGCATCATCTAGTCCCAAGCTAAGCAGAGCTTGTGTTATGAGTACTAGATGACTGATATACTTAATACAATACATTACATAGATAGATATTTTTTTATCATACATAGAAAACACCCAGACCAACTGAACAAATTATGTATAAAATCATGTTATAAATAGTTAAAAATAGTAAATAAAGTGCTCACTTTGATTTTTGTCCACGTCAGTCTTTTTAAGGTAAAGTAAAGAAGCGAACAAGAAACCTTAACCTTGTTAGTTTTCGACAGCTACAAGCCTATCTTACTTTTTCTTTTGTGTACTATGTGCTACCTGTACTTCAAATAACTTATTGCAGATTGCGTTGTGTGGAGAAACATTCGCACACGCGGTTTTAATATAGCGATGTTGAATGAAATAATGGAATATCAATTTATATGAAGACTATTTACAAGTGAATTGATTTTGATAAGTGACTCTTTATGGTGCTACGTTATGGTGCAGATGGGTGGAAAGATGAATTGTTGAATACATTAATTATAAATTACAATTAGGCAGGTTCATCGATTAACTTTGACGTTTAATGGATGAAAACTTGAGTCCAAAACGTCCAAACCATTTTTTAAATTAAATATTTGTTGGTAGACTTCACCAAAAGATATATAATAAATCGGAGAATTAGAAAGCTTCATCTTTGACATTTAATGCATGAAAACTTGTGTCTGATGTTGTTAAACGACGTTGATTATGAAGATGTGTGAGAACTAAGCTCCAATCTACAAGAATAGTGAAAATGAGTTACCAACGCGCCAGCATGACATGATTGATCGAATAATATAAAGAGTAACGTACGAAATTTCTGCTCACATGCGTTGAATAGTATACTGTTATGTAAGATCCATTGCGCGTCGGCAATGAAAGCCTCAGTGGATCCATACTGGCCGTTGACGATGTTCTGACGCATTTGCGACAGATCCATCGGATGGACCACGATCTTATCATAGTCCGGGAACGCTGTGCGGTCTACGGGTTTCAGGAATGGCTCCACCTGGAAAAAAGAAGATTTTACACTTAATGCTAATCCGCACAGCATCATCTGGTTCCAAGCTAAGTAGAGACTAGATAACTGATATCCTAATCCTAACTTTAATCGTACAAACATTTGTTCTAAGGCAGGAATCGAACCTGAGTCGCAGGCGGACCTTCGTTCCCTGCGCCACTGAGGTCGTCAAGAAAATACCTAGGAGATGAGTCGGGCGCTTATTTCTCCGAACGATTAGATTAATAAATAAGTAATGGTGGACAATCCACACAGCATCACCTAACCCCAAGCTAAGCAGAGCTTGTGTAATGGCTACTAGATCACTGATTTCATACTAATTATTATAATGCGTAAGTTTGGATGGATGCATGAAGATGTTTGTTACCTCTACGTATCAAAATAAGTCAACAGATAGGAAATTTTAAAAAGACGTAACTCTAGGCCTGGTATAAAACGTAAGCTACAATTCTCATCAATTTTTAATATAGATTTGATTATCGACGAGCACAACCTGTAGCTGATACGTCTCCATTTGTTGAGTTTATTTGTGAGATAGTTTTCAACAGGATGAAATAATACAAGGACAGAAAGGGGCGTCTGTCGTTATATTCGCATTCGCACACAAGCTACATAATGCGAACTTTTATAAGACGCATGATTGTGTGCAGCTGTTTTTAACCCCAAAATGAACTTCCGGACGTTAATGCTTTAATGACAGAGACACGAATGACTTTATACATCGCTCATTTGGTGCGACATTGACGTAATTACACTTTTCGAAATTTTACAGGAGAGCCAATCAAAGTTTGCTATTAAAAGTATGGCATTTTGTAGAGACTTATTACAATCATCGTGATTTTAAATGTAAGATCAATTTGTGTAGATTTTATAAGAGTTCCTATCTACACGGTATATTGTACATAAACTAGATTTTAAAAGTTAAATAAAAAAGGTACCTGTAAATACGTCACTGTAACTGTAAAAAAATAATGCGTTCACTATGAAATTTTGCACTTGTGACAAAAAAAAACAATAATTTAATTAATCACATTTATTTATGAATGTTTAGTCAAATTAACCTAAGAAAACAACCATGTAGGTATGTTCTATGTTCACTAGCTACTCTTGCTTAAGATTAAAAGTGGAAACATCTTAATACCTACCTATTATCACAATTTGTAAGTCTAATTGGCACAAAATCACAGTTTGTTTACTTACTTACTTTTAACTTAGTGATAAACGCCAGCATAATGCGCGTGTGAAAAATACTTATTCAATAGAAAAAAACCTTTAGAAAATACTTTCATAAAAGGCTGAGTAATACCGAGGTATAATGTTCTTTTGGAACAGTTCTTTTAAATCTTTTTTCTTGTTTGCGGTAATTTCTCTTTTTGAATTATACACAGGAACCATATTGATATCTTCGATATTCTTTATTATTTGTTGACTAGTAGATCTTTGTTTCTGTTTTCTTATTTCAGCTTCACTCCAGTTATCGTCAAATTTGAGTTTGTACACAGCATCATTATCTTTTGTAAATTCTATTACTTTGAGGTCTGAGATTTTTATGGTGTTCCCTTCCACATCTTTGACCATGTTTAGTTCGATTTCGTCAGATAATTTTTTTAAATCATAAAAATCATCGAAGTTTTGTTCTTCAACAATAAATTGGTTACCTCTTTTTTTTGCGGATCTTATTATTTTTACATACTGGTCTGGTACGTGATTATTTGATTATTTGATTATGATTATTTATTAAAAATTTGTGTGTGATTTTATTGATTAGTAGAGTTTTGACTGCATACAAGTACATGGAAAATATAAATCTGAAATAAAAGATATAGAAAATATTAGGCATACGACATTTTTGTACAAAACTACATAAACAGTTCTTAACAAATGAAACAAACCTGTTTTTTTGTTGTCAAATTGTCAAAAAAAAGACACATTACTTGGACAAACATGACGTAATTACGCAATTTTGTCATTGTTTCACCAAGAACTTACAATTTTGGAGTAAAATTGACACAATTGCTCAATTACGGCATTGTTGCACCAACAATTATCGGATTAAATGTCATAAATACCTTTAAGACGTTGTAGCTCACAGACACAACCACACTTAGCGGGGCGCCCCGCGCAACTGGCCCTCCAGACGTTGTAGCAACAGAAATGGCGCCAATTCACTCAATTCCACAATGACAATCGCGCCATCTCGCGGCAAGTTACCACAAATTTAATTCTGTCGATGTTTCCCTCAATGTAAATAGTCTTTCCGAACATTTTGACATATTTATCAGGTTTAAAAAAAAAAGTGTAATTACGTCAGTGTCGCACCAAATGAGCGACATGTAGAATTTCTTTAGACTGTGTGCCACCTGTGGTTGTCAAGACAATCAAGAGAAGTTGACTATGTTATACAATGTGAATTCATCAAATTTAATGGGTAGGACCTATCAAACAAATGATGAATGAATGAATTAACAAATCCTATGATAATAATATAATCCAACTAATATTACAAATGCGAAAGTTTGTATGTGTAATATTATACATTATAGATGATGTATTATTTTGTCTCTTTTACTTATATTCATATAGAGATAGATTAGTAAAAACATAGTCGGAATTTCTTGTTCTTAATTTAGTTTTAACGAGTCGGGTTTTCATATCAAATCAACACGTGATAAAATAATTAACACTTATCTCGCAAAAAATATAAGAATACCAGCATAGTTTTAACAAGTTTTAACGGAAACTTATAACTTACTAGCGACCCGGCTTCGCACGGTTATATTATACATTATAAACCTTCCTCTTGATTCACGCTATCTATAAAAAACCACATCAAAATCCGTTCTGTAGTTTGCGTGTATCATCGGGAAACGACTTTGTATTATACTATGTAGTGATAGTTGTTACAATTAAACAGTATCGCCTCAATAATGAAATGAATGACGTCAGGATTAACTATTGCTTATTCGCAAGAATATAGAATCGTCTGAGACCTTTGAGGCTCCAATTTCCATTTCACATTCATTTTTCTATGATAACACGCGTTTTGTTGTAGGAAATCATTCATATACTTAATTAGCCTTAATGGATAATGCAACAACAAACTTACTAATATTATAAACGCGCGAGTTCTGTATGTATGTTTGTTACTCTTTCAAGCAAAAACTACTGAACGGATCGCCGCAATTTTAAATTGACGTAGTTTTGGCTCTCGAATAAAACAAAGGCTACTTTTCTTCCCGTAAATTAGTTATCATGGGATAGAAATAGCTATGAAACGTTTGTATAGAAACATAGATAGTTTGCAATAACAGATTATTGCAAACTGGTATAGGTAGATACCAGTTTGCAATAATCTGCTATGAGTTGCGTTCCCTACACAAACGCTCAAGTGTCTGGGGTTCGAAAACAATGCAGTTCAAAACGCATGCGTACATCGTCTTCGCAACAGAGTTCAATTCTATCCAGCAGAAGAGTATCTTTGGGTAGAATGCACAACGCACACCAACGCGCTTCGCACAGCCAGTTATAATTAGCATACAGAGAGGGAGAGAGAGAGATAGTGACGCTTTGTCAGACGTTTTATTGATCGGAATGTGTGAGAATGAGACAGAGATATCGGGGGCCACATAGATTACGACGGAGCAAGGTCATTTCATCGTGCCGCGCCGCGCCCGCTCGTAGATGGTTTTGTAGCTAGTATGGATGTAAGATTTGTCTGCTCGTCGATAGAAGTGAAAGTATCGTTTGCAGGGCTTAGCAATGTTGTAGTACAGTTGCAAGAATATAAATTCGCGATTGGTATTTGCAGTTTTATTGCGGTATCAAAAAGTTGGCTAACCTTTGTTTGCACTTTGCAAAGAGATTTCCATGTTAGGTGCAAGTACTTTGATAATTTGGGTTTTTAACCAACTTCGAAAAAATGCTGTAGGTATTCGGCTGTATGTATTTTTAACCGACTTAAAAATAAGGGGGCTATATGACTATTTTTTATTGTGTACCTGCATAGAATTTTGAAACACTTCAACTAGTTTTATATTTCTTAGCAGCCAATTTCTTAGTCTATTGTGGCGCAATTTCGATGGTTCTTTTGCTATTACAGAAGAGATGATGCCACTTAAAAACAAGATTTTTTTATAAATTAATAGACAAATAAATTCGTAGTTATCTTTATAGGTGAAATAAATCATAAACTATTAGAAATAGTATAATTTTACTCAAAACAAAGTCGAAAAGAAGTTTGCAGTTAGGTCAATTGTTTCCATTGTAGGTAAATACTAGTTTAATTTTTTTTCTTTTCCTTGTTTGTAATTTTCTTTGTTAATAATGACTATTGGTAAACTGATTTCGATATCTAGCTATATCTCTTACCGCTATAAAAAATGTAATGAAATAAAAATTTAAAATATAGGGGCTTCGATAGGAAAACGTCATTTTTTGGCTATTTTTGCGCTTATGTTCATGAAATATTTGCCTGATGTTGCACTTGTATTATTCTTTTGCCAACATCAGCATAATTTTAAGTTTAAAATCTAAATAAATCACTGAATTTAGTTTTTAGATGTACCTATTCCTATGTGTCCAGTGTTCCCTCCCACTGTTGGTCAAAAAAAAGTATTCATAAGTGAATTCTAAATTTTTATTTCAAATAAAAAAATTAATTATTCTATTCACTTAGATAATGTTGTAGGTTTGGGTTAAAGAGCTATGGCCTCGCCTCGCGGTTTCACCCGCGTAATTCCCGTAGGAATTCCGGGATAAAATATAGCCTGTGTGTTATTCCAGACTATAATCTATCTCTATGCCAAATTTCATCCATATCCGTTCAGTAGTTTTTGCGTGAAAGAGTAACAAACGTTCATCCATACATACATACAAACTATCGCGTTTATAATATTAGTAGGATATTATATTCCTAAAAATGAATCATGAAATTTTACGTAAACAATAAATGGACGGTGTAAACATAAGATCGATAAAGAATCTAGGAAATCAAATATTTAAATCATTGTTCTTATATCTAAAAACCAGTCAGTTAAATCAAACATTATCTACAAATTGATACCATAGTAAACCAAATTGATACCTTAGTACGTTAGTAAACCTTAGTAAACTTTTCACAACTTTATTGTAAAGTATCGGCAAATAAATCGCGTATTGCGCATCCACTTACCCCATTTAATGCTTCCATCCTTTCCAGCCCATATTTCAGCAGCTCACAAAGCATTCCCAGCGAGATTTTCTTCATTGCCGGCGACCTGAAAGAGATTTTATTATTTTAGCAAAGGAACCAACCAAAATTCAAAACCTGATGGCGGGCAATGTGCTACTCCATTTCATTACAATCTGCAGAAAAAATAAAAAAAACTCTTTAGCACTTATGCCCGGGCTACACGAGGCTAGTTTCTCAAGCCAGGATAGCGAGCTAGTGTCAGTAAGCTAGCAAGCAGTACGCAAGTAGTACTTCTGGCTTCGTGTAGACAAAATTAGCTTCATTTCTAAGCTAGTAAGCTAGTAAGGTAGTTGACAAGCCAGGACAGTTTTTAATAGGATGGAGTTCTATTTTTTAAGCTAGTAGCGCAATAATTAAAAATAAAATCAGTGGTGGGGACCACTGATTTTACTATCCTGGCTTGTGTACTAGCTTCATGTGGCCGGCGAAGCTAGTTTAAAGTTGACTCGTAAGCAGTAACCACGCGTTTTGTTTGTTTTTCTCCGCGACGTTTTGTTTTAGACTCAACAGAGTATCAAACAAATCAGGCGTCATTTGGAAAATACTTTTATATTCGCCTAAATCTTCGTTGCGAAATTCTTCCAAAAGTAAAGCAGATGATCCACGTTCATCTCTTAAAATCCACGGTCATGTCCACACCCGTTTCTGTAATTCATCTTCTAGTTCGTCTAGTGCGAATTGGCACAGTTTTCGAAGTAACTGTGTCAGTCGAATAGTGTTTTTTTTTTGCGTGCAGTTCATTTTGGACGTGTGGTTACCTCTGTCACAGCAATAATACTAGCTTAAAATAATATAGCTTCGTGTAAACAGAACTAGCATATTCCAAGCCAGGTCAGCTAGCCAAGACAGTTTAAGAAGAGAACTAGCTTGCTATCCTGGCTTGAAAAACTAGCCCGGGCATAAATCTAAAATTAACCTTATTTTTCTTGATTTTTAGACACAATTTAAAGCACTTGTGTGATATAGATCCTTTCTTAAATAAATATCTGATCTGTATTTTAGCATGTGTTTTGGTTTATTTGTTTGGATTTATTGACTTCATTAGCAGCTAGCACTATGCTGAACTTCAGGCATATTTTCAGAGATATTTCACCCTTGGTTTTTTGTATTTGGTTCTAAATGTAAGGTTAATAAACTTTCATTTGGAAATTAGGTACTTAGTTAATATCTCAAATAAAGTCAAGGGTACTCAACTCAAATACAGGCAGTTTTCAGGATTTAATAAATGGTCCCAAATGTTAGGTTACTTTACTTTCATTTGGTAATCAGTTATGATCTCAAATAAAAAGGTCTACCTTCTTACCTTTGACAATATAAATACCATCTGGCAAATAGTATTTCAAAACACGTATGCAATACTACAATAATGATAGCAAGTTATAGGCAATTTCTTGGAATCTAGACACAAGAGTATACAATGTTTTCCCTACTAGTAAAATCCACCTAAAATAAATAATAGCATCATATATTTATTTACCTGGTTTCCGAACTCTCAGCATGCAAAATCTGCAGACAATCTGGACAGACCCAGTTTTTCTCAGTAGATATCTTTCTCTCCACAACTGACATGCATTTGGAATGGTAAGACCTCACACAAACTGTGCAATGCATTGCTGGATGTACGGGTTGCTTCTCATTAGGTTCAGACTCTATCTGCCAGTGACAACGCCAGCAGAATGGGTCTGAACGCAGCTTGTTTGTGTATATGGGCACCTGGTACAAAAACATTTTCTTTTAGTTACACCTTATTTACATAAGTACTGTATTTGTTTGTATTTTGAACTGATTGACAGATGTAAGTGTCAGCAAGCGCTTTTTTGTGGAAATAAAAGACTGTTGATAGTAAATGACAAAAGAAAGGAGATGTAGAAAAAGGTTCTGACTTTTTTCGTTTATAAAAAAGTGGGATTTTTAGCTAAGTACCTCTAAAAATGGTCAAAGAAATCATTTGTATACTTACTTGTTCTTCAATCTTTTTCTTTTTAGGAGTAGTCTCAGTAGAATCACTCTGTTGTATTCGAGGTGCCGATTTTTGTTTCTGTTTAATATCTTCTGTTTCACTGTCAGATTGTGTATCATCAGAATCTTTCATAGTCTTTGATGTAACAGAGTTTAAAAACAGTTTGCATTTGGTGACAAAATCTGGATTTTGTGACCTCATTGACCTTTTCAATGGTGGTTTATCTGTTTCACTGGCTAGTGAATCTTTTTTATCATCTGGAATACTTTCCTGTTCTACTGATGTATTGTGGCTGGTATCCAGGTTGGATCTGGACTTTCTTATCTTGCTTGTCAGCTGTGTACATTCGCTAATGATCTTAGATTCCTTTGCCGAGTTTATGAGAGACTTCAGTTCTCGACTGATACTCTTGTTGTGTTCTTTCTCAGAGGACATTGTTGATGTTGAAGATGACTGCTGTGAGTCATTGGATGCCTCAGATTCTAACACATCCATTGGGACAATAACACTAGCTGAAGCCACAGGTTTTTCTGTCTCAGGTAGAACCTCCTTTTGGCTTTCTTTAGGACTAGTTTCTCCATTCATGGTACTAGTTTCTAAGGTAACATCTTTGCTGGTTGATGGTTGAGCTAAATCCTGTGACTTACTTGATTTGTCATCTTTGCTTTCTTTATTGTCTGGTGTTTCAGACACCTCAGTTGGTTTAATGGAAATGTCATCAGTCTCTATTTCCTTCTCCTGTGTCTTTAAATCCTTGATGGGTTGTTTCCTGACTAATTTTATAGGACGAGACTTGTTGATTGATTTTTGAAAGATTGGAAAAGTTTTATCCTCTGGGCGTTCTACGGCTGGATTTTTTTCTGTTGGTTTATCTTTATTTGGCACCACTACAAGGTGTGCATAGGGGTCTGGGTCAGGATCTTTGACAGTTGTTTTCTCAGTTTTTGAATCTTTGACAGGAGACTTTTTGATAATAATAATAGTTTTTTTCTGTGCTGGTGCGCTGCTTTGAGTGACCAGGTTTTTATCACAATCAGAGCTTGTGTCAGTAGGTTTATTGCTTTCTTTACTATGGGTTACCAATGTGGTAGTTATTGTTGAAGAATCAACATTTTCTGCTTCATTTTCAGGGGGAGACATCTGAGCAGCAACTTTTTCCGGAGAAATTGTAGTCACCTTTTGAGGGGATTCAGTCTTTGCAGGTGACATAGGTGGTTTTAATATTTCACTTTTACTTGGTGAGTATATTGAGTGGTTTCCTTGCTCTTTTTGTGGTGTTTTCTTTTCTGATATTACACTTTTTATAACATTGCAACTAGTCTCCTGTTGGCCATCACTTTCCATGTTTGAAGTGGGTAGCTCTTCGTTGACTTTCTCTACTGTTATAGTCATCTCAACTTGGCCATTGGATCCAGTCACCTCCTGGGTGTCCACTGCATCGTCCGTGGTCGAAGTCACGTCTGTCTCCATGTGGATATCAGAGTTCTCCTCCATCACCTGTGAATAACAAAACATTATATTTTTAGCCTGACCTACAATGATGTAAGAAAATGTGGCTACAGTGGGGACTCCTAGCTATTGCTATGTACCTTTTACTAATACAATCTATAAACAGAAGGAACCGGTCATTACCCTAGTACAGAAACCCTGCCAGCCACTTTATTCACTTTCAATACATACTGTACTCCAACAACCATACAAACACACTCACCGCACGTTTTTATTTCCGCACAAGAAGAACGTCACTACAAATGTGACTGATGTTAGAGTAACTCAGTTAGGTAGACAAGGTAACTTTCAATTTAGATTTTGATTGTTTTAGGGCAAGACAATAAAAGAAACGAACTAAAATATTCACACATCGCCATCGCAAGCAACCGTAAATTTTTATTTGCTTGGACTAATTTTTGCGACAGATGTCGCTGCAGCTGCAGTATGAGTAAGTGAAAAGAATAGCTATCGCTTTCTCTTTCTAAATTTTTGCCCGAAACGATGATGAGAAGAGCGAAGCGAAGAGACTTCGACTTGGACAGGACAACCGAAGTACCAACTAACATGAACTTAGCAACAAGTTCGTGGTCGCGGCCCCGACAACGCGACTCCGCTCCGCTCCGGGTAAAATTATTCGAAAAGTTTTTATTCGATCTTGGCAACATTAAAGATTTTTTCAACAAAAAAAGTTGCAATCAAGAATTGGAAAACAAATTCAAACAGATCTTACTGCAGATGGTTGCAAACAGTCTAAAAGTAGCTAACTGTTCCACCAGTGGCGGCGCTAGATCTCGCGTGGACGTCGGCGAAATTAGGTTCGCGAGGCCCCCTTTTTTCCCAATCAAGAAAATATTAAATTACGTAAACCGAATTATAGTTAAAATAATATTATCAACAAATTTTATTAAACATTTTAAGGTCAGTTGGGGTAAGTGCGGCTATGGGGTGAGTGCGGCAAGCATCATTATTCAAGAAATTAGCAATGTTATTGCTAAAACCGCCATCTAGACTCTTGTCACAAAATTAGTTCCCAACAAAAAAATTGGGAGCGCTAATAGAGAGGGGAAATAGGAGTTATCGCCATTTTTTTTTCTTACTCGGATTTTAATACACATCGTAGTTGATACTGCAAAACTAAAATGTTGCTGTGCTACAAAAACAAGGTTTTTGCTTAGATTGGATAATCTGTAATACGTTAGTGTTTTCTTTAGATCCTAAGCTTCGTATTTATGTAGTTATTTTATTTGTATCTATGCTAAATAAGCAATAATCCCAGTTCAAAAATTTCACCTCAAGTTGCACTTGGGCGAAGTGCGGCACTATGCCGCACTTACCCCAAGTCAGTGGTTTTCAACCTTTTCAACCTTATGTTTTGAGATTACGTTAGATAGACTGAATGTCGTTATAAAAATATGCAAAATGAAGTTTTAAATCCGCCTTAATATTTCGAAGTTATGAAAGGCTGAATCTAGAATATTAAGCCTCATTTACATGATACCATTTTCTTGCCTGTTGCATATAATTAAATTGAAGCAATAAATGACTTGCATGGTCTAAACAATTTATTGTATAATAATATAAACAAAATTATTGCTTTCAATTAATTGCATTCAATTATTGCTCTTGAATATACAAGAAAATGGTATCATGTAAATGAGCCTTTAGGCGAGATTTATTTTGAAACATTTATTTTCTTTGGCAACTTAACGAATTAGGTTTTTTTTAAAAAATAATACATATAGTTACTAAATTAGTTTAGGAATTTATGAGAGACTGAATGTTATTAGCTTATAATTCTAAGAAAACAACGAATGCTAAGCAATTAAGCATATTAAGCTATATTAGCATATTATGCTATTAAGCATGATTTTCTTATAAATATAAAAAATATGAAATTTAATTATTAAATTATTAAGTTTAAAATAAAGTTTATTTTGATACCTTCTGTTCTACTTGTTTCTTTATTTTTCTGAATTATTTGATTATAGTGATCTCAATAAGTTAAATTAATAAAAAATAATAACTCGAACTCTTTATTCATTTAAAAAGATTTTTCAATCTATAAAAGGGAACACATATTTATTAAATTGATTGATTTTTTAAAGTATACATAAACATCATTATGACCATTGTTGTCAAAATAACAGTACATACATCCCATTACCTTTATCTTCCTTCTTGGGCAGTCAGGTATAAATGTTTAGTACCACTGGATAGCTTGTTCCTTAGGAATTATGCCGAACTTCCCCCATTTCATAACTTTCTAATTTTTTTCGGTGAACCTTATATCTAGGATCCAAGAGTCGAATAGAGACTTCTACTTGAACGTTCTTCTTTCTGATATTCATGTTGAAATTAAAAAAAGAGTCATTTACTGGCATTTGTAGACCCCTGCCGCACTTACCCCATTTCTTTGGGAAAGTGCGGCTATGGACATGCTGTTAAAAATCCAATCAAATACATAGAAAACTACTACAGAACTCTAAACTTGCAGGTTCCATTTGGAGATAATTCATCAGGGAACGTGGAAATGAAATAAATTATTTTAAAAATGTTCACAGTATAAACACAATTCGAGTGCAAAGTGAACTTAAAATAAAATACGCCGCACTTCCCCCAACTGACCTTATTGTTATTAATCAAGTTTTATTGCTTTTCAAATGATGACAAAAGTTACATAATTAGAAGTTAAATAAACGAACTTTTCGGCTTTTGGCCTCACTGAACTTATTCAGGATTATTAAAAAGAAATTTTGTCCATGCGAGTCTAGTCTGCGAGTGTTGCGTTACATTCACAAAAGGAATGATTGTTTACGTTTCGCTCGCAGAATAAATACAAAAACGACAGGGGTATTCCCCGATCCGCGCTCAAATTTGTTAAACTTTCATAGTGTTGCCAGACGATTCTGCCCGTACGTAAAGTGCTCATCGCAAAAAACGAGAAACACACTCACTTAAATCGCGCAAGTGTTATGTATCTACTATTTTAAAATAAATAATAATGAATAACTAAATTTTAAATAATAAAATAGTTTTGCGAGGCCCCCCCAAGCGCGAGGCCGTCGGCGGTCGCCGACGTCGCCGACGCCTAGCGCCGCCACTGTGTTCCACATATATACCAGTCGAACACGTATAAAAGTCTCCACACACTGAAGCCGGAGGCGGAGCGGTCAGCGGAGGCGAAGGCGTGCCGGTTATTCCTATGGCACACCGCGCCGCGCCGCCGCCGCGCCGCCGCCGCCACCACACCACCGCCTGCAGTGTGTGTGTAGGCTTTCATATGATTCTAATAGAATACAACTCGCACACCTTCGCAGGCGCACTGTACGCACTGGCTGCACTACCTTACCTTACCACGCTGTATGGCAATTTGGCAATGGACTAATTTGGTAATTTGGGCTACTGATGATGATGATGGCAGTACTGTTGCACTGCACTGCGCTGCCGACACTCACTAGCTTTCGGGTCACGCTTCGCATCGACGACGACCCTCTCATTGACCGAAATTGAATAAGGAAGTTTCCAAATTTTTTATTTAAATGTAGAAAAATAATACTATACTTGCAATAAAGCCCAGTGATTTTTTTTTTCAATTATCTTCATAAATGACGAAGTTATGATACTTTTCCCGTCCGGTTTAAAAGTTCTCGGCGCGCGGCCGCTCAACAACGTCATGACGTCACAACTTCCGCGAGACGCTCGAGTCGAGTAGTAATCGATGCGCGGTCACCTCAGACGGTTGTTGCTTTTGGCTAAATCAAGACCGAATGGATATTATCGTTGTAGAATCTGTGCAGGACAACATCTACATAGTTTTAAGATTGCTAGTATTTTTCTGAAGGTCTGGTTATCAGGTTTTAGAGTTCGAAATCGTTCGTCGTTTTCAGTTATCATCATAGAATAGTGTTGGTACTTGTCTCCAACAAAAATAGGCCATAGGTTATCTTTATATACTGGCCATAGATCGTTATCCTACCTGGCCGGAGGGTGCCCTACACTACGTTTGCCCAGTCGCGGTCTCCACCCAAGAACACGTTTATCGCAACTATCTAATAGATTATCTTATAGTTGATAGAAAACAATATATGTACCTACCTACCTTTGTGTAAATAAGGTTTATTTTGTGTACAGTCGAACATTCTAGAGCTTTCGGGAATGTGCAGAAAGCTCTGGAAAGTTCTGGAATATACGAGATCAAATACTAATTATCTATTACAGTAAACGTAAACTAATTAACATAGCTTGGGTTTGGAACCCTATTTAAATAAAGAGATACCTATGTGTGTTAGAGGGTTCCGCTCTTCCGTAATATATAGTTACAATAATATTGGAAGGTGCGTATTTGAAAGATTAAATTAAAACATTTAATATTGTTTGCAAAAGTTTGTTAGCATTTGATTGTTTAGATAAGTGTGCGCCTGTGTGTTTGTGGCGTGTGTGTATAAGTATATGTGTGTGTTTGTGTTTTGTGCATGTTAGTGTTTTGAGTTGTGTGTGTGTTGTGTGCATGTGTGAGTACCTTACCGAGTGTGTTGAGTTGGTTTATATGTGACGAAGATCATTCGAGAACATAGTAGAAACTTCTGGAAGCCTATAGAACAATCTCTAAGTCTGTATAATGATATCAATAAATCGTCTTCACTAGTCCTCTAAAATCCCAACATTATGATTTTGATGTAAATATGTAACTTTAGGAAAATATGCTCTTGTAATTCCGATCACTGCTTATTAATGTTCATGACTTTGAAGTATATCATATCAAGGTTCTCGATCGAATCGAAAAGAAAGAAAGAGACAATGGGAATGACAGAGACAGATTTACCTTTCGGAAAATCGTGGAAACATAAGACAAGGACAGCTGTCGGTGTGGCTGGCGTTTGAATGAAAGGGACAGAGTTATTTCTCTAGAAATTTGTCGATTTTCAACTAAGTTTTGTAATGTTACGAGGTACCTATTGGAGATATAAAAGGCCGAACATGTCCGACGATTATTCATTCAATGTTTGGAATGGATTAAGTATAGATTAAGTCTTTGGAAACGAACAAGTGAAAAAAAAATAGTGGACTAATAGAAATATAAATTCAGTACCTATTGCAGTAGGTATGGAAATATAATAGCTGTTCTCACAGTCACATCTCAGTCTTTAAATTCTACGTCATCTTCATATATAGGACTTTCTAGTGACGTCGCATAGAATCATTATGGAAACCGTGCAAGTTGATGCTACAGTATATAATATTGTGTCGTGCCCAAGTGCACAAGTACCTACAACTATTAGTGCACCTGATAAACATTATTTTATGGTGCCTAAAAAATAAGATTGGTGCAAAGTTATTAAAAGAAAGAAATCTCTTTCAAATAAAATAAACACTAGATGCGCCCCGCGGCTTCGCCCACGAACCAGAGATTTTTGTCATACAAATTCCAGAAAGTTATTGCACACCCCCTAGTTATTGTTATTGAGTAAAAATAAAAAATACGTGTTAAATTATTCATTCCAGAGATAAGTTACTGTTGTACCGAGTTTTGAGAGAATCGAACCAAGGAATAATTATTTTCCATACAAACTTTACCACCCCATTTAACCCCTTCAGAGATTATTTTTTCTAAATTTTACTATCCTATATGTTATTTTAAGTCCCAATCGATTTACATATCAAATTTCATCTAAATAACTTAAGTAGTTACGGAGATTATCGATAACAAACATTCACACAGACTTTCCCATAATTTATTCTAATAGTAAGATATTAAGATATTAATAAGGTTACTTAATACTTTATATAGACACCCACACCACACACCGCGTTCCATGTACCTACTTACTTACTGTGAGCGACAAACGACGAAACAGCCGAAAAACGCTTTCCGCCCCTACTGTACCGTTGACTCGCCGGGAATTGTGACGTCACAGGCGAAATGCCTCGCACTTATTTCAAAATATACGTTTGGGGTTCAGTAAAATTGGAATAACTTTGTCATTTTTCAAGTTTTTTAAATAATTCTTTCACCATATATATTGTAATTTATATGCCCTTCAATTCATGTAAGTAGTTTTTATTTTTGAAAAATTGGAAACTTCCATAATGATGAAAGGTGGGTTGGGTTGGGGTGGACCAGCTGTGGATGTCAATGTCATCAATCCCGTTGACATTGACTTGACAGTAAGCAAAAATATCAAGATTCGTATTCCCTTGGCAATCAAAATTTTTGTATTTTGTGATAGTGGCTGTAAACTAAGTGGTAATGCTAAACTTTAACTGTTTTTATTAATCATTATGGAATTTATAGAGCTTATTCTAATAAATAAATTAGACGGAGTAATTCTCAAATATCCACATCAAGAAAACGTAGATGGAACTGTATGTATCACTGGACATCACCTGATTTTGAGCTCTCGAAAAGAGGGTGTACACGAGCTTTGGGTTAGTATTTTATTTTATAAAATCCGACTGGTATTGACATGGATCAATTGAGCTACCTTTAGACTGTTTGCAACCGTCTGCAGTTAGCTCAATGGTTTCAATTGTAAATACTAGTTGTAATTTTTCTATTTCTTTGCTTGTAATTTTCGTTGTTAATAAAGTTATTACAAATTTTATAAAATGACTAGATACAGCTAGTAGGTCTATAATAATCAGAAAAAAATCTTTCATCTGAGTTTAATGAGATATTCATGCACAATTAAGTAAATAACGTTTTCATTTACAGCTACTTCATAAAAACATTGATAGCATAGAAAAGAAAGAAAATAAACCAAGTAGTGGGGTAACACAAGGAGGTTCATTGTTCCTCAAATGCAAGGACCTAAGGGTATTCCAGCTGGACATCGCAAACTCAATAGAACTAAACCTCATGGCACAAACCTTAGAGAATTTATCCAGTTTACAGGATCCTGGCTTGTTTTATCCATTCTTTTACAGACATATGCACCAGATTGTTGAAGATGGATATGGTCTTTACAGGTAAGTTCAAAAGCCTATTAAAAATCCTAACTGTCTACAGACATAATAAATTGCACAAAAATAATGGCAGACACTAATTAGAGCTTAAAGAACAATGCCTAACTCTAACTAAGTCAGGTATCTAAGGACCATGAACCTTATAGCTAAGGAGAGATTGAGGCCAGGTCTCATTGTGGTAAAGTCTGAATTCCTATTCCACAAATTTTTCAACAGAATTTCAAGTACCGGAGACGTCTATTCCATATTGTCACTCTCTTGCCTCAAAGCAAGAGAACCTAAAATGATTAATGGATGACCCCTTTTGCACTCACTTAATTCTTTTTGCTTCAGCATAGAAGGTGAATACACAAAAGTACTGGCCACAGAGGAATGGCGAGTCTCTCGTGTAAATCAGAACTTCACTGTCTGCTCCAGCTATGGCAAAGCAGTTGTGGTACCGAAGAGTATTGATGACGAGACACTCGCTGCTGCTGCTACATTCAGGCAAGATGGGAGGTTTCCAGTGCTTGCTTATAGACATAATAATGGGGTAAGAAAAACAGAGACATCTTAATCGCAATCATAGGAATATTATAGATAATTGGGATAATTTAGCTTCCTTCTTTCTTCCTAAAGTAAAAGATCAGTTCTGCAGATTGTCCCTTCATTGACACAAGCATATGCCAACAGTTACTGTTGGCATAGCATATGCCAATAGTTACTGTTGGCATATGCTTGGATACACAACTGTTGTGTATGGTTCCTAATAAAAATATTTTATTTTATTTATTTGGAAAACAAACAGCTATTATTAAACAATTATTCAACTACAATAGTAGAAACTTATTGGTAACTTAAGCCTAACAGTTTCTTCATATGGGCAATCTATGTTCAATGTTCAATTTATTCCATAACACAAGCTCTGCTTAGCTTGGGGCTAGATGATGCTGTGTGGACTGTCCGGAATTATTTATTTATTTAATGTGTCTTTATAACTTAAAAAAACAAAACTACAAAATATGTAACTAATATCTATTAATATAGATAAATAATCCTTAATTACATAGCTTTATTAAGCTTATCTTATAGAAAGGCAATGGAATTGGCGGACATAGAACTTTATTACATAGCCTTATTCAACATTCAGTATTTCAGTAAACTAATCCTTTAGAAAGGCAATGCACACGTACCCACTCCTCTAACTTGACTCTCTCCCAATAAGGTTTGCTGGAAGAGAACTCTTTAGGGTTAAGCTCGCCTGTGCCATAATTTATCAAGTTTTAAGTTTTTCTTGTATGTATTTTTCATTTGTGCATTAAATAAATGAAGGCAATGGAATCTGCCACCTTATCACTACAAACATATAACTTCATATAAGCTTCAGTCTAGACCAAAAACTTCAGCTTTCTAAAGCATAAGTTTACTGAAGTACCTACTGAATGTTTAAGAAGGCTATGTAATAAAGACGCTTCCGACTGGAATTGACATGGATCAATTAAGCTACCTTTAGACTGTTTGCAACTGTTTGCAGTTAGCTCAATGGTTTCAATTGTAAATACTAGTTGTAATTTTTCTATTCCTTTGCTTGTAATTTTCGTTGTTAATGAAGATGTTTAATTTGTCCCAAAAATTGTGTGTGTAATTTTCGTTGTTAATAGAGTGTAATAAAGTAGAGTGTACAACAATATGTGTGAGAGCAGAAAGTCCTCTAAAAACAACTTAAGGCGCAAACAGGAGGTACACTAGCGCCACCACTTATTTTGTCATATGATTACGTTAAAAGAATTTCCAAAAATCATAAGTAATCAAAAAATAAGTGGTTCAAGATAGACAAGAACAAATTAAGAGGGACAGGACATTCTTCAGTTTCGTTTTTATTTAAGTACTAGCGACCCGCCCCGGCTTCGCACGGGTTTATTATACGTATAAATCTTTCTCTTGAATCACTCTATCTATTAAAAAAAACCGCATCAAAATCCGTTGTGTAGTTTTGAACATTTAAGCATTCAAAGGGACATAATGATATAGGGACATAGGGACAGAAAAAATCGACTTTGTTTTATACTATGTGGTCAGTGATGTCAGTGTATGTGTGTGTGATCAGTGTGTCAAAAACGACTTTTACTTGCTATATTATTAAAAAAAAACCCTACTAGTTTTAACTGCATGATACCGTTCAGTACAATAAAGTATTCATTCATTCATATTTGAGATACAAACAACAGCAAAGGCGTACCGGGAAAGACTCGAAAACCACCCCAACGAACTGGCTCGGAAACTAACTAAACCCCTATATCAGAGGAGGCTGAAAAGAAAGGACATAATTGAAGGTCCACAAGACCCACGAGTGATAGTGCAGGAGTGTGCTTCACCCGAAATAAAATAGAAAGCTCATAAAATCTGCTCATAGTTGAAATAACTGATCGCAGATGAAACAAGAAAAAAAAAAAAAATTCATTCATATTTTCAGGCCGTGTTAATGCGCGCAGGGCAGCCCCTTTACGGCCCGAAGCACCGTCGATGTAGGCCTGACGAGGCTATTCTGAACACAGTCGTCGCTATCGGGACGAAAGGAGTCATCTACGATCTGAGGAGCTCTAGTTCTATATCACAGCAGCAGAATAAAGGTAACTGTAGAGACAATACGCTCGCAACGAACAAGGAATGGAGCTCTCATTAAATATTTATTTTAGATATAAAACACCCAGAACCCTTTAATAGATATATATATCAAAAATTTGTTTCAAGGCGGGAATCGAACCTAGGGTTGCCAGACGGTCGGGAATTGGCGGGATTCTCCCGATTTTTTGTATGTCCTCCCGACTCCCGACAAAGCAAATAATCTCCCGAAAAATAAGTTCGATAATTTTAAGTTCACATGTTCGTCAAAAAAAACTTGCAAACCACTTGGGCGCTTGGCGCAGAGCGAAAAAACATTGCAATGCACTCCGTCTGAGTCGAGTCGGCATATTTTATAAGAAACTGCGTTGAAGTTAAAAATTTAACCAAGTTTATATTTTCAATTCCAGTAAGTAACGCTTACTGCGAACGCGTTTTTAGTAGATATACTTAATAATTTATACTCAAACTAGCGACCCGCCCCCCTTCGCACGGTTTTCACGTAGGTATAAACCTTCCTCTTGAATCACTCTATCTATTATAAAAAACCGCATCCAAATCCGTTGGGTAGTTTTAAAAATTTAAGCATTCAAAGGGACGTAATGATATAGGGACATAGGGACAGAAAAAGCAACTTTGTTTTATACTATGTAGTGAAGAAAGGAACCGAATGAGCAAGGATTTAATAAAAGCGGAATTAATAATTCGTTTGAATTTCGACGAAAATTGTTTAAATTTTAAGACCTTTTTGAATAGCGATAAAGCTCAAAAGTTGTTAAACGCGGTAAAAAAAAATCCATATACTTATGGCAAGAACAAAACCCATTCGGTTCACAAATATATACTACCTATGTTTGTTTACCTAATATATTATAATTATAAATTATAATTCATATTTATTATTAACATTTTTCTTTATTTCTCCCGACCAAAGCCCTAAAATCCCGAAAACTCGGTCATTGATCCCGATAACAGGAAGAATCGATCTGGCAACCCTAATCGAACCTCCTGCGTCGCAGTGGACCTTCACCCGCCGCCACAGGTCGTTGATTATAGATGAACTATAGCAGAATTAACATTAGTATTTCAATTGTTTATTGCAATCACAAGTATTTGCCCGCGGCTACGCATTCATTGTTTCTACGGAAACGTTTCAAAGGTATTTCTACCTATGGGAACTGATTTATGTAATGAAAAGTAGCCTGTTTTATTCCAGGCCTAGAACTACCTGTATAAATTAAAACCCGATCTGTTCAGTAATTTGACGTGAAGAGGTAACAAACAATCATCCATCCATCTATCATTAAAACTATCGCATTTCAAATCAAATCATTTATTTGACACAGTTTAACAAGCAGTAATTTAAATGTATCCATAGACTCCCGAACTAGTAAAGAACTGTATTTCAGGAGTCAGTGGCTTCTCCCATGTAATTTACATATTGTGTACATATAAATGAAACAAAATATTACAAAATTCTTAAGATAGAAATCTAATTACAAAAAAGGAATAATGTTTCTTAGTATTGTCATCTTAAATAGTACTTATAAGTGTAATTAATTTATATTATTTTTGTGATTCCAGGTGGAGGAACGGAGTCCAACGCAAACTACTCACAATGGAAGATCTACAACCGCTCCATGGACGAAGTTGACAACCAGCAACAGCTGTTAGACAGCTATTCTAAACTCATAGAAGCGTGCAACGATCGCGAGATATCGAGCGACAAGTGGATATCGAAACTGGAGTCGTGCGGATGGCCTGAGAATGTTCGGAACGCGCTGCATACTGCCTGTATTGTGGCCCAGCATATACACCAGGTGAGATCATTCAACCAACAACAGCTGTTAGACAGCTACTCTAAACTTATCGAGGCGTGCAACGATCGCGAGATATCGAGCGACAAGTGGATATCGAAACTGGAGTCGTGCGGATGGCCTGAGAATGTTCGGAACGCGCTGCATACTGCCTGTTTTGTGGCCCAGCATATACACCAGGTGAGATCATTCAACCAACAAAAGCTGTTGGAAAGCTATTCTAAACTTATCGAGGCGTGCAACGATGGTGAGATATCACTGTGGCACGGCGGTATTAAATAGTTTGACGAATTGGTTCCTTGTGTTCAGGGTTTTCGATAACCGTCTCGGGACAAAAATATTTAACGAATGCAGATATTTGTTTTGGGTTTATTGTATACCTAAAAAATATAGCTATGTAATGTATTAAGTATCTAATAATATCTTATACCCCATCTAGCCCCAAGCTAAGCTCCGCTTAGCTTGGGGCTGATGCTGTATGTATTGTCCAGTATTATTTATGGATTTGTCATCGTCATCAACATCGTCCACTGCTGGACATAGGCCTCCCTAAATGAGCGCCATAGCGGCCTGTCTTTAGCTATATTCTTAATATTGTACCCTGGTTTCAGAAGGCGGAACCCGTTCTCTTGCACGGTACTAAAGGTGAAGACGCCACGTTAGTCGTTTGCTCTCTAGTGCAGATTGTGTTGAACCCTGACTGCAGAACCATACGAGGGTAAGTATTAGAATCTTTACTTTGCTGTAACTAGCACGGGAAGTAAAGTTTTACTGTCCACATTAACGCCCGTAGCACACCTCCGCTGCGAAACCATAACAGCGGAACCGCCTTAATTTCGCTGTGTTTTGTCCGTATGTAGGAGAAGCGGAACTGCCACGGAACTGCCTGTTCTAACGCATAGATTTAACTATATTCTATCTCTTTCCCCGCGCGGTTTCGTCGATAATACTCCTACGCCAGCCACACTACCGCGCTCCGGCCGCCATTTTGTGGCGGTGCCGCGTTGTTTTCGCACGTGTTTGTGGAAATCGACAAATCGACAGTTTCGGACGCCCGTTCCGCAACTCAAACTACACTTATCGCAGCGGAGGTGTGCTACGGGTGTAAGAGTCTACTGTCATTTTTGTTTATTCAACTGGATGTATTCGTTATGTTGGTCACCTAGGTAAATTGGTCACCTAGGTATATTGTTACGAAATTTTTCTTGACCGAATTTGGAGGTATCCTGACTAAGTATTTCTAAGTATTCTATTTAACACTAAGTAGCTTCTTAATAAATGTTTTATAAGTTTTCATAAATAAATATTATTTTCAATTCGACGACCGATGTGACGCAGGAGGCCACGGGTTCGATTCCCTTCTTGGGACAAACAATCTGCAAATAATTGTTCTGGGTATTTTCTATACATAAAAAAATAAATCTATGTGTAATGTTTTGTATTAAGTATATCAGCCATCTAGTACCCATTACACAAGCTATCTTAGCTTGGGGCTAGATGATGCTGTGTGGAGTGTCCAGCATTTCATTAAAATATAATAGAAGCGTTTTACATAAAATAAAACGCATATTAATTTACTTACCTTGGTAAACGTTTAATAACTGAGATAGGCACAACATTTCCCGCCATATAAATAAGTATTGGCTTTGACTTTCTGTAAAAAAGTACTAGCCAATCAGTAACCTCGTCCAATGAGCAGTTAGCCAATCCGGTGTCTTCCCGCCACCGGCCGCTACGTCAAATGTGCGCTGTAGCGCCGACATCTTGTTTCTTCATTGCGTCGAATATCACCAGGCAGAATTTAAAATGTAAACGTTTACCAAGGTAAGTAAATTAATATGCGTTTTATTTTATGTAAAACGCTTCTATTAATTTGACTGTACCTTGGTAAACGTTTAATAACTGAGACGTGTTTGTTATCGCCTGGTGGTGGTGAAGACACTCAACGCCAATGTGAACTTACTATTTTTTAAATAATGTTATAATCGTAAGCCACATCGCTTTGAATGCAAATTAGTCATTGTGACATTCAAAACTGCAATACGTATGGTCCAAAACACAATTAAAATAACCTCATATAAAGAGATGGCTTAAATAATTAAAAGACATTTATGTCTTGTTTCGACTGGTTCTGAAATCAATATCATAGAGATACCATTTTTAAACAGATTTATCGCACTCTATCACGATGATGATAGAATGTGCCATCGATCCTAGTATAATAAGTAAATAATTCTGAACAAAACCCCACACAGTATCATGCAATAAGGCCGCCCAGCTCAGCATGAATTATATTCTGAGTGATTGGATACTGATGACTGATAAACTTATAACAATAAATTGCTAAATATGTTCGTATTGTATCAGTATACCTAACTGTAAAATAAGACTTCAGCAGTTTAACTTCTTTTAGAAAAAGTTTTTGCAACTTTTGCATTGTGTACGACCTTCGGTGACAATAAATCATTGCACAACTGAAAACTAAAATATCTGCTCCAAAATGTGAGTAGGTACTAGGTATTTAACTCAGTTTTATGAACATAGTACTCGTTTTAAACAATTTAAAGCATGTGGGAAAACAGCATACATTAACATTTCAATTTATTGCAGTGCGCTGTAATACCTGAGTAGGTACTTTATGAACCTTTATGGTGAAGCTTTGTATGTCCATCTAAAATGTCCAGTTATGGGAAGTTCTTATAATACATTTGAATAACTGGTTTTTCCTCCCCACAATGTTTGGACTAGATTACAAGTTTTGCGATAAGACTTGTGTACATTTCCACTGTAGAAGCGTAAGAAATCTTAGATCCGATACACATAGCCAAAAATACAGGTATATCTATTTCTTTTTTCTTATACTTGTTTTGCTCTTAAATACGCACTGGATATCCTTCTAATGTTATTCGAAAATCATACCGAATAGATTTACAAATTCTCACCCGAGAGCATATAGGTACTAAACATAGAGAGGTCTATTGAGACATCAATAAAATTAAGACCAATAATGGTAACTAGTAAACCCTAGATTACTAA
This sequence comes from Eupithecia centaureata, assembly GCA_944547425.1. Taxonomy (NCBI): domain Eukaryota; kingdom Metazoa; phylum Arthropoda; class Insecta; order Lepidoptera; family Geometridae; genus Eupithecia; species Eupithecia centaureata. The sequence goes on from OX155679.1 coordinate 5,478,923, forward strand.
GCAGCTTGTGACAGTGAAACCAAGTTTACTTCGAGAACCAACGTTATTTGTAACACTGTAGGTATTAGAATTGTGCATGAATACCACATTGTCACCCATTGTCACCCATTGTCAATGTACCTCGAAAACAAGCTCTTCATTCGAGATGCAGTAGTGGCTGTTGTACTACATTGCTTATATAATAATAAACAAGAACCATTTTCCGCTTAACTAGTAGTTATGTTGAAACATCTCACGACAAATTACTGATAATTCTGACGTCATCGCTTACGAAGCGATAATATGGATGTACCTTTATTCTCTCATTAAGGATCACAGAGTGCTAGAGTTTAGAAGCTGACAATGATCGCTTGCTTGTAAAGAATAGTGTAACACTTTATAAAATATAAACAGTTCTTTATGTCCTGTCCTTTACTGATGTTCAAAAAGAAGACTATGACGATTTTCCAAGGTTTCCACCAGTTTCAAATTTTAATTTTAAAAATGTATTGGTATTTGCGATGTCTAATACAGTTGAGAATACCTTCAACAATTTATCATACAAAGCAGATAACAGAAATGCCACTTATGATAAAAAGTATGATGAGGGTAGTTGTAAATAAACGCGTGAACATTTATTACCGTACACACCTTTGTACAGATAACCAAGAAATGCCACCGGTTATAAAAAGTATGAAGAGGGTAGTTGTAAATAAACACGGGAATGTTTCTTATCGTTCACACCCTTATCGTTCCCACAATCATAAATCCGGACATGGATTGAGTACAATTCAGAGCCTATACAGGTAGCTATATGACATACACTAGACACTTATAGATAGTAAAATCTCAAAGTTAGTGCCGCACGCAACGCCAGTACTTTCACCAAATCTCCTTCTTTTTGTCTGACAAGTAAAATCTTTTATACAATGTACTCTTAAAACGGTCAGGCCAGTGAGTGAGCTAGACCCATACATATGCGTGGACATATCCACTGACAGACAGTATCTTGATACTGAAGGCAACTTTGTGCAAGATATTGTGTTTTGGTAGAAGTTCCTTATTTATACTAACAACTATCTCACGCACGCAACATTCAAATTCGTGATGGAGGAGTTCTAATAATAGGCACTAAATTTTTAATGCGGGTGGGCAGCATTTATATTATAATTCATTTCCATAATTATTTGTGGTTCCCTACAATTGTTAATCATTTTAAAGAACTTGTCTCGTCAATGAGAAGTTTTGTAGGTAGACTGAATAACTTATATGTTAACCTTAGAGTCTTTCCTGCGATCTCATGAATCCAAAAGGGTTCTTATATCTGCTACCGTTCACATATCATACAGTGTGAAAAATAGTAACTCTGGGTTAGACTATGTTGAATGTAAATCAGCTCGAAGGCTTAGGCTTGCACTTCATCCACAATGGCACCTCAAACCAGCTGCTATGCAATCAGCCCATCGATAAATTTATCAACCTGCTTATCCGCCCGAGTTGGCTAAAAAGAGTTTCTTACGATATCTTTATATGACTTTTGTCACAAGTACGGTTTATCAGAAGATTTTATTATTCCTTCAGCTAAACGGCTCTTTCTGAATGTTAATGTCTAACAATAAGTCTATATAGGTATCGAACCTCCCAGATCTTTTGTTGATAGGTATGCAATACACGAATCATATATATTGGTAAGACATTTGTCAATAGGTACGCGATACCCTGCACTTTATATTTTGATCCCTGTTGGAGGTGCACCACGATTGATGCTTCTATTTAATAATAGTTAAACCTTCCCGGAAGTTCTTGTCAATAGGTACGCGATACCCTGGACTTTTTATTTTCATCACTGTTGGAGGTGCACCACGATGCTTTTATAGTTAGCCTTCCTGGAAGTTGTTGTGAGTAGGTACGCGATACCCTGAAATTCATCGCTGGTGAAGGTACACCACCACGATGAATTCCTTAATCCAAACAAGCAACCCTTTCTGAAGCTTATGTGAACACATACTTACGTTGAATATTCGAGAATAATGCATATCACGTCCAAGACAATTTAAAGCTGAAAAATATTCGGTTCGCCCGAATTTTATCGGTCATCGCAGCCCTGCGAGGGTGCGTAATGAACCCTGCGAGGGTTTTATTATATATTTGCAAGGAGTTGACAATGCGGCAGCCATTGTAGCCCTGCGAGGGCGTTAAAACAACCCTGCGAGGGTTTTTATTCCGTGTCCAAAATAATCTAAAGCTGAAAATATTCGGTGCGCCCGAGTTTTATTTATGTCATCGCAGCCCTGCGAGGGTGCGTTATGAACCCTGCGAGGGTTTTATTATATACTTACTTGCAAGGAGGTGACAATGCGCCAGCCATTGTAGCCCTGCGAGGGCGTTAAAACAACCCTGCGAGGGTTTTATTCCTTGTCCAAGATAGTCTAAAGCTGAAAAATATTCGGTGCACCCGAATTTTTATTTATGTCATCGCAGCCCTGCGAGGGTGCGTTATGAACCCTGCGAGGGTTTTATTATATACTTGCAAGGAGATGACAATGCGCCAGCCATTGTAGCCCTGCGAGGGCGTTAAAACAACCCTGCGAGGGTTTTTATTCCTTGTCCAAGATAATCTAAAGCTGAAAAATATTCGGTGCGCCCGAATTTTATTTATGTTATCGCAGCCCTGCGAGGGTGCGTTATGAACCCTGCGAGGGTTTTATTATATACTTGCAAGGAGATGACAATGTGCCAGCCATTGTAACCCTGCGAGGGCGTTAAAACAACCCTGCGGGGGTTTTTATTCTTGCAAGAATGCACGAGGTGTTTTGCTTAAAAATCAAGGAACTTAGCTCATTTCGAAAATAGGAACATAAAACCTATCAGTATTTATATTTGAAATGTATCTTGTCAATCGTGGACTTGAGACACATGTTTATATTGCATTTTCAACACTTCTGTTTGGTACAAAAACAATAGGCAATGAAATAAGTATCTACCCGCTCCTGAAAAAAAAAATGTTACTTTCTTGCCAACCTAGATTAACACTCAGTACCCTTGCAAAACCACCTGCTCTGTGCAATGGTTAGGCAGTGAATAGGTTAGACAACCTATTAGATTAATCCACCCGACGTTGGGTGTAGGCCACGTGTTATTTGCACAGTGCAAATAAACTCAACATTTCATATTTTGTATATTCGCGTATAAATTACGGGCAGGTGAAAACCAAACGGCCATCGTACGCGTTGCCCACGTGGCTGCGTGGCCCACAATACACAAAACAACGACATTTTAAAGTACTCACGATGTTATTTCCATTATTCTTCAATATTGACCTCCTTCTCCAGTTGTCTTTCAAGTCTCGTTTTCACGATATCGGTCAGAATTTTGCATATTATATCGTGTTAACATCCTTGCTAGAAAAGTAATTATTTTAGCACATAGCAACATATAACCTCAAAATAAATTCATACGAATCGAACGGAAATACCGTTAAAATCTTACTTAGGAGTAATAGAAGAAAAATTACCGCTGTTATTAGCGTCACTGGCACATGGGATGCCAGGTAGTTGTAAAAAGCCTCAGCTTTTGTCATTAAAACAAATATAACCACGTGCTTGCGAGCACATATAATAAGAAAAATGTCACGGTCTTAGTGCAAGGTAGTAAAAGGCGTATGCTTTCGTACTAACCATGCGATATGTGTGCGACCCGTGATTCTCCAACAAAATATAAATAAAATGGACTCATTAGTCCAAAAACAAATTACGAAACTTATTTCGCAAATTATCATTTTATTGAAAAAATGTGGGTATCTAGTGGTGTAGACAAAGAAAAATGTACTTACGCAGTAATGCAATTTTACACCAAACCTTTAGAATACTATGTGCACTTTGCAATAATCCTTGTATGCACTTTGAAATATTTTCTGGAATATTTCTTTAAAAGCGTGCTGCGTATTTGGTAGCACGTCTGTACTCGGCGGGAAACTAAACGCCAATGAAGAAACAAGATGTCGGCGCTACAGCGCACATTTGACGTAGCGGCCGGTGGCGGGAAGACACCGGATTGGCTAACTGCTCATTGGACGAGGTTACTGATTGGCTAGTACTTTTTTACAGAAAGACAAAGCCAATACTTATTTATATGGCGGGAAATGTTGTGCCTATCTCAGTTATTAAACGTTTACCAAGGTACAGTCAAATTAATATAGTATTACTGGCTGCGCCCCGTGGCTATCTTGGGGCTAAATAGTGTGGGGATTGACCACAACATAATTATCTATCCACGTAATGTATTGCGTATTACGTATATCAGTCATTTAGTACCCATTACACAAGCTCTACAGCTTGGGGCTAGATGATGCTGTGTGGACTGTCTGGAATAATTATTATTATTATTAATCTATCTCTATGCCAAATTTCATCCATATCCGTTCAGTAATTTTTGTGTGAAAAAGTAACAAACATCCATCCATCCATTCTTACAAACTTTCGCGTATATAATATTAGTAGGATTGTGCTGTCAGTTATCTAGTACCGGTAACACAAGCTCTACTTATCTTGGGGCTAAATATATAATATATATTTAGCCCCAAGATAAGTAGAGCTTATATATCTTATATATTCTTATCCGCACATATATATTATATATGTGCGGATTGACCGCAACTATTGAATACTTCCCAGGCTCCCAGCTCCTCTAATAGAACGCTATTGGCTAAAAGGCGGGTACCCATTCGGTACCCAAAATTTCATCCCGATGCGTTCAGTAGTTCGTGAACAAACATCCATCCATCCAAACATTGGCACTTATAATAGTTACTTGATTCGCCCCGCGGCTTCGCCCGCGAACCAGAGCTTTTTTTTCGTAAACATTTCAGAAATTTATTGCACACAGCCTAGGGGTTATTATGTAAAAATAAAAAAAACATGTTTAATTATTCACTCCATAGTTTATTTATACCGAGTTTTGTGTGAATCGAACCATTTTCCATACAAACTTTACCACCCTATTGAACCCCCTCAGAGAGTAAAATTTCCATATTTTAATATCCTATGTGATATTCTAGGTCCTAAACTATCTACAAACCTAATTTCATTTAAATAAGTTAGGTAGTTAGTGAGATTACTTTATAACAAACATTCACACAGACTTTCCCATTTATTATAATAGTGAGATTAGCATTGCCATTCAACGTGGCAATGCTGCCAGCATTCTGGGTACTTTGCTTTCTGGTGACGGCTTAGATTTTTAAGAGTTTGTTATAATTGTATATACTAGTGAGCTATGTGATCTAATTATGTTATAATAGTACAATAAATAGTGAGATTTCACCCAAACACACTCCCACACTGATAGACAACCATTCACACACACACACACACACACACACATTCATATGAACACTGGCTGAAGCCATTAATATATTAAGTTTATTATGTTAAGTTTTTTTAAAAAAATTGTAGGTAAACCTAAACAATCATTGTATAAAATTAGTTTTTCCTTTTTTTTATTCCCATTTAACTGTATTTTGCTGTATTTTTTATTTCTCTTTAACTGTATTTCGAACGTTTTGCTTTATTAAAAACTAGCGACCCGCCCCGGCTTCGCACGGTTTTATTATACGTATAAAACTTCCTCTTGAATCACTCTATCTATTAAAAAATTCCGCATCAAAATCCGTTGCGTAGTTATAAAGATTTAAGCGTTCAAAGTTACATAATGACATAGGGACAGATAAAGTGACTTTATTTTATACTATGTAGTGATATTTTATTAGTAAGATGTAACTAAAAAATGAAATGTTAAAAAGAAGCTATTGCCGAGGTAGAGAGCCCTCGCTTCTATATTACAAGTCTTGAACTTAGTTAGAGCAGGGGTTGAAACTAAGACTAAGCAACTAGGTCTAAGCACTACTGTTACTGTTAAGACCTTCTGAAATAAACGTTTAAAATTATTATATTATTATTTTCCAGTCTCCAAGCTCTGATAGAACGCGAGTGGCTGCAAGGCGGGTACCCCTTCGGTACCCGCCACCGCTGCGGCCCCTACTCCTCGCAAGCGCGCGCCGCGCCCACCTTCCTGCTGTTCCTGGACTGCGTCAGGCAGTTCCTGGAGCAGTTCCCGTGCAGCTTCGAGTACCGGCAGTCGTTTCTACTCGTGCTGTTCGAACATTCATATGCTAGTCAGTTTGGTGAGTACACGATCCACATCACTACATAGTATAAAACAAAGTAGCTTTTTCTGTCCCGTCCCTTTTGACTGCTTTTAAATCTTTGAAAGTACGCAACGGATTTTAATGCGGTTTTTTTTAATAGATAGGTATATACAGGGTTACAGGAAAAATCGTGCTAGATCCGTTAAGAGCGTGGAGTAACCACCATTCCTGACTTATTTCACTATGAAACCCCCTACCCTAAACTTAACCCATTTCGAGATATTCGACTTTTAATTTTTTTATTGAAAAGTGCCGATTTTTAGGCTACTAAATTTATTTTTGTTTATTTTGTGTATCTTATTATTATTATTATTGCATTTTTACATGTGTAATAAGATGCTTTAGGACGTCAATGATTAAAATAGTGCATAAGTTAATTGAATAGACCGTAGTAGAAAAGTGAAAGTTAGGAAATAAAAAAAAAATTAGAAAGTTTATTTTTCTCTAAGGGATATCTAAAAAAATATTATGGCAATTCTTCGGCAAATGTTTTTAAAAATATCTACGTTTCATCAGCTATCTAACGAGGTATAACAATCTAGGGTTTGTATTACATTTCGTGGAAAAAAAGTAGTTGGGACGCTCCAGGTAGCAGTTCTAACGGTCCCGCGCCTATTGTCCTTCAAGTTCAGACACACCGTGAGAGCGAGACAAGTGACGATTTATGTAGGTATGAATGAAAGAAAAAATGTGTAGAGACCGGTTAGGGCTGGGAATACAACAGGGGGTATTGTTTTGGTTGTCAGTCTGCTTTTGTGCTTCGTACATAGTAGATGTGATATCGTTTTGCTCTTTTTCTCGACTTGGCTGTGATTCTGGACTATTTCTTCTGATTTGTGACTACTATACTTGTTAACCGGACTCTGATTTGTACCTGTGATACGGAAGTGTTGAAGATGACGTCCTACACACCTGAGGAATATGCTGATATGCTTATTTGTTACGGATACTGCGATTGTGTATCTGCGCAAGCTCGCAACGAATACGTAACTCGCTACCCCGGTCGTCGAGTGCCGGATGTGGCCGTTTTTGACAGAGTTTATCGAAGACTTCGAGAATCTGGCTCTGTTTTGAGACGTAATACAGACATGGGTAGACCACGAATTGACGACGAAGAACAGGACAATGAGATAGTGCAACGCTTTCGAGCGGATCCGACTACTTCCACTAATATTGTTGCCCGTGATCTGGGACTTTCGCAATGGAGAGTGTGGTTTACAGTGCATACTGCTGGCCTATACCCATACCATTACACGCCGGTACACGTTATTGAAGAAGGAGACCCCGCGAGAAGATTGGACTTTTGCAGATTTATGCTAAATGCTGACGTAGAAGACCCAGATTTTCTAAGAAATATCTTGTGGACGGATGAGTCCAAATTTGATAAAGATGGCATAACTAACTATCACAACGCCCATTACTGGGCCCCAAAAGCACTAAGGAATCCCAATAAGAAAAGAGTGAAGGGGTCCCAACGAAGATTCAGCGTGAATGTGTGGATGGGCATTATCTCCAATCATTTGATTGGACCTTACTTTCTACCGGATAATTTAAATGGGGAAAGCTACGAAAATTTCCTGAGAGCAGACTTGAGTGATTTGCTGGATGATCTGCCACTCAACCTGATCAGGGACATGTGGTTCCAACACGATGGCTGCCCTGCCCATTTCAGGAGAAGTGTCAGAGACTGGCTGGACACAAATTATCCAAACAAATGGATAGGACGAGGTGGGCCGTTGCCATGGCCAGCAAGAAGTCCGGACCTAACCCCCATGGATTTTCATGTGTGGGGGTGCATGAAAAGTCTTGTGTACAGCGAGCCGAATCCAGTTTCGTCTGTGGAAGACCTAAGAGAAAGGATTGTGGATGCAGCAAATAAAATGAGGACCACGTTGACCACTGGAGTAGTGAAGACTGGTCTCCGTAGAAGGATGCGACAATGTATCAGAAATAGAGGCGGCCATGTTGAACATGAACTGTAGAATAAGAAAAAGTTGTGTGAAAACCTTTAATAAATGACATTTCATGCTTACCTATTGTTTTACTTTTACTTTTTAGGGCTAAGTATAAATTTTCTTCTCCACTGTCGCCTATAAAACTAATTTTTTTTCAATGCAATTGAATAAAACCCTAGATTATTATACCTCGTTAGATAGCTGATGAAACGTAGATATTTTTAAAAACATCTGCCGAAGAATTGCCATAATATTTTTTTTAGATATCCCTTAGAGAAAAATAAACTTTCTAATTTTTTTTTTATTTCTTAACTTTCACTTTTCTACTACGGTCTATTCAATTAATTTATGCATTATTTTAATGATTGACGTCCTAAAGCATCTTATTACACATGTAAAAATGCAATAAAAATAATAATAAGATACACAAAGTAAACAAAAATAAATTTAGTAGCCTAAAAATCGGCAATTTTTAATAAAAAAATTAAAAGTCGAATATCTCGAAAAGGGTTAAGTTTAGGGTAGGGTGTTTCATAGTGAAATAAGTCAGAAATGATGGGTACTCCACGCCCTTAACGGATCTAGCACGATTTTTCCTGTAACCCTGTATAGGTGAGTATAGATAGGTGATTCAAGAGGAAGGTTAATACATATAATAAAACCGTGCGAAGCCGGGGTGGTTGCTAGTTAACTTATAAGGAAATATGGAGGTCTCGACAGAACTTACGCATTAGCTCGCTTTGCATTCGAGACTAGGTCCGTGGGGTACCGAGGCTCTCCGGGTTTTAAAAAAATATCTGAGCGTCTCGTCGATGCGACGCATGACCCGAGAGCTGGTGAGTATCTGGCTCAGTGCATCAGTATTATCATACAGCGTGGTAACGCAGTCAGTGTCTTGGGGACGCTTTCGACTGTATAGTATTGACATGGATCAATTGAGCTTCTTTTAGACTGTTTGCAACCGTCTGCAGTTAGCTCAATGGTTTCAATTGTAGATACCAGTTTTTCAACCACCAATTTTTTCTATTCCTTGATTGTAGAATTCATTCTTACTCGAGTCGTGGGAAGGAACGGACCTCTACTTTGAATAAATTCACTGGAACAACAACTTCATGTCTTTCTTTATGAACGATCACCAAGGCGATGACGATAGTGACGTCAGCGCTTCTGACGTCACCCCTTTTTAGAAGGGTACTGAGGGTACCCCATAATTTATATATTTTATTTATTTTAAAATATTTTCTAGGTACCTTCATCTGCGACAACGAGCAAGAGCGCCAATCCCGGGGCGTGTACACACAAACGACCAGCTTCTGGTCCTGGGTGAACCAACCAGACGAGCTCAGTTCGTACATCAACCCCATGTATGAACCGACACCCACCGTCATTTGGCCGTCTGTGGCTCCCATGAGCTACGTCATTTGGGAAGGTGAGTTTCATTCACGTACAAACAAACAACCAGCTTCTGGTCCTGGGTGAACCAACCAGACGAGCTCAGTTCATACTTCAACCCCATGTATGAACCGACACCCACCGTCATATGGCCGTCTGTGGCACCCATGAGCTACGTCATTTGGGAAGGTAAGTTTCATTCATTTACACACAAACGAACAGCTTCTGGTCCTGGGTGAACCAACCAGACGAGCTCAGTTCGTACATCAACCCCATGTATGAACCGACACCCACCGTCATTTGGCCGTCTGTGGCACCCATGAGCTACGTCATTTGGGAAGGTAAGAATCATTCATATTCGGGGGGGGGGGGTGTCGCTAGATTACTATAAACGTGAAAGTTTCTGTGTATGGATGTATGATTCTTTCACGCAAAAACTACTGGGCTGAAATTTTGAACGTGGTGACGTAAATAAATGATAATAAAATAAATATTCGTTTTCAAACTAATAAAACTATGAAAAAATATTTCAGTTCAGGAATAAGAAATATGTTTAGGTAATATGTATTTTAAACCTATAGCTATTTTCACCTTACAGAACTATACCTCCGCTGGCTTATCAAGCAAAACACAGAAGAACGCGAAGAACAGTACAGAACGATTCGCGAGAGAGAGCAACAATACAAATCACAGGGCCAACAACTCAGGCGGGAATTATATGACGTGGCGAACAAGTACTACCAACCGGACAAAACTAATGCGTCACAGAAATCATAATCTCGAAAAACTCTACTTGTCTATGGTCAAGATGGCTACCAAGACGTTGCCGAGGCTTTTGTAAGTCTTGATACTTTTTGAAAATGATAGAGAAAACTATGAAATATCTATCGACCAAATATGGCGTGTTTAATGGCTCTGCAATGTCTAGTTTTAACTAAAATTTAACTATTTTACTTATGAATAGTATAAAATAACAAAACAGAGTTTCGAAAAATAATTATTGATTATTAATCTACACGTTATACGCTTACTTGCCTTAATCAAGTCAAAATGCAACACGCAATTTGATGGATACTTTTTAGGAAATAGTAATGTAAATAGCAAATTAATAAAAAATATATAAAATAAATAAATACCTAATCATTACCTGAGCAGGGTTTCAAATGCATTTAATGTGGTCAGAAATACGATAACAATGCACTCTCTATATTTATTTTAACTGTGTTGTCTAAAATAATTTTATATTATAACTATGTGATCTAACATTTCATAATAAAATATATGGCTAAAATAATGCTAAGCTGAATTTAAGAAGCTTTAATCGCCTTATGAACCATTTTGTACATAAAGAAAGTTCGTAATTTATCTAATCTATTTTCTAAACGTAATTTTAAAATATAAAAGTTCCATATTAAGAGCCGAAGTTTGGTCTTAGAAACTTCTTTATGCCCTTAATACCCTGCGAAGTAAACTTAATAAAGTACCTAGTTAATTCAATGGACAAACATTGTCGGTCGTATCGTGACTCTCCGCAAAATGGGATTCAAATTATTTCTATTGACCAAAATGAATAAAATTAAATACAGAATGGCAATTGTACATCAGAAATATGAACATTACAAAAATACATTTCATAAGACAAGTACAATGGGTGGCCTCATCACTTAAAAGCGATCTCTTCCAGGCAACCTTTAGATGGAAAGAATTATGTGAAGTTAAGAAAGGTGTTCTAAAGATATTTAAAAATTCTCGTGGCTAAAACCTTTTATCAAGATACAGCCAGGCTTAACACTAAAATGTCGTGAAATTAAAATTATGAAATATAAAAATGCAAATAAAATAAAATAATAATTATAAGACTGTCCCTAATAACAATCTGTGGTTACATTACAAAAAATCCTGTTTTATAAATAACTATCGCAAAATTGTATTATTGTATATTAGATATTGTTAGTACTTACTACTTTTTAAAACAATTGTATTTTTTCCTTTAACTTGTCCTGTACATATTTTATCACTGAAAAAAATTATAAAAAATGATCCATGACTGAAGACAATTTACGCCCTTACTTACCACACCGACGACGCTTTCGCGTGCGGCAGCGAACGAAACGAAAAAACTGAAACGTTATGTCTCAGGGTGACAAATCTAAATCGAGCTGTGCTGCGCTGTACTGCGCTGTGCTATGTTTGGTCAATAGAAACAGAGCGTAGCCTCACACAGCGCAGCACAGCATGGTTAGTTTGTATCCTCATTAAAATATTAGACGAGCGAGTTGACCAAACATAGCACAGCGCAGTACAGCACAGCACAGCTCGATTTAGATTTGTCACCCTCACTCTGGCACACGAGTAAATGAAATAGTTGCGTCTTTGTTACGCAAAGAACTGCCAAATAACGCAGAAGTTTCGCATACGAATGCGTCGGTACGCTAAGGGCGTTAATGTTGTTAAAAAAATTAAACTACCCTTACTATACTTTATTCAACAGAAGTCTATATAAGTTCTGTTACTTATTTAGTTTTAATCAATACTAGCTGCGCCCCGCAGCGTCGCCCGCGGGGAAATTTATTTATTTTTCAAATATCATATAATTATACATATGTACTATTCCCGACGAAGACAAATCCAAAAACACAAAAATCATAAAAATCGGTCTAGCCGTTCTCGAGTTATAAGTGTTGTAACAAACACGACTTTCTTTTATATATATAGATTTACTTAAATTATACTTGATAAACACAGGCCTAGCTTTATGTAACATATTCATGTAAATAATAAGTGTACATAAGGATCAATTTAGATGTAAGTGTAAGCATTCTATGTACAGCCTGAATATTTATTTATTATTATAATTATAGCTATTTCTCTTATAATTATTTAATAACTTAGCATACAATTACTGCCACTGTAAAAAAATTAGAAAAAATATGTATATTTTCTACTAGCACCTAATAAATGTTTAAAATAGATCAATGTATGGAATTATATGAAAAATTATATGAAATAGGAATTAGAAACGGCGAATAATCCAAATGTAAATGTTGTCAATTTGGAATTATATGAATTTGTTAGTCAATTAAATATTGCACAGCATAAATACTGATTTTTAATTAAAAATACCTACTGTGTTAAAGAAACATGCATGTAATTCAGCGCTGCTATATAATAATAATACATAATGGACAAGTGAGGAGTTTCTCTGAAGGATAGGATTCGTAATGAATACATCCGACAGAGAACCAAAGTTATCGACATAGCTCAAAGAATTAGCAAGCTGAAGTGGCAGTGGGCCAGCCATATCTCGCGAAGAACCGACTACCGTTGGGGTAAACGTGTTCTTGAGTGGAGACCGCGACTTGGCAAACGTAGTGTAGGACGCCCTCAGGCTGGTGGGATGACGATCTGTGAAAGACTGCTGGCAGATGCTGGAACACAAGCTGAAGACAGGGCGCCATGGCGCTCATTAGGGGAGTCCTATGTCCAGCAGTGGACTAATGTAGGCTGATGATGATGATGTACAAACATCTATCCCGAGGCGGGAATCGAACGTCGTCGTCACAGAGGTTGACAACTAAAGAGTTGCTGATCTATTGGTCTAACAGTACTTAAAACAAAATCTTATCAATAAGGCATATTACTCAAATAGCGACGCGCCCCGGCTTCGCATGGTTTTATTATACGTTTAAAACTTCCTCGTGAATCACTATCTATTAAGAAAAAAAAATCAAAATCCGTTGCGTAGTTGTTAAGATTTAAGCATTCAAAGGGACATAGGGACAGAAAAAGCGACTTTGTTTTATACGTAGTGATAAATGATAACATCTGATTGACCAGATGTCGCTCAGATTCACACCGAAAATAGTTGGATATTAATATAACAAACATAATATAAGTCACATACATAAGGTTCATAAACGTGCTATTGGTTTAGTTTAGAAAAATTGAAACGAAGAGAAAATCAACCATCCTTACTAATAAGTAAGTAATATTTATAAATGCAAAAGTTTGTATGGATGTTGGTATGTTCTTCTTTCACGCAAAAACTACTGAACGGATTGGGCTGAAATTTGGAGTAGACAGACGTATTTCTAGTCCTGGAATAAAACATATCTATTTTTCATCCCACACGTCTGTTCCCGTAGGATAGAAATAGCCTTGGGATGTTTCAATAAAACAAAGCGTGCGAAACCGCGGGCAGATGCTAGTTTCTTATTATTTAATAATTATTAAAAGTTTATAATTTTACTGTTCTACGTGCTTTTTTTTAAGCCTAATATTGATTTCTGTCTATGTAAAGCACAAGGAACTTATACCCAATCTGGAATGTGCAAAAGCTGCCGATACGCGGTCCGAGCGAGATAGCTTCGCGAGAGCCCTCTGTCCCTTTCATTAGGTCAAAATGTCACCATGTTGATCAGGATCACCATTCACAACAAATGAATATGGCTGACGGGCTACCAGTCTAACTTATATTATACTAGAGACCCGCCCCGGCTTCGCACGGTTTTATTATAAGTATATAAACCTTCCTCTTGAATCACTTTATCTATTAAAAAAAACCGCATCAAAATCCGTTGCGTAGTTTTAAAGATTTAAGCATTCAAAGGAAAAATGACATAGGGACAGAAAAAGCGACTGTTTTATACTATGTATGTTTTATACATTATAATCTTTTCTTTTTTTTATTGACAATTCAATAAAGTGTCCAAATAATTGCTAAAAAAATGTTATCATTCTAACAGATACTTGGAAAATATTAGAAAAAACAAAGAACGAAAAATGCTTTTTAGTAAGACATGTCAAATTTATTTGTTCCTACCACTTCTACTAAATTCGGGAATAATCCGTCTGGCAACACTTTAGAAAGGGACACAGGACTCTCGAAGCGCTTTCTCCCTCGGACCGGATTTCTCTCTGACCAAGTGATTGTCTGTAATAGACTTAGGGTCATACATATAAGGTTTATTTTAATTGGTGTCAAATCGACAATGCACATTCCAGGTTGGGTATAAGTTCCTTGGTAAAGCACGATGGAGTTCATCAAGATAAACATAGATGGTGCCACTAGTATTGATTTCCAGAATCGCGGGATTTTACCTTGTTAGATAAAAGGAGGTAGACCAATCCAATGGAAAATTCTGAAAATTGTGACGTTCTCAAAATAATTTTTTGGACATCTTTATTAACAACCAAAGCTACCTTTAGACTGTTTGCAACCGTCTGCAGTTAGCTCAATGATTTCAATTGTAAATACCAGTTAAAAAATAAGGAGGTTCTTAATTCGACTGTATTTTTTATGAGTATGTACGTATTACCGCAGAACTTTAATTCATGTGAACCGATTTTGATGATTCTTTTTTTATTTGGTAACTGTTGCTTCTCCTGCAGTCCCATAAAAAATAGATTAAAATCTGACCAGGAGTTTTTGGGTTATCCTTAATAAAGTGGAAAACCTGAAACAATAAAAAAAATTAAACAATACTTAATAAGAATAGAAGAATAAAAGCTGATATTTAACAAAAAAGCTGAAACATTTATTCGTATAATACAAGCTACTTACTATAGTCAAAAGCACGGTACGAAAAGAAATCTGTACGATATTGTAAAAATTGTGAAAAAAATAACCGGCCAAGTGCGTGTCGGACAAGAACACAAAGGGTTCCGTACATTTTCATTATCTATAAAAACCATAAAAATCTCATATCTGTTGTATGAGAGTCCCCATAAATTATTTTTATTATATTTTTTAGCATTAGTTGTTTTAGCGACAAAATAATTAAATAATCTGTGCTAATTTCAACTGTCTGTGAATCAAAGTTCATAAGACACATCCTGGTGACAGACACAGCGGAGTCTTAGTAATAACAGGGTCCCGTTTTACCCTTTTGGTAAGGAACCCTAAATTCACAAAGGTAGCATGAGCGATACACCATTTTGATAATGATAAAACCATAGCGTTCCGTAGATTACCATCAATGGGGTGAACGACTGCCGTAACCGCATCATTCTACATTTTACCACCACCGCGCTAACCTTACGGCTGCGCTAGTAACTATAATTTTACTGGCATCTACCCGCGACTTCGCACGCGTTATTACTATGGAAACGTTTCAAGGCTTTTTTTATCCCATGGGAATGATTTCTGTGATAGTAGCCTATGTTATTCCAGGGCAAGAACTAGATATACGTCCCTTGAAAATTTCAACCCGGTTCG
Organism: Eupithecia centaureata; assembly: GCA_944547425.1. Lineage (NCBI taxonomy): Eukaryota > Metazoa > Arthropoda > Insecta > Lepidoptera > Geometridae > Eupithecia > Eupithecia centaureata. The sequence continues at coordinate 5,494,671 of OX155679.1, forward strand.
TTCAGTAGTTTTTGCGTGAAGAGGAACAAACATTCATAAATCTATACTTACATCCATACAAAGTTTCATTTTTATAATGTTACTAAGGATTCAATTTTAAAAGTTCTTTATAAAACTAAAAAGTGCTTACATTATAAATTCCAGTGTAGGTAATCCTAAAAACTTACTTATAGGAAAACTCTCTTACCTATAACTTTTCTCTCTCTTACTCTATTTAGATCATATTATTATTAATAATAATGATAATGATCTAAATTGATTGGGTTAAGTTAGGCGGTAGATGCATGTACAACTTTGAACAATAAACCTTTAATATATTATTTATTAGAAACGGCAAAAGGCTCTGCAAGCAGAGTTCAAAGTTCTCGCTATATCTGGCGCATCAACGCTATTGTGCCGCTTTCTCCCTTTCACAATACGATATATTCTATACAAATGATACAATTGTATTGGGAATGGAAAAATTGTGCGTCAAGTGGAACGCGTGTTTGATAAAATGGTATTTATTTACATTGAAAATAGAGTAGAGATTCTTGTATTACGTGTTTTATCGATACAGCTTCTGGCGCAGCTGGTGAAGGTTCGCGGTGTTGCGAGTCCGATTTCCGTCCTCAGGGTAAATGTTTGTATCTGTTTGATCAATTATGAGCAAATTTTTCTTCTTAATACAGAATCTATGTTTAACTTATGTCTATAATGTGTTACATATTTCAGCTATTATAGGGACATGATACTATGACCTATTCTGCTTAGCACAAACTTTTGTTTTTGTCCCGAAGCGACAAACGAACCCTGCCTAGTGGGTTCTCTTAGATTACTAAGTTAATATGTGGTTAAGTGAATAAATGGAAAAGTTGTTTAACCTGAAATAGAACAGTAGGTACTTACTTAATTAATTATGTTGGGTTATTGTTATTGTATGTGTTCTTGACAAAGGAAACTATAGTTAACCACTTTATAAATTGACAAAATTACAAATAAATATGTCTATGTCTACGAAGTAATAAAATTATTATACGACTTAACCATATCGGTCTCTACACCAGGCCATATACGTATGTGGCGTGGAGTAAACTATCATGAAATGCCTTGTAACAGCTGTTATAAAGCTTGGAAGAGCTTTCTAAAGTAAATAGACATTAAATTAGGTAGGTACTTTGACTTTGTATCTTGTTAAATTACCTCATCATCATCGTCGGCCTATATTAGTCCACTGCTGGACATAGGCCTCCCCTAATGAGCGCCATAGCGCCCTGTCTTCAACTTACCGCATCCAAGCAGTCTTTCACAGATCATCCCACCTGGCCTGAGGGCGTCCTACGTTTGCCTAGTCACGGTCTCCACTCAAGAACACTTTTACGGTAGTCGGTTTTTCGCGAGATATGGCCGGCCCACTGCCACTTCACCTTGCTAATTCTTTGAGCTATGTTAATCATATTAACTTACAACAAAAAATATACTCACAACCATGTAAATGTAACATGCAAGATAATTAATCAACACATTGTTTTCCATTTCCACGTTTTATATTTTTAAAACTGAAACAAATAACAAGCTTCGAACAATAGCTGGTAAGTAATTATGGCGTACGCAAAACGCATCAGCTATTTTGTTTAGCAGAGTGTAAAGCTTTTGTTCCGAAGAAAGCAAGAAGTCATCGAGTTAATTGCTGTAACGGTGGTGGTACCATGTCGGTTCATTGTCAGCAGAATGGTGGTGAAAAGATATGTGACTCTCTTGCCAGCTGTTGAGGGATTGATAGTGCGTCGGTTTACTAGATCAAAAGAATCAGTAGGTCAAACACAGTGATTATTACTTATAATAGTCATTAAAATTTAATTGAAGAAAAAATATAATAAAATAAAAATATATACATAATAACACTTTATATGTTACTAGTGACCCGCCCCGGCTTCGCACGGTTTTATTATACGTATAAAGAAAGAAAATACATTTATTTGGCCCTTTTACATATTAAGTACCTATAAATAACACATACAATAAACAAGAAGAAGATCCGAAACACAAAAATAGTAAAAATAAGAAGAGTAAGGCTATTTACTTAAGGGGCCAAACAGCTCCCTGTCTTAGCATAATGCCGCTACAGGCCATAGCTAGTAGCGGCGCTGGTATACGTATAAACCTTCTTTTTGAATCACTCTATCTATTTAAAAAAAAACCGCATCTAAATCCGTTGCGTAGTTTTAAAGATTTAAGCAGTCAAAGGGACATAGGGAAATAGGGATAGAAAAAGCGACTTTGTTTTATACTATGTAGTGATTTGAGAAGAATAAGAAAATATTTTTCGTAAAATTGCGTAGAACATCCATAGGAATAAATAATAGTTCCGATGGGTTGGAAATAACTTTTTAACTTTTCTGTTAAACAACGCGTGTGAATCCGCTGACAAAACTAATGGTTCAATATAATATTTTTAATAATAATAATGCTGGACAATTCACACAGCATCATCTAGCCCCAAGCTAAGCAGAACTTGTGTTGTGTAGGTAAAGGTACAAGTAGATGAGATGACATAGATTTTTTAAAAACACAAAACAAGCAGATCCTTGCAAAAATTAATGCAGATTGAAACAAATTGATTGCAAACATTAGTCCTTCCTTAGGCGGGATTCGAACCCGAGTTTCAAATAACCACAAAACCTAGAAATGTAGTAACCAAGAAATGTAGCCTACAACTTTGAGCTCACGAGGTCGCTCGTAGCAACTTTCGCGTCGTGGAGCGCCGCGGGGCATGGTTCCTGATAAACCAATTTCTACCTGACCCCAAAGCTGCTCTAATGGAACTCTTGGAAATGGAAATTGGAAGATAATGAGAAAGTCTGACGTTTACAACTTACAACCAGGGTGAACAAAGGTTGTATAAGAGCTGTCTGACTTGTGAACAAATCATGGAGACCAATTACCCGTTCCCGATAGGTACCTATAAGTATTTTAGGATCCAAGTTACTATATCTTAAGGTAACTGGGAAATTGAATGATTGCCTTAGTTACGTCTTTACTACTACTTGGGTACTTTCGTCAGTTTCACAGAAAGATTCCCAGATTTTAAATATTTTATTGCAATTAGTGATTAAGTAAGAGTAGTTATTTTCATTAGTTTACACACATTTTTACAGGTTGTCCTTAACAGAATAGTAAGCTTATTTCATTAAAAGTTTTTATTTAAATACATTTTAAGTTTTCAGATAACCTAACCTTATAAAAAGTCATTGAAAATACTAAATTCAATGACCTGTTATTACCTACTTGAGGCATTAACTATAGAACTCTTGGACACGTCAGAAAATTCAAATGACAAAACTAGAAAACAAACAGATCACAAAATAATTTGTTCACTTCAATCTCTTTATGGAAAAGTAAAGAACCAAACAAGTAACCTTTACCTTGTAAGGTTGTTTTGTTATGAGTACAAAAATATGATAACATAAAATCATTGCTATGACCACAAAAAGCCTGCCTAAAAATAGCCGCGTAGCAACAAGATTTATACCTCTACCGCCAACGGACCTGTAATGTTTATTGTATCTTTACATTGTAATCGATTGGTGTTTTATTGAGTTGTATAGGCGCTGACGCACTTTCGTACATAACTTCATGCAATTATCTTATGAAACGGGAACCCGAGGCTCAAAGTACCCTCTACAAACTTGCGCAGCGTTAGATAAAGAATATAACCACCAACCACCAAGAGCGTCTGTCGAATTAGTCTATTCTAATTCTGATAAATAATACGCATCTACACTTATTTGTAAGTAACTTATTTCCTTGCTATAATGCAAAGGTTTGTATGTATGATTGTTCCTCTTTCACGTAAAAGTTACTGAACGGATCGAGGTGAAATTTGGAATAGACGTAGGTCTAGCCCTGGAATAACATCGAGGCTACTTTTCATGCCATAAATCAGTTCCCATGGTATAAAAATAGCCTTGAGATTTCCATAGAAACAATGCATGTAAAGCCGCGGACAGATGATTACATAGGTACTATTTTGCAACTCATTGGCTGCATATTGGACAAAATAAAATGAGCCAATTATCGAGGAAAATAGGACGACTGACACACAAGGATACAGTAATCCTAGCCAACAAGCATTCACTCCGAAGCGATTCTATTTCTACAATCGCCATCGCTCAAACGATAACGAAGTTCGATTGATGACAAGCGAAATCGCTTTTCAAATGTGCCACTTGGCTAGGCATTTCTTTGGTACCTAGTAAAATTGTTCGATGCAAATCCATACATTTTTGGACTTTACTACTATCTTTAATGTAATGTTACGTTGCCTAGGCCCTCAGAATAGATAGTTAACTGTCTAGCTGAGATAGAGAAAATAGGTAAGCCTTATCATAGCCCGCCGAATAGGTAGGAACTCGAACTCATTATAAGCACGTAATTTGAGTTCTCATCTCGATTGGACGCAGAAGCGTTAATAGCGTCACGTGCTCAATAGGATTTTATTGAGCACGTCACAAGTCTGGATTTTTCGTTTGAGTAGGTTTTGGGTTATCAGTAACATCTTCCAATCTTTGCATACTTAGAAGAAATGATTCTCTTGTTAGTTTTGTGTTACAGCCTTACAGGGCGCGAATTCCATTTATGCATCACCATTTTAATAGTATCGTGTCAAACTGACAGTGTTAAACTCTTTTTGGTATTCTACTAGCACACACTTTTTGAGGTTCATTCATAGCTGTGACGATTACGTTTATGACTACCAATTTGACATTCTAATTTTATTATAAAAGTCTCTTCAAACGCAAAAAATACCAAAAGCAAAAACGTCATTTTAGCCATCTTGATAGTATGGCGCTATTGAGACCTTTGGTTTGAAGTTAGTGGAATTTGGCCTCACTCAGGTTACAGGGGGTGGTGATTCATTAGGGCCAATTCAAGCGTGTTACACTAAGATCAAGTGTTACTACGTTCCGTTACACTACACACCTAAGACAAGAAAGAGGCGTGGAATCGGACAAAATCGTATTTAGAACACATTGAGACGTCACACGATTTAGGCGTGGAATCTCCTATGTCAAAGTGAATCACGCCCCATGTATTTCACAGAAGGGATGAGATTCTCACGCTCTACTGCGTAAAGTCTACAAGACCATTGTTTTAAAGTTTTCGTGAAGGTTAGGCCACTCTCTGCGACCACCAAGGAGGCGTCTCATGTTGCACTTGCAAGATTCTGCGAAAGTGTAGATTTGAGTTTTATCAGGTGTTATGAGGTTTCTCAATGCAGTTTGTTGGAAAGAAGGGTTAACGATTGTTTACTTATCTACAGCTTTTGAAATTAAATACTGGAAAATCAAGCCTATACAATCTTATAATAGCTAATAATGAAGGTATAGGTATAAGATTCTACCAAACCGGTTAAAAGTCCATGCTGGGTAGCAATCATTAATGCCTAGTCCAAAAACAGCTACATTCACCATCAACATACGAAGAAACCTGAACAATTTGTAAGCACTCACAATTTTTACCCAACCATTAATAATTTTATATCCATCAAAAAGAGAATCGCGTGACAGCAGAGCCGCTTTGACGAGGCCAAGGAAATTTGAGCCCGACTCTGGTTCATTCGATTCATATTAAGGTTCAAGTAATGGTAACAAATAAGGGAGGTCGACGTCCTTTCCCGGGCAAGACGCGACGCATCACAAGCCTGCACCGTACAAAAGAAATAGTAATATTAGAGCTCGTACAGCCACGAGTGTCATTAGCTACACAAAGCTCCTCGGTCTCATTCCACGCTCTTACTATTTGTCAGGGGCAAAAACTGTCTTGTCCACAATAATTACGAGACCGGCTTTCCAGCGCACGTAATTCGTCATGTTCTGGTCGGCCGCGTCGTTTCTGAACGAATAGTACATAATTTGACGTTTCCCGCCAGGCGGTCACGAGTGGAACGCGGGAAAAATGACATTCATTTGTTTTCTAATTTTTATTGTGGCCCCGAGAGAGGCCTAATCTATTCGGTGATTATTAGACAGATCGACTCAACGGACGCTGACGGCTAAAAATGAAGCTCAGACAAAAGTATCAAATCTTATCTTCTTGGTGGTAGGTTCTTAGTGCTTTTTATGAATTAAGTTTACTTAATGTTTATTGGAAGCGCCCCTCTGTTTTATTCCAGGCCTAAAACTACGTCTATTAAACATTTGTTCAGTGGTTTTGGCGTAAGGAGTCAACAAAAAAACTTCCATCCATCCATCCAAACATTCGCATATGAACAAAAACAATGAAACTAAAAGCAACAGAGCACTGGAAAGGGCATACCTAAGTTTAAAACTGCTCCCAAGGCCAGGATAATAATAAGGCCGATTTCATCTACTAAACTGAGCATAGTAAATAGGTATATTAAAAGGCTAGCAATGCTTAAACAGTTTTAGGTCTTGGACGTATTTGGCGGCGTGGTTTGTGATTAAATTGTGTAGAGCCGAACTCTACCGTCCAAAGGAGCATTTTTAAAACCCCAGTGTCATGAACCTGTGTAAAAACTGTAAAAAGTGCTTAAATTTAATGTTCAACAGTAGAACTAATCGGTTGTCGTTGGAAATGAACCGAAGAAAGCCAGGTCATTGACCGTCGACAATCAACACTTACCATCAATGTTCCATCAATTGATGCTATCGAACGCAATTGATTATTTTATTTGAGTTTAAATACACTTCACACTAAAATTAATGCGAAAGTTTGGATGTGTATACATTTTTGGATGTTATCTTTTCATGCCACAACTGAATGGCTTTTTTTTGCATATAGTTAGCGGCTGGTCCTGGAAAAACACCTAATGCTTCTTTTTTAAAGACTTTAAAAAAAGGAGATTCTTTATTCGCCTCTAAGTACATTATTTTTTTAGGTGAACTGATTTTAAATATTCTTTTTAATGTGCTAGTGTTTCTGATGTTTTCCCATACCATTTCAAAGTCAAGATCCGATCCGACATAATAAATGGTAGGGATGATGATCATTTTTGCTTCAAAGAATTTTGGCGTCATTTTAAAGTTTTTTAAAACACCAAATTATACGATAATATATTTTGGATTAGTTTCCGTGAGATAGAAATTACCTACAAAAGTTTCCAAAGAAACAACGAGTGTATAGCTGCGGGTAGAAACTATAAAGTAATAAAACTACAAGACGCCAATACGTCATGTGTGACAGTAAAATAATTGCTACATTTGCCACGGAGAGATCATATAAAAATTGTTATTATAGGTAAGTGCTTTGGTGACGTATTATTCGCTATCATAAATCATATGATGGTCAATTACAACATTCGGAAGATTATAGAATTTATCATGGTTCTTTTTGCTAAAACAAAATGCCTACTTTTCTTCAGAGTTTTGTTGATTGGCTGTTAATGTTTTATAATTGAAGAGGGGTAGAGAAAGCTCTACATTGACATATGTGTGTTATAATCCCACTAGGTTAGCCCGCGGTTTCGCCGAGTATTTCTTAGATAAAGGTACCAATTAGGTAAGTCGATTATTGTCTAAGTTCTTATTTTGTAAGAGAAATAAAGATATTGATTTACTTGATTTACTTACTTGATTAACATTTTATAAGATAAGGAATTATGTTTTATTTTTATGTTTTACATATGAATTCTATCAAATTGTAAAAAAAATGTTTAATGATTATTTCAGGGTCTTCTAGGTGTTTTTTATGTATGATAAAAAATATATATATATTCTATAATTTATTGTTATTTAGTACCAACACAAGGTCTGTTTAGCTTAAGGCTTGAAAACGCTGCTATGTAAATTGTTCAGCATTTTTTTTTATTTAGTGAGGTAAACCAGGTCCCACTTGACTAAATAAACTGTTGTTCTGCGAAAAACTGCAGGCAGATGCTGGATGAGGCGAGTTACAGACAGGGCGTTATATGGAGGCCTATGTCCAGCTGTAGACAATAGATTGATGATTTTTTTATACCACCAAGGTGGCAAACAAGCATTCGGCCCACCAGATGGAAAATGGTTACCGCAGCCTACGGACGCCTGCAACATCAGAGTTTTACACGCGCGTTGCCGACCCTTTAAATGTCTGAAAAGGCTCTTTTTGAAGAACCCCATGTCATAGTCCTGTGGGAAAACATCGGCAGGGAGATCACAACCATAACCTGAGGAACTTCCTCAATGATGATGACACACCGTTAACCAATCAAGAAGCCGTGTGAATCAGCGATAGGGGTACAGAAATAAGTGCTCCATTACCCCACATTAGGGGTGATAACAGTTCCAATGCTTTCAAACTACCCGCAGATTCGCCACGTGCCGAATATGCGGGCGTCGCGTGCGAGATTGATAACTGTGTTTTGATTAGTGTTTTGTTGATTGGCTGTTAATGTTTTATGATTGCAGAGGGGTAGACTGCTCTACATTGACAAAACACACTAAACATGTGAAACCACTTGGTTTTGACCGCGGTTTCACTATGCTTTTCTTAGATAAAAGTAACCTATAATCTAAATATTATCTAGGCATAGGAACCAACCCCATATTCCAGAATATGTTTTCGTTTGAAAACTGTCATGAAGATATTCAGGGTCTTCTTAGCTATGTAAGAAATTGGTGCCTACGCTACAGGGCAGTGAAAGCGTTACTCGTAATATCAAGTGAACTGAAGTTGAGCTACCTTTAGACTGTTTGCAACCGTCTGCATTTAGCTAAATTGTCACAATTGTACATAGGTATTAGTTTTAATTTCCTTACTAGTTTTACTTTCTATTCCTTGATTATAAGTTTCATTTAATTTTGCGTCATGTGTTTTTTTTTTTTAATACCTACGCTTATTTTAATCGCCTACACATTTTTTACTGTTTGTAAGTAATTATATCTTCATGTGATATCGGCTTGTTGAAAACGAACATAGCGTTAACACCTAGGTTTTAACTCCTCACGAATGGACGTGTGATGCGAAATGCTAATAAAATTTATTTGCTTAGAAATTCCAAGATAAGTTAGCAAAGGTACAGCAATAGATAACACATAGGTGTTTAAATCCCGAGTATCTCGCTTAGGTATTGTTATTAGAAATATCCACGGGTATTTGAATTTATTTATTACTAGTGACCCCCACCGGCTTCGCACGCTTTAATTATACGTATAAACCTTCCTCTAAATCACTCTATCTAATAAAAAAACCGCATCAAAATCCGTTGCGTAGTTTTAAAGATTTAAGCATACATAGGGACTTATGGACATAGGGACAAAGAAAACGACTTTGTTTTATACTATGGAGTGATATTATTCCGTGTATATTTATAACTAGCTGGTGCCCGCGACTTCGTCTGCGCATGATTAGTATTTCGAGTACTCGCGATTTTACTTGCTTAATTCCTTTTCCCGTGGGAATTTTGGGATAAAATAAAGCTTATGTGTTATTCCAGCATGTAATCGATTTTTTTATGTGTGTTCTTCTGTGTGTTATAGCATATTTGATTTGACGACCGATGTGGCGCAGTATGCGAAGGTCTGCGTGCGATGTAGGAGGTTGCGGGTTCGGTTGCCTCCTTTTGACAAATGTTTGTACGATCTGCAAGTATTTGCTCCGGGGTTCTGGGTGTTTCCTATGTATAATAAAAAAATATCTATCTATGTATTGTATTGTATTAAGCTTATCAGTCATCTAGTAAGTACCCATAACCCAAGCTCTGCCTAGCTTGGGGCTAGATGATACTAGAGGTATGGGGGTTGTCCAGCATTGTTATTACTGGTCATATTAATATGGAACCACATGAAAAGCATCAATTTTCAAATAAAAAAGAATTATCAAAATCGATTACTTAATCTAAAAAAAATTGTGCTGTACAAATATAAAATACAGTCGAACTAAGAACCTCTTTTATTGAAGTTGTTTAAAAATTGTCATTTATTTTTTACTATACCAAGTAAAAAAACGTACTGATTAAATATTTTTAACCAATCCTGTATGATGAACTTGATGACTCATCATAATTTCTGGGAAGTGCCCGCATGTAAGTAGATATAACATTTATTATCCTTATCTTTGAGAGAAACAAAACCACGCATTCAACATTCGTGGCTGTAAATGCAAATTTTACATGAGCAAACTGTTTTCTCAAAACCTATAAACTTTTTAATATCTGGTAATGGAAGTGTTTTTTAATTATATTATTCTGTTTTATGTACCTGCATAGAAGAAAACAGAGATATATGTAGGTAATTCAAGGAAAAAATAACTAGATAATCTCTAGTACTATAGTGTGTGTAGGTATAAACGACACTAGTGCTAGTAAATAAGTTTATAAAAAGTATGTATGTTTTTGTATGTTTTTTAAGGTATATTTTTCATATGGGCCGTAGTTTTAAGTATTTAACATCTTGTGTTTGACTATTGTTGCCTGAAATAAATGATTTATTATTTATTATTATTATTATAAATTTCCTTACTTCGTTTTGAAACAATGTTATTACCTAGATATACCTATGGGCATTGGGCATTTATTGTAAAATTCTAATAAAATATTTGGATCCTGAAATACAGGTTAGACAATAATGAAAAAAAAAATTGAAACATATTAAATAATAAGTAAAAATCTTACCGTGCCAGAAATAAACGATTATATAATAATAATATTTGATTGAAGTAATAATTTGCTTCAGCACAGGTGGATATTATAAACTACTTCTATGGCTCATTTAAAGAAATACCATATAGAATAACATATAAACTTACGTTTCGTACTATTATGGAATATACCTACTAGATATGGAAGTTAAGTTTGTAAGGTAAAACAATAGAGGTGAGTTTTACAATATCCTCGGCTACGTAATATCTTATATCATAAATGTACCTATATCTGATGCAAATGCGACAATTCGTATATTTAATATTCATGCCCCGTCTACTTTTATTAAACCGAACAATCAAATTCCTTCATGTCTAGCTTCATAATGATCAGATAAACCTGTACAACAATTATTATTCAGAATTTAACTGACATCATGCAAAAATAACGAATCAAAAAACCATTTTTGCATTTCGTCGTTACAGGCAAAGCCAGTTTTTTCGAAACAAACGGTCCTCAGGAATCTTAAAACAAATACAATGATTTATTTGTTTCATTGTAGGTCTGTATACAGGATTTGTTTATTCAATCCAGATAATGTAGAGCTTTTGAGATGTTCCAGTTAATTCCAGAATGTGAAGAATTGAATAGAGATGTAAAGGGTTTGAAAGGTCGGAGTAGAGTGGTCGTTAGAAGGTAAATGAAGACGAACGATGGTTGCGAGCACGTGGGGTTTTCTAGATGGAACCGGTTTGTGTGAAGCCGGGACTCTTGCCGACTAGTTCCTGACGAGAGTGGTTGATTCACCTCCAAATGTTTTTAGTCCTCAGAGTTAATTTTAGTTCTTTAGAAGGTTATGGAACTACTTTTCGCCGAACTCGGACTGAATAAAAGTCTGAGGAAATAATGATAGACGCCATTATTTTCGCAGACTGTTATTGTACCTAAGTAAAATAAAATTAATCGATTTTTTAGACCAAAAAGACCATGTGGCCGTGGTGTTCATTTAGAAATAACTTGCAATGTGAATGATTTTTTAAAAGACTGTATTTTTAATGTGTGTTACCCCCTTTTGCCCTTTTTTCTAGGGTAATATTTTTGCAGATTATTTTTTATTTGAAAGCTTCTCATGTGGTCTCATATAAATATGATCCTGACCAAGTAAGTAGGTACCTTTTGAGTTATCAACAATGCGTATTTTATCGACATCGTAAACATCGTTTTAGCTTTAAAAAAATTAAGTCGGTTATCTTTAAAATACGCCAAATTATTACAATCTGTGTGGTATTTTTAACGAAGGAAAATATCTTTTAAAATCGCTTGACAGAGCAATAAGTTCACTGGGATACTCACTAAAACACGACTACTGTGCTTCAATAGCTTATATTTCATTTATCGTAGCTTACTACGGTTTTATCGATCCATCGTACTACTAACTACAATAATAAAGAGCAAAAAGGTATTTACGCTGACCAAGATGTGTTTACCTTTATGCATGTTGGTATATTTTTGTCTTTGAATTAATAGCGTTCTTGGTTTTTGTCTAGCATACCTACAATTTTATTAGGTACCTATAATTAAAAAAATGTTACTACACTAGTCGCTTATGTCACATTTGATACAATCATGCCTTAGAATTGTATTAGCTAATCATTTTCGGTTTGAAATAGTTTCTCAGATTAAAAACTCAAACTTATGCGATTAAGAATGGTATCTTTTCTCAATTTGAAAAAGTTCAACAACTTTTTACAATGTCTTCCAGGATCAATTTTCTGCCTGTACAATAGGTTCATTTCTACTTTTAAAACTGGAACTTGTAAATCCAGTTCCTTCCTCTTCTCTACGACGAAAGGAATCCGCCAAGTCACGCTCGTCTCTGCACCATAGTCAAAAACGAATCGAAACCAATCGTGTTCTAAATATAAAATGAAACGTAGAGGATCTCGACCCCTCAAACTCGAACTCCTTTAGACCTAACCTGTAAAATCATATCACTTATATTAAATTTGGAAATAAAGGGATCACTTTGATTTTTATTCACTTCAATGTTTTTAAGGTAGTTATATTAAAGAAACGACCAAGAAACCTTAACCTTTTTAGGTTATTAGTTTTTGAGAGATCTGATATTTTAGAAAGAGATTTTTTACCGTAAAGTCCCCTTACTTCGCCTAGTTTTTGACAAAATTTGCGTTCTTGTGCTTTACTTAAACATCTATTTATGGATTAAAAAAAGAAAATGGCACATTTAATTGTTGCCGTTCGATTAAGACCATAGACATATAGATTAGGAAGCATTTAAACTACATAAAATAATCCCAAAGCTAGTAGGCGAAGTTCTGGTGTTGTTCCGTAACTTCGCCTACCAGCACAAAGTACGTATACAAGATAGGTAGGTATACACTTTGTTCGGCAAAATTAATGTCGAACTCCTTTGGAAAAAAATGCTATAATCTTATTAGACATAAGGTCCATTTTTGTGTTAATATCTATAGTAGGCGAAGTTAGGCACCGATATCCACCTGTTTCCATACATTGCTTACGGAACAGCTAGGGTTGTCAAAAATGCAATGAATGGGTGTGTTGAATTTTATGATTAGAAAGATAAGTGTGTACCTATGTAGTAGCAAATAAAATTTTATTAAAGGAATTAACAAATGTTAAACATACTTACTAAAAACACCAAAATCAACCATAATTATTAAAAATAGGCAAATCAGTATAGGGACCTATTTTCCATGGTACCTATAGGAAAGTTAATTCTAATATAATTAAAGAATATTTGATAAGACCAAACATATCGATAAATATAAAAAAATTATGCTTAAATATCTGACCTTACTTATTACAAAACGAGAAAAACATTAAACTCCTTTTTGTAAGTCGGGCAAAATTATTTAGTGGCAGCCCTATAGGCAGGCGAAGTTTGGCAACAGCCTGACCAGCATTGACCGTTCATCGATACAAATTGAATTTTCTCTTTAAGTAAGTTGTTAATTTACAAGACAATTCGTTTTGATTAAAGAATAATAGTATGTGATTTTATTTTACGAACTCATTTTGACTTACCTGCGGTGGTTTCTCGTAGAGAACCAAAGTTATTCGGATCAAAAAAAAATTTGGCCCTAGTTTGTGCGGGAAAATTGATAATCCCTCGTCAATGACGTGAACTTGGCTACAAATGGTGTGCAAAATGTTACCATGTTGAAAAAATGCTTCGTATTTGGTACTTTCCTATAGGGGTTTCTAATGAAATTCTTAGTTTATGGGAAAAAAATTAAATTAGGCGAAGATAGGTTTCTTAGGCGAAGTTTTGGGACTTTACGGTACGAAGAATAGTTTTGAAAATTTGTATTTGGATTATTTGTCTTTATTTAGTTACTGATAACTTTGCAAGTCATTTGTAGTTTTATTGTACAAACGATTACATTGCCCTTTGAAAGTATAATAATACTTAGGGAATTTATTAAGATAGATAAATAGAGATATTTTTTTTGTACTTAATTACTTTAGTTTTCATTAATGTTGGTTTTGGATTTAGCTTTCTTTACCACAATGTTTGCACCTGAAATGGAGTTTTCAAATTTCTTGATTCAGCAACGGCTTTCAAATTCAAATAAATTATCAAAGTACTATGAGTCATAAATTCATCACTCCCCGATGTGCAAACCACCGACTTTCACAAAACGGTTCTCATCGTAAATTATCAAATAATGAAGAGCAAGGGGAGCGCGAACGCATGCGGTCTTCTACGGGTGCGTTCGATATTTGAAATTACCCTAGCAACCAAATCGCTGTTGTTTTTTTCCATTGCCTCCTTAGAAACCATTATTGGTATAATATGGTAGAGGTAATATTTTATGAAAATACGGTGTAACTATTGCATCTCAGAATTTTATGTTAACGTAAGGTCAATTCAAAATTCGAGGTGCCTTATTTCCCTTAGGCCTTACAAGACTCGATATGATGTCAGAACAGAATGAGATAACTAAGTTAAAGTAGGAATTAAAGTGATTACTATGATTTTACAGAATTTTACTTTGCATTGATTGACTACCTACTACTAATTACTTAAGAACCTTAGCTTAGAAGCGCTTTTAACTACCTACGTAAGTACATACCTACTTAAATTATAAGAACAATGCAAAATTAACGACAAAGGCGCCGGCAGAAGCGTACCTATACTAAACTAATAGATAACTAGTAAATCGCCTGAAGGAAATCCACTTCATGTCATCAACTAATCCAGTTTTGTGTGTTTGGCGGTTCAGCGTGCGGCGTGGGCGCCAAAAAAACGCGGGAAAGATCCGGGTCACAAACTCTACGCGCGCCAAAATAACGGCTACATTATTTTGTTGCATTTTTTACATTACAAATTAGATATCGCTCGCAGTCGCTTTTGAGTAGGCAAGGTTGATACCGAACCTATTGAATAAATTTTTCATTAGGTAGGTACACCTTTTTCTCAATATTCTTTTCACACTACATGCTTGAAAGGGGTATGATTGTAACCCTAATCGAAAGCAAGTGAGTGGGTGAATAGGAAGGTAAGGAGAATGTTATTCCAAATTCGAAAAACCTAACATTTTGAGCTTCCAAATACGAACTCGTTGCTCCTTTAGGAATATGAACAAATAATTTATTTTAGTAGGTAGTATCAAGAGAATAATATTGAATTTAGAACCTCACAAAATGTGTGATTTTTTAACAAGGTGAGTCGTACTTCTTACGATCTTCTTTGAAATTTGAACTTATCTCATTTGTTCCAGTTTAATTGAAGTAAGAATTGATGAATTGTTTTCAAATTTAAAAATAAAGATAATTATTTTTAAATCTGGACAATCCACAATTCATCATCGTGCACCAAGCTAAGCAAAGCTTATCAAAACACCCAGAACAGATTTCCCATGGCGGGAATCGAACCCGCAACCTCCTTCATCGCAGGTCAACCTTCGCGCCGACAACATTATTCGCCTATCTTCCCAATTAATTAATGAGGTAGGTACATATACCTAGAGATTTATCACACATCCTCTAATGTTCGTTCTCTGTTCTGATAATCGAGATTAGAATTGATTTCCTCCGGATGTTTCTACAACAGTTATTTGTGAGCTCTTGCAGGCAGCGGATGCTAAACTGTTAGGTGCACTGACATTGCGTAACCTGTGTGTGGAAAAAACCTTTTTGCCTGGACTGGTTTGTAGCGACTTTACTTGCTTCCTCAGATTAATTTTAAAATGATCTTAGCAAACAGAACCTATTGATTTCATTTTTAAAAATAGCAAAAATACATGTCCAGAAAGTTATTCTGGACATGTATAGCGTCATAGCATTTGAAGGTTCAAGGATTCTTGAATAAACCATTGGATAACGACCATATAGAGTATGACTAGGGGAAAGGCAAGTGTCACTAATATTATAAATGCGGAAGTTTTTATGTATGGATGGATGTTTGTAACCTCTTCATACCAAAACTACTGAACGGACCCGGTAAAAACTTTGAATAGAAATAGATCGAGCTCTAGAATAACACATAGGCTACTTTTTATCCCATATACCAGTTCTAGGGGTATAGAAATAGCCATGAAATATTTCAAAGCTATTTCTATAAAAATTCTATAAAAAAATATCATAGAAAGAGATAGCGTGAGCAGGGACTTTCAGAGGAACGCAAAGAGAGAAAATGATATTTTGAAAGGAATCTTCAGTCTTCAGAATCTTTGAGAGTCTAAAAGGCAGCAACTTTATAGGCTTACCTATAAAGTAACTGCCCAAGTTCGCCGTCGTAAATTAAATGGCTGCGGATAGGCATAAGGAAATCGCGTCAATCTCGGTCGATATAAAAACTCGTGCTAGTAAGCACCCATTGAAGCTGCGGTGAAGGATGTACAGAAATTGCTTTTCTAGCTACATAAACTCGTATATTTACCTACCTTGTACTTGGTTTTCAATAAGGATGGATATTACATGAGTTTTTCCTAAGCGCTGGTAAAGGAATATCTAATCTAAGCATTTAGTTATTCAACTTGAAAAAGATCTCCATTTAGACAGTGATTGATTTCAGTGATTGATTTTAATATTTGATGCCTCATAAAAAATGTGATAAACTTTACAGAAATAAATTTAAATTAATAATAGGTTGATATCTGTCCCCGGCTTCGCACTCTACCTCTATAAAGATCATTGAAATGTTTCCATAGAAACAGATCATCGTTCCCATGGGATATCTACCTCTATTCAAAATTTCAGCCCGACCCGTTTTTGCGTAAAAGTATCAATCATCCATACATACAAACTTTCGCTTTTATAATATTAATAAGGATAATCATTCCGATAACCAAAGACTTTGTCTCTGTAGGACAAATGATGATAAATATCTACGGGTATTTATCGCGTTTATATTTTACTAGCGACGCGCCCCGGCTTCGCACGGATTTATTATATGTATAAACCTTCCTCTTGAATCACTCTATCTATTAAAAAAAACCGCATCAAAATCCGTTGCGTAGTTTTAAAGAATTAAGCGTTCAAATGGACATAATGACATAGGGACAGAGAAAGCGACTTTATTTTATACTATGTAGTGATATTTTTTTGTTTATATTTTTCTGTCGGTCAATTTTGACTCACATACCTACCTATATGAAACTTTTGTAACCTCGTTATAATGAATCATTCAAGCAACATTGCACCATAATACAATGCAAAGGAATTTGTGACTTGAACATTTTGAGCCCTTTCTGAGAAAACTGATAAAATGACGTCTGACTGACTCTCCCTTTGGAAGACCCCGTGACTCACGTCGTTATAGCAGAATTAATGAGCTCAAATAGCTGGTTTGGAGTGCTTTCGAGCTGTCTCATAAAATACTGAGACTTTATGCATTGAAAGCCAATGGGCTTTTATTCAATAGCGTGAGTGAATTGTAAAAGACAACCTTCACTCACCTATTTCTTAATTGAGGTCGAAGTGTAATAAAATTGCACTAATGCTTACTTAGATCTTTTACAGTGCTAGGAGTAGTATTGTGGTATTAGCTGATGGATGGATTATATATCACTCCGGGTTTTTAAAAATATAGGTATCTGAGCGTATGGTCGATGCGACACGTGACTCGAGAGCTGGTGAGTATCGGGTGCAGCGCATCAGCACTGCCATACATCGGGACAATGCAGCCAGTGCAGTGTCTTGGGAACGCGACGCCTGGTATTGATGTAATCCCTTGTTCTATATTCGATAGGATAGATTAAATAGGAGTTTTAAATTAAGGCGAAAAAAATTTATATATAGCGGGGGGGTTGTTACAATTTGGTGCGGATCAGTTGAGCTACCTCTAGACTGTTTGGAACCACCTGCAGCTAACTCAGTTGTTTCAACTGCATATACTAGTTTTAATTTGTTTCTATTCCTTGATTGTAATTTTCTTTTTTAAAACGTAATAAGGCCGGAGATCCCGAACGTGCGGGAAAATATAAAATGTAATTCTAAATGTTATGGACAAGGTTTTATCTCTACATTTACAAATTCCCACGCGACCAATAAATAAATAGAACAATGGCGATCGATCAACTTTAAGACAAAAATTGGTAATTTTTATGCTTGGTTTATCTTCATTATAAAACTAAAATAATAAAGACAAACCAACCATAAAATTTAAAAAATAACCAGTTCCACAACACAATCAGAAGTTTAGATTATTCAATAGACCGTAATGCCTCAACTTTCGTGTACAACCTCGTCATGGCAAGAAGCTGATTCGTCAAGGAACAGGGGGAATCAGGGGAAGGTAGGCATAAGGGGGAAGGGGTATAGAGGGGGTGACTGAACGCAGTTCCGTGCTTGAACTGGATGTAATCAGAGTAGGTAGGTACACGATTTGTAGTAAATCGGGCGTAGCTTATACGTCCTGGGTAGTACGACGAATCGAGAGGAATTCTCGTAGACATAGAGGGAATGCTGGCTTGAATTGATAGGACTATCATAGGTACTAATATTATAAACTGGTATCTGCGACTTCGCACCCTTTTTTTCTATGGAAAATATTTATATCCCATGGGAACTGATTTATGGGATGAAAAATAGCCCAAGTATAAGTTATTCTAGAGCTACATCTATTCTTTCAGCCCGATCTGTTTGATAGATAGATAGATAGATAAAAAGTTTATTTGTTTCCACAGACACACATATGTACAATTACATAGACACAACAATTTAAAAAAAAACAAAAGTACAAAAAATTTAACAAACATTAAATTTCAAAAGTAATCTGTTTAGTAGTCTTGGCGTGAAAGAGGAACAAACATCCATCGATACATTCATACATCTATCTATACGATTTTTCGCGTTTATAATATTAGTAAGAATTAAGGAATTAGCCACGACACGAACGAAGCAAAAGCTATAGTAAAACAAATGCGATACATTCCCTTTAAACCAGTTTAAGTAAGCTCCGAAATCTTGCACTAAACTGACCAAAATACTTTTATGTTGAAGTAAAAAATTTCGTAGAGGAGATTACGTGCTTGCTTAGTCATTGAGGTCAATAAACCCTAGTCAGACATCTTTTTTTTTATCAACAATAGACCTTCGTTTGACAACAATCTCATCTTGTTAATTGCAGCCCTATTGCAGACAAGAGCCTCCTACCCTTGCTTGAGAAGCCTACATTCTTCGCCTATGTAATAATCCTTACTTCTTTACTAACAATATAAACGAATATATGGATGGATGTTTGTTCGTCTTTTACGCAAAAACTACTGATTAGATCGGGCTGAAATTTTAAACAGATGTAGTTCTAGGCCGGAATAAAATTTAGGCTACTTTTCATCAATTTTAAAGGGGGTAAAGTGGCAGGAAGAAATTAAAAAAATAAAATGTCGAAAAATATTAATCCAAGCTCTCCATAGTAGAAATTCTAGGAAAACTTGTCGTTCTACCAAATATTACCATTCGGTAAGCAGATCACGCACGCACGACACAGGCCATTACCGTTCCGTAATACCTTTTATTCGTTTTTAACTTAGAAATATTTGATGAATTTTCAAGCTACCTACTTGAAATAAGAGGAGGTTATCAATTCGACCTTTGTCTGTTTGTATTATTGTGTGTATTTGAGAGATGGTCCTTCCCAAACGAAAATTACAAAAACATTTAAACTAGGATCAACAATTGAAACTATTGAGCTATCTGCAGACGATTGCAAACAGTCTAAAGGTAGCTCAATCGATCCATGTTATCTTTAATAATGCGTAAAATTAGAATTCAATTGGTATTTTTCTTGTAAAAACAACAAATTATAGTCCAAAAAACGACAAAAAATCAACGACAAGATTCTCCATCCAAAAGACTTCAACGCGCTTGTGTCAAAAATCTATCATCAAATTATATTTTTTTATAAAAAGGTTAAAAAAAGGAAAAGGATAAAGGAACCTCTGGGTCAAAATAACATACGTTGACCACGCCATCATTTTGCGGTTATACGACACGTAACATATTTAACTGTGGTCTTACCATATTATGGCATTGCGAGCGCAATCATTGTAAACGAAATAATTCCACAGGCGTGGTTGCGTCATTTTCTTTATAACGACCTGCATTTTGTATAATATTTTGTAGCTAGAAAAGTAAATTTTGTGAGATACAGCGTAGAATTAAAGGGATTACCTCCGAGGTTTATGCAGACGAGACGCGACGACCGACGAGTGCGATCATACAAATATATTGGAGTGTTCCCAGTCCCCTCTCTGCTACTCCTATGGGAGTGACTGAACACCACACTTTTGACTGACTTTTTACTGACTGTTTCGAACGAATGTGTTTTAACATGAAAGTACCTGCCAACCAACCTGTTCTAGCTGTGTTCAAACGCTGATACTGAGTGAGATCCTGATTCAAATCCCAAGTCAGACTAAAGAATGGTTCTTTCATATACCTACAAATAAAGGAAAAACAACGCACTTTATGAAACCGCAGTTTTACCTATCATATTATTCGTTATTCTAATCTTCATTGACCCCTTAACTATTTTAGGAATACCTACTATATAATTTCTTAGAATTTACGTAGAATTTACTAAGTGCCTGTGCCAGTATGAATTTTTGTAATATACCTACCATGAAATTATGAACAAAAAAATTAGAATTGCAATAGAGACGAATGAGAACAAGTATTTACAAATTGCAAAAATAGGGTCGTTTAATAAAAAATAGTGAATAAAAAATTTGGAAACTTCCTTATTACGAGCATTACTCTCACTTATTTTTAGTTCTTTATTGATAGTTTTTATGTGTCTGTTTTGTTAATTTTACCGTTGATGTGTGGGTGATCCGTAAAGTCAACATATACCTAGCTCTGACCGAAGACCAGCGTTCGTTGCTAGCTTGCTAGTCTACCAACTCATGCTGAGACAGAGCTATTTTGTTATAGATTTACACTTCCCATTTTAGTCCAAGTTTATTATGTAATTGTATAAAGTTTACCTACCTATTGTGTAATACTGTAAACAAATAAAAATAAACTATTTTTTAGTCTATTTTATTATTTAACGTGTATTTACACGCGGTAAATACCTACCAGATAAATAATAAATCTATGACGGTTCACGAGATAGCTAGGTACAGCCTGGGTCAGGTGTCTGAAAGGCGCCAAATGTATGGAAAGAGACGATACCTTTGTCGTCGTCGTAAACTTAAGCACAACTCATACTAAGTACTCTGTGCCTTGGTGGGCCATTAGCGTAGCAATTAACCATGGATAGTACCTATAATATGTACTTAAAATGACGGTTTTAATACCAGTGTTTATATACAGATGTAAAGGTGGTAGTGCTAGCACTATATAGCACCAAACCCAGTCAAAGCGCTCAACTTTTGGCAAGTACTTACCTCAACTTTTTTTATGTCGTTACTTGGTCGTCCTTACGATACTGCCAATAAATATGTCCGGTTTTAAGAATCATCACAGATATCACACATAATAATACAGCATCATAATCACTACATAGTATAAAAAAAAGTCGCTTTTTCTGTCCCTATGTCCTTATATCCCTTTGAAAGCTTAAATCTTTAAAACTACGCAACGGATTTTGATGCGGTTTTTTTAAATATATAGAGTGATTCAAGAGGAAGGTGCGAGGAAATTTCATTTTTGAACTGTCGATACAGCGGGAAGTCGAAACGCAGGGAATCGAAACCGGGGTAACAAATCGTTCTTACGTATAATAAAGCCAGGGCAAGTCGCTAGTAATATTATAATGCGAACTTATGCATACCCAATAGGTACCTACTTACACAAAACATTTAGATTTTTTTATTTGATAAGTATTGTGGGCTGCATACCGATGCAGGGGTAACACACCTGTGTTACCCCCTGACAGGTTACAAGTCTCCTAATTAGGTTAATTAAGTAAGATAATTAACATTTAATTATTCGATAATAAATAAGTAGTTTTTGCGAGAACAGCTTGCCATCTTCAATTTAGCAAAACATTCAAGTCTTAAAATAGGTATTTCTGTAATTAGGAATTGGCTCCAACCAAACAAAAGGAGCTGTATTCCAGTCTCTGTATATAATTTTTTGAGCTGTGAGTCGCGTTAAATGAGTTGCATACAAAAGTTTTGGAGAGTCTACATGGAATCGACGACGTAAAAGGAATCGAAATGACAACGATTCGCTCAAACTATGTATTGTCATTTACTTTGAAATTAATAAGTAAAGTATACAAAATACGAAATTACGAATATATTTTTTGCCCTCATATTTAGACGGAGCAGTACAAAATGATTATATTTTTAACGTTAGCTGACGTTGATAAAGTTGTGTTATTCATAACCATTCTCAGAATTCTTTGTAATTATGTTTAAATGCATGGTGATTGATGATGTCGTGATTTAAGTACCTACCATAACTACTACTAACTTAATTAAGTTAGTACCTAAACCTACGTATAGTAAGTACGTCATTATTGTCCATTTAAACATTTTAATAATAATGATGGTTATGCTTAGGCGAAGCATCGGACATATACATACCTAATTCTGGAAAATTACCACAGCTTAAACTAGTTCCTAAATAAAGACATTGGTGGTCTCAAACTAAGGAGAGAATAAAGAATTAGGAGAAAACAAAAATATTGAGTTTTTAAGATATATGTAGCAGAATATGAAGGGTATGAAAATTGAAATAGATGAGTTAAGTTAAACAGACGACGAGAGCTGGTGAGTATCTGGCTCAGCGCACAAGCGTTGTCAATATTGTCATACAGCGTGGTAATGCAGCCAGTGTCTTGGGGACGCTTCCGACTGGTATTGACATGGATCAATTGAGCTACCTTTAGACTGTTTGCAACCGTCTACAGTTAGCTCAATGGTTTCAATTGTATATACTAGTTGTACTTTTTTCGATTCTTTTCATTGTAATTTTCGTTGTTTATAAAGTTGTTAGACAGATGAAGCTAAGAAATGCAGTGTGCTACATACGCGTAATGTTTTAGGCCTTACCTTCACAAAATACGCTGACTTCAGCAGATTGAAAGCATGTGTAGCACAGATAGCAATGCCTGACATGACAGAATGCGCTGTACTTATCGACAAATTGCGTGAGTGGACAGTATGTTTGTTTTTAGGTCACGTTACACATTGAATCAAGAAAGATCAAGGTTTTCAGACGTGCGCGTGCTCAATTGGATACCTACCTACTATAATTTTCTAACAGAGTCATAAAGAATTATAATATTGGACAATCCATCATTACACAGCATCATCTAGGGTCAAGCTAAGTAAAGAATAATTAGTTATAAAAAAATAATGATATGGTTAATAAAAAAATAATTATTCGACAAAGAATATAAGTAACTATGGTATTAATTATAAGGATTAGTACGATAAATATGATAAATAGGTCAATTTATAATATTTATGCTAGTAATCCTTATAATTAATAGACAAATTGCAAAAAATTTAAAAGCCTCATCAAATTTTAAGGTTTTGAAATCTGATCAATATATCTCAAGGTATTGGTTCTATCGCCTTCAAACTCTGTTTTTTTTGTTGAACCATGATTAATCTGGAATTAAAACTATTGGACTTTAAAAACATACACTTTCATTCAATTTCACCCTTAACTCAAACCACGAAAGACCTATATTCCTGCATCCATTAAGCATATTATATTAATATTGCGTTGCACACGCACTAAAACTTTCCAACCTTTTTATGCACTTAGTCAAACGTTGATCCAACCTTACTCCGAAGGTCTAACGTTGAATTTCCATTGTTTATGGTTAAGAAATGCTGGTGAACGAGGAAGCCAGTGGGTTCTCACGCGTGGTCATTAGTTCTTCCAGGGAAGTCTTGATGGGAAACATTGTTATTAGAGCGTGCTATTTGCTTTGTCACTGCACTGTTATGAAAAGGCGATTTGGAGAATTTTCTTGTTCCAGGAGGAAGGCATAATAATAGCTTAGGCTTATACATTGCAAAGAAAGTTGTCGTAGAATTTTTCCGGACGCAGGCAGATCTATAATTTCAAGTGCTTTTGAAAATGGAGGTTCTCAACTTCTCAGTTTAACAACAACTTAAATAGTTATTATTGTACTTTTTTCCCTCAATCGTGTTTTCACATTTGAGAAAACAATTAAATAGTAAGTATTCAATCTTATATTTTTATGTATCTATTGTTTAAGTTTTATTTATTCTAGAGATTCTGTAATTCTTTATTGTACACATAAATACAAAGCATGAATTTATAAAATAGGATATGTACTTACATAGGCGAGCTTAACTCTGGAAAGAGTTTTCTTTCAGCAAAGCTTAGAGTTAAGGTAGGAGATTATTGATTAATGGGCTCATCGTCTAGTTTGATTAACAAGTCAGCTATTGCGTCCTCATATGACTTAGTAGGTAGGTACTACTCCAATCTTCAAGAAGAAAACAAACTTCTTACCAACCCTCCATCTACCCTTGCCTATTCCAGCCTCACACTACAAATAATCTTTGAACCCATAACTCAAAACCGTACCTCAAAATAAACCCATCAGCAACATAATAAGTTGAGTAACAAGTGGAGAGTTCGTTGACCCGCGTAGCGGCCTCGCCCTTGACCGCCCAGGCCGGAATATCAACGGATTCTCCACAAGTACCTGTAACTTGCTTGAGACTAGCGGAAGCCTGTGGAACTACATGCGTTCGAAGAACAGATTGTTGACTAAAGAAACAAAAGAAGATGCGCGGCGATGCGATTTTGTCAAGATATTATATCAACGAAGTAATTTTAGTCATATTACAGTAAAGCGTTGAAGTGGTATTACAAAAAATCTGCTTGAACAGGCGGCTTTCCACTCTTTTTTTGTGATAAAAAGTAGCTCACATAGGATCTACTATGTTATTTCAGTTCTTTATGTGTGAAATGACCGACAAGTTTCTGAGTCATTTCAGCGTAATCCATTCCGTAGCTTTGCTGTTGTCTTTGGCACAAACTTTGGACAAGTACCCGAAAACAGAAGAAGGTTCGCTGCGACGTGATTTTGTTTTAAGTTATGTAAAATACAAAATGTGAAACAACAAAGCGCTGAAGTGCACTGGAATGATTTTTCATCAGGAGCTAATTTTTCCGGTTTTCGATGGATATGAAAATGCTGGTGCAAACGAGTGCACCATAAACTACTCACGTACGAAAAATAATGGTAATTCCTTCATCAAAGTGAAATCAGAGCGCAAAACCGATAGTTTTGACTCTAGATTTGTATTCAGGTCTAAATTATTGTCATTGATTTTATACTACCTTTAGTGGTTAATAAAATTACCCATATTACCTTTTCACAGTAGTTACCAGCGTAGAGGTAGGTACTTGGGGAAAACCACATGTTTTCGCTACAATTTGCTCTAAGTAGGTGCCTATTTACCTCTAAGCTATTTACCAGTAGAAGCCGGTAAATTGCACGGGGTACCCTTAAGTATAGTTTTTGTTTATTTCATAAGAGTTTATGGTGTCCATTTTGTTTATTGTTGCTATCCTTTTTTCCCTAGAACTCGATAGAATGACGGGATCTTACGCGGGAGAATAAAGGTTGTGCAAGAATGTTTTGTCAATAAATTGCACGAGGTGGCCAAAAAGATGAGAACAACTCTAAACCTATTTAAGTTTTTGTTGGTTTTTTATGAGTTTATGATGTCTATTTTGTCTATGAATTGTAGCTGCAATGAAACGCTTTCAAAAAACGAACTTTAGAACTCAATGTTCTAAGGAATCAGTGTAATTTTCACAGTTTTTTTACCTCTTGACATAAGTACCTAGTAGCTACCTATAGAATTTTATACAACTTTCGACATCGAAAACATGATAACTGAGACCAGACCACAGGAACAGATTGTGCCTACTAAAGTCAGACAAGATAATTTTGTGTGTGCCACAAAAAGGCTTACTTTTTTGACTCTACCTAAGAAAGCGTTTGTAGAGCATTATTTAGAACTAAATTCTAATTTCTTAGTTTTAAAGTCTTTAGTTCTAAATTCTCTAATGTCCGACTAGCTGTATCTTTGAAGACTGAAAAGATGGCGATTTTAATTTGTTGTAGAGTGCAATTGTTTTTTCTATTACATTAGTTTGAAATTATATGGCTTGCAAGTGACACATAACAACCCTCATTATTCCGCGATAAATCCTTGCCATCTATAGAGTTCTGAGTTAAATATGGTTTATTTGCCTTTTGGAAAACTCTTCTGGCTCAATTTTTTCTCAAAAACTCATTGCGATTCAGTAAAAGTAAAAAAAGATGTATTTGTTGTCTTTTTACGTATTTGTTACGTCTTTTTCTCTTCTACTGTGACCCGCATTAAAAAAAGCGTTCAACTCAAAAACATTTCATAAAATAAAGCAATTAAAGCTGCGTTTTAAGTTTCCTACGCAATAAAAATGTCCAGCTATTTATGACTCAAGTTTAACGCGGTTTAACAAAACGTTTACTAAAACAGTGGCAAAGACATGACCACAAGATTTATAGAGCTCAATGCCATTGCTTGTTGAAGAGTTACTATCACTGTGTCGGGCCTTTCAACTATACCGTGTAACTTTGATCTGATCTAGTTTCACTATATAAAAGATTTAGACTATATTTGATAGAGATTAAGGCACAAAATTGCCGGACAGAAAGCACCTACAGTACCCAGATCTTCCAAGAATCAGTTATACTCATGTATGAGATGTTTATGTACTACGTGACTAAAACTTCAGCTGAGCTAGGTGTTATCTGATTTTAGACTTTATAAATTGGTTGTGCAAGGTATTATTTTGAGGACAAGACAGATAAGTTGATAATGTTGTGTCTGTATCTAGTCCAGGCTGCCATAATAAGGTTTGTACTTTGACCTAAGAATGATATCTTTGTATCTAAGATGATAATCTATCTATCTATCTAAATAAGTTTGAAATAAGATGTACCTACGCTATAGCATTGGGTGCCCCCGTAATTATAGATGTACTTTTTTAATAAATAAATAAATAAATATCGATCTTACTAATGTTCAAACACAACAGAATACCTTACAAATATGAATTATAAATAAATAATTTTGGTCAATCCACACAGCACCATCTAGCCCCAAAGTAAGCTACTCTAAGCTTGTGTTATGAATGTAAGTTAGTAGTAACTAAAAAGTCTTTCAGGATAATGCTTTATTTTAGTATAGGTATCTAATACCTACATATTGTGTAGATGTAGAGAAGCTGTTTGCAACAAGATATAACATTACCTCTCTACTTTGTACCTTTTGTATTTTTTCACGCTTTAGCTTTTCGCTGGCTGATATTTTATGCTACACAAAAAAATATGATCTGGATCTCCTTACCTAAGTTACATACCATGTACTGACATGAGTCCCTAAGAAAAACGATAAGGTTAAAGTTTATTTGGTATTTTTTTTAAATGAATCATATCGACTAATTACAGTGAGTATGTGTAGAAGTAGGAATAATAATTATTCCTACTTCTGTGATAGTATACGATACAAAATTACACTAAATAAAATTTAGCACATTTTTTTTTTTTTATTAACAATAGACCTTCGTTTGACCACAGTCTCACCTGATGGTAAGTGATGATGTGGCCGAAGATGTATCACGAAATCTAGAAGACACCTATTCACTCTCGTCTTGAAGAGACTCGGGTTGTAGTAGGCCGGGAAAACTGAAGCAGGCAGCGCATTCCATTCCTTAGCGGTACGAATAATAAAGGTGGAGGAGAACCGCTTAGTTCGGGTGGATGGGATATCCACAAGGAAAGGGTGGTAATGCGCCGTACGCCTACTCGTCCTGGAGTGGAAGGGAGATGGTGGAATCAGGTCGTGAAGTTCCTGTGAGCATTCTCCGAAATGTAACCTATAAAAGATCGAGAGGCAAGCGACCTTGCGGCGGTGTTCAAGACTTTGGATCTTAGCTTCCTCAAGGTACTGCTCGCCAATAAGTCTGAAAGCTCTACGTTCTATCGAGTCTAGGGCTGCTAGCTGATACTTAGCCGAGCGATCCCAAACGTGGCAGCAATACTCCATACCAGATCGGACCTGTGCTTGATATAATGATACAAGCTGCCGGTGTAAAGTATCGCTGCACCTTGTTTACATTACACACAATTTTTGGTTTACATCAGCAATGCCATACAGCGTTGCAATGCTGCCAGCATTCTGTGCATTCTGCCTTCTGGTGACGGCTTGGATTTTTAGGAGTTTGTTATAATTTAGAATTAGTCGTTATTGTTTCAATTAGCTTGATATGTTAAATTGTAAATAAATCCTACTATTATGGTTTTAATAAAATAATCAAGGAAATAGAAGAAAAAAATGAATTATAAAGCATAAGTACGCCATTGGTTTTCAGTTTCTCCCTACGCACGACTGGTAATGGTATCTATATGTATATGGTCGAGAAGATTATTAAGTTGCGAGTTTTTGCCTACTCCAATTACTTATACCAAGAATATTGCGTCAACTCCGTATGCTATACACTATAAACATCATATTAATTTGGGAATATAGGTATCTATAGATAGTAGCATCTACCCGTGGCTTCGGACGCGTTATTTCTATGGAAACGTTTCAAAGCTATTTATTATTTCCCATGGAACTTTAACGATTAATGCGATGAAAAGTAGCATATTTTTATTCCAGAGCTAGAACTACATCAATTCAAAATATCAGCCTTATCCGATTAGTAGTTTTTGCGTGAAAGCGGAACAAACATCCGTTTCAATCCTTACAAACTTTTACGTTTATAATATTAGTAATATAAAGATAAAATAATATTAGAAAGTATTATGAGTATTCAATCATCATATAAAAAAGCCACTGCTCCATACCTACAATGTTCTAGTACGTCACTGTTTTCAGACATGAAATGAAAACAACGTAGACACCTTATTACCTTACGTCTTTTTTTACGATTGCTTGTCACGATCGAAATGCAATAACAGATACCAGTCGGACAGCTTCTTGCTTGATTACATACCTTTTTCTAGATTCTGTCCCCCCCTGCCCCCAGTGACAGTATGCAAGACGCAGAAATGATTGAAAATTCCCTTCCAAGAAGCGTGAAATGGGAATGTACAGAAACGTAATCAGGGAATGTAAATAGGGCGAAAGAAAAATTTACGAAAGAGCTGTGTGTGATAATATTTCTAAAAATGTCAGTCTACTTTTGGTGGTGAGCTTTCTCAAGATCTTGATAATTTCAACTTACATCAAATACAACCTAATCTCTGCCTTAACTTATGTAAACATACAGTCTAAGCCAGTTTTTATTGAAGAGTTTCTAATCTGGAACACTTATTAATAGTACCTACATCCGACCGTCACCCGCATTACAATCTATTGAGGTATTGTATTATGTCAGTCGAATATTAATAAAATGTTTGCTAGTTCTACTGCTAGTTCTAACATTAAAAGCCTTCTATAATATTAAAAACAAACATTTAAAAATCTCAAATCTCGGAAAGATAGGCATCTTCATACTTATAATGAATCCTTCTGCCCTCTAGCCCCTGCCCTCATTACATCCCTGTGCAGAGGGTTGTGTTCGGCGCCGCTCGGCCGCCGACAGCATTCCTGCTCACCACAACCCTGTGTTTAGGAGTCACTGGCTTCTCAGATACCTTTCCAAGACTTGTGTTTGCTGGCCGTTTTATGTTACATTTTATACTAGAAGAATCTTGCAGTAAGCTTATTAAACTAAAAACCTTTAGTTATTCAATTATTGTATTTGTTTTCGAGCGGCAGCGTGACGAACTGGGGCCCTGTTTTTCTAATCTCTAATCGGGTAACTATGACAATGGTTACAGAATCGCCAGCATAGGTATAGGTACAGTACACGTTTTGGGCATATAACATTAAACGAATAAACAAAAAACGAATGTTGCCAAGGAAAAGGGATGTACGTCAAAAGGTCGAAACTAATATTGAGTTTATTTTATCTAAAGTAATTCGCGGCGATTCTACTACGATACCATTGATTGAAATCGTTTAAAAAAGTTCGTTTGGGTATCTTTGAGTCAGCGAAGAATTGTTCAACTCCGTATCATTATTATACAGATCGCTTGCCCCAAATCTCTCTACCATCAAAGGGTCTCTAATTCCATGAAGATGCCGCCAAAGTAGAAAAAATCTTCTATTAACCCTGTGGTCTCGGCATTACTCATCAAATTCGGTTCGTGGGACAAAACGCGTAGAAAGACCCTTGATCCATGGAATCTATAGTGCGTGACGATAATTACAGAAGCGATCCGTGTCTTGCCGTCCATTAAAGCCCAGTTTTGTCAAAATAGCGGCCGTAAATGCTAGATGGACCGAATTATAGTAGACTAGCATATGCCCAAGGCTTCGCGCGCGTCTTTTCTATGGAGACGTTTTAAAGCTATTTCTGTCCCATGGGAATTGATTTATGGGATGAAAAGTAATCTATGTCTTATTCCCGGAAGAGAAATACGTCTTCTAAAAATTTCAGCCCGATCCATTAGGTAGATTTTGCGTGAAAGAGGAACAAACATCCATCTATGCATCCATACTTACCAACTTTCACGTTTATTATATTTATTATTAATTATTTAGTTCCAAGGAAGGAAACCATATAAAGAAACGTGTCTTAGCTGTATGTTGAAACTGCTGCGCTCGATTTAGTGTCTAGGTCACGGAAAAAACTGTCGGTCAAAGTCTAGGTGAATCATCGAGGTAAAATCCGTAACAATATAGTTAATGCAGAACATTTTTTTTGTGATGACAAAATTACAATCAAAGGTTTAGAAATAAAATGAAAAAGTATTTACAATCGAAACAATTGAGCTCACTGCAGACGGTTTCAAAACAATCTAGAAGAAGGTAGCTTAATTTCTCGGTAAAATTATATCAATACCAATCGGAAGCATCCCCGAGACGTTCCTAATAAACAAATATAATAAATTATACTAGCAACAAAGTTTTAGAACATTATGAACGCTTAATGACTTTTAATTCTAACGAATTTCTTCTTCCACTTGTTAATTTTGTTATGGCGAGGGCTGGTGCGGCTGGAAATCTGGGTGAGGATCTCAAGAGGTGTAAATATGCAAGTCTAGACAGAGCCTACGCATTTGCTCCTCTTGGATTCAAGACCCTTGATCTTGGAGGTAAAGAGGTTGTTCGAATTTAAAAAAAAATACCTGAGCGTCTGGTCGATGCGACGCGGGACCCGAGAGCTGGTGAGTATCTGGCACATCGCATAAGCATAACCATACAGAGTGGTAATGCTTCTTTTGACACTTCGACTGGTTTTGATATGGGTCAGTTGAACTATCTCTACATTGTTTCATTATCATAATCACCAGCCTATGTTCACTTCTGGATATAGGCCTCCCCTAATGAACGCCAAAGCTGATTGTTTGCAATGGCTTATTATTTTTACTTATGTACATTATTGTATTCTATAAACAGTTTTTATTTGTTTCTATTCTTTGATTTTAATTTTCTTTGTTCATACTAACTTCACCGCTGTCAGACAAATGACAAATCACTAGAAAGTAAGGACCTTACTTTAAAAGGGATTTTTCAATTTCAATTTTTATAATTATTTTATTTTCTCAGTAGCTATTTTACAGGCTAATATGTTAGTCGGCTTGAACTTAAAAATTATTAATAATTATGTCCCTTGGACCAATTTGAAATAATAGGACAGTAATTTTTTTCAGTTATTGCGGTTAAGATGATGTTGCTCCCGCGATTTCTGACGTCAGTAATAATTATGGTCCTTCGAAAATGTCCGTCAAAAGGCGACCACCGCTTTATTAGAATCCTCCTAGTTTAATTATTGTAATGGCGTGTTGTGCACTTCCTGTGACCACTCCAATTTGTCTCTGAAATAGTTTCATGTTATAATGTGGCTTAAATATTCACGTCGTTAGAAAGAACTTGTTTTGGGTAAGTAGCCGTGAAATTGATACTCTCGGGTTTTTGAGAGCGAAATGGTATTAAGATTACTTTACCATTATTTATTTATTTACTATTATTATTTAGCTATTTCCTTCCAATTGTAGGGCAAATGCTTCTCTGATTTTGAAAGGCCATGCTATGCCTTCCTCCCCTTTCTTCAACCTATGAAGCCCTTCTATATACAAATGTAATATTATGATGGTATTTATACAAAAAAATAAAACTGGTTTAAAATCTTACGCATAAAAAAGGGAACTCAAAAACCTAACAGATAAAAATGAGTAATCAAACCCAAAAAAAAGTGTCGTAGGGGTGTAGTGATAATCTCCCCCTATTTTTGAAGTCGGTTAAAATGAAGTGTCTAACTATCATAATAAATTGGAAAGTCTGTGTGAATGTTTGTTCTAAGTAAGCTCCATAAATGCCTAAGTTATTTGATTATGACATAGGCTAATATTTTTTTTTGTAATTAACCTCTGAAGGGGTGAAATAGGGTGGTAAAGTTTGTATGGAAAATTATTATTCCTTGGTTCGATTTGAGTACTCAAAACTCGGTATAAAAACCGCAACCTCCTGCGTCGCAGGCTGACTTTAGCCCACCGCGCCACATCGGTAATCCGGCTTTTGAACCTGAAAGCTTTTATATTCTGTGGCAGGAGCACCGAGCGTGGCGAACAGGATGTCACTGGGGCTGATGGCAACTGTGTGCAAGTGCACAGGTGTCCCGTGTGCCCCGATTACCATACCGTAGGGCAAAACTAGGGTGACCCGAATAAGCATGACTTTTACGGGTTTAGATTGGGTGTACGCTTTTTTTTAATTATAGTAGCTAATAGTAATAAATCTAATCTAATTTGTTTATACCAAAATTTATTGCAGATATTTGTGCGCTTTAGTTGGTATTTATTCTAAGTATATTAAGTTTTGACCAACGTACAAAACTTAATATACTTAGAATAAATACCAATACCAGGTTCAGAATTTATTAAATAACACATTAAATTTTTATACCTAATCTATAAGTCAATGAAACCCCAGAGGATAATTATAATTTAGTGATGGCAACTTCATTAAAAAGCCATTGCAAAAAGAGGATGCATGCACGATGAATGTTGAAACTTTGAAAGTTGAAATACGATTGTGATATAATAACCTAGGCTATGCAATGCCCCCGACAATTTTGTATTGCACAATTGGTGTTAGAGCCAGCAACCCATAGGTTGGTACTACCTAGTACTTACTGTTGCAAAGCGTCAATACTGCACGCTTGGCAATTTTTACTTTCTACTGCATTCAAACGTTACTCTAATCATTGTGAATCCATTTTAGTGTTTCACCAACTTCCTACCTACGAGAAAGACGCTGTGCCAAATAAAAAAAAAATATTTTACAATAACATTAAACCGCCTCGATCAAACTGAAAAGCAATATATGTACATAATACTTTATTAACAACGAAAATTACAATCAAGAAATAGAAATAATTACAACTAGTATATACAATTGAAACCATTGTACATAATTATATATTTAAGCATTTGTTTTAGTGTGATTATTTCAGAGAATAAAAAAATTCACTACGGAGTTTTTGATGAACCTTAGTAACTAAGTTCATAGTGTAATTTATATACCTTAAAACAGCATAATCTGTTATAGCAGGTGCAATACATTAGGTACATTCCGCAGCAACATCAGCGGAGTCCCTCAAACAGTGAAAATAGCAAGGTGATATTTGAACCGTTTATGGGGTGGAAACACTTAGTCCTTGGGGTCCTGGGGAACGATCAATTTTAGAGATGTTACCAAACTTCTCATAGAGTCCACAGGTGATCAGGGCCCAAATTCCACTAAATAAATCACTTCACCATTTAAATAGTATCGTGTCAAAATGACAGTGTTAAACTCTTTTTGGTATTCTACTAGCACAAACTTTTTGAGGTTTATTCATAGCTGTGACGATTACCTTTATAACTACCCATTTCACATTCTAATTATGAAAGTCTCTTCAAGCGCAAAAAATAGTAGAGTACCTACCAAATGCACAAACGTCATTTTAATCATCTTGATAGAATAGCACTATTGAGACCTTTGTTTTGACATTAGTGGAATTCAGCCCCAGAACGTTAGCTTCTATTTCGGTCAACGAATTAGCTTGTCATTCAAAGTGACAGTGCTGCCAGCATTCTGGGTACTCTGCCTTCTGGTGACGGGTTAGAAGTTAGTTATTGTAAATTTTAGCTGTAATTTCTTAGTCGTTTTGTTATCTTTTCAATACATTACAAAGGTACATATATTTTATAGAAATTCTGACGACCTTGGAGTTCACAGCCACAGAACCATATATTATGCCCCCCCTCCTCCACCTCCACACCCCCCTGCCTCCGCGTGTCACATGAATGCTTCGTCACATCCTGTACAATTACACCGTGAATATGCCTTTCCACGCTGAGCGCACATCTATCATTTTTACATACGTACAGAGTAGGTATTAAATCAAATATATTTACAGACAACCATCACACTAATACTATAAAAAGTTATTACGAAAGTTTGGACGGATTTTTGTTGCTTCTTCACTCAACGACTACTGAACGGATCCGGTTAAAATTTTGAACAAACGTAGTTCTCCCTGGAATAACACAGGCTACTTTTCACCCCATCAATCAGTTCCTATGGAATATAAATAGCCTTGAAACGTTTCCATAGAAATAACGCGTGCGAAGCCGCAGGCAGATGCTAAAATCACTACATGGTATAAAACAAAGTCGCTTTCTCTGAAAATAGGCCTTGATCAACTGAAACAAGCTCGATTCAGTTCGTACGTAAAAACAAAAAGTGGGTAAAGTCACCTGTTTAAAAACTGTGGCAATACTACCACAATACTACGTAGCTAAATAAATAAGCACAGTTCGTTTCCTGGGAGCCGCATTGTGAAATCGCGATGCATTGCAATTGTTTCTTCATTGTGACTGCAACAATGGCAACACTTGTGATGATACCGCGGTCTCGCGTTTGAGTGGATAGTCCCACCTCTTACCGTGTTCATGAAATAACTGCCCATAAATGACATTAAAAATATTTATAAATCCTAACTAATGTGATGACGATCTGGAAAAGACTGCTTGGCAGATGCTGTGCGGCAAGCTGAAGACAAAACTGAGGCGAACAGAAAATCAATTATCACTTTATTTCTTATATTATTTTGATAATTATGTACTTACCTATAGTATTAAATTTGACTTGTCTAAGTGCTTATTTTGTATGCCTAAAGAAATAAAGATATTGATTATTTGATTATTTACAAGGCGGCGTGACGGGAATCGTACCACCTTCTTTGTCTAATATTTCATACTTTCAAAACTCTTAACACTTTAGGTTTATACTGAGATCGGAAAAATCTTAAACTTACGGTTTTGATTGAAAAGCATGCATTTACCATGAATTGCAGTTCAGCTTAACTGAACTGCAATTATGCTAAGGGTCACCTTCCGAACGTTTGAAATAATGTTAATTGAATAGGATTATGAAACTGAGGGCAAAACATCAAACTTAAATATAACTTGATCTTGAAACTTGCCTGATCATGTCGTAGTGAATCTGTTGACACAAAACTTCAAATTACCTTACTGATTTCTCACGAAGAATTGGGAGATGAAATACGTCACAGTTTTTTTTCTACGCCATTTGCCTCAGAATACATTACCACAGTTAGATAATGTAACTTTGTAAACATTACCAACGATCGATATAAAATATAGCCATGTAGGTAGTGTTGTTAAATTGAAGTAAAAACATGTAAACTACGGTACGTTAATAATCTCAAATACTTTTCTTACATAAAAGTAAGTAAGTAAAAGTAGTTTTTTTTTATAATCCACGCATTTACAAAAATAATAAAAATAAAAATGGCACTTGAGATTTCGCAATATTTTCCTATCGGCGTTTCCAAAAATCATAAAAAATGCCTCACGTAATTTATAGACGACCCCTAGCCCCAAGCTAAGCAGAGCTTGTGTTATGTTGTTATGACTTATTTATGATTGATAGACCTACTTTACATTGATATTTTTTATTACATTGATATTTTTTATTACACACACATGGAAAACACCCAGAATCCCAGAACAAATGCTTAGTATGCATTCAACGTTGCTAACTTTGTATTTACAAATAATAAAACCTGCGTAAATTCAAAGATGCAGCTTTATATTAGGTATTTTAGTAAGCATTATCCAAAGTGGATAATTGATTGTGAACCAGTTCAAGCGACGACTGCGTATGTCACCGCACGCTCAGATGGTCACCAATTACTGCGATCAATTGCTTATCTAGCTCACTCTGATACCTACCTCAATGATTCTTGGGTAATATAACATAATATACATACTTATGAGACCGGTGTCCTCAGGAGCACCAAGCACACATAATTCACACACACATACACTGAATGACGGTCTTAGGCTGGTACCTATACATTTTTACCTATTTTATAGGTTTTTGTTTTTGTTTTTACCCTTTTTGTTCATCCATGTGCTCTTGAGTGAGGATTTACGAGTATATTGGTAATGCATACTCATGTTAATTAATTATATTCTGTGACACTGTGTATCTAAGTAATTAAATTCAAAGTGTATCTTCAGCAGTTTATAACCTTCCTATTTTGTTTTTGCCATTTAACTAGTATCATACATTTTTCACTGTAGTTTTAGAGTTAAATTTATTAAGATAATTGTTTTTAGTTTAGTTAGTTGCCTTAAGCTTGTGCATGCTGGAAGCCCTTTAAGTAAGGGAACACATAGTTTTTAAGTCCAATTTATTTTAATGTTTGTTTTTGTATTGTGCTTCTTTTGTTGGGTTTCCAAAATAAATAAATACATGCTTCTCGCTCGTTTCATTTTTAGGGATCCATTCCAAAAGGGTAAAAAGAGACCTTATTACTATGATTCCGCTATCTGTCTGTCACCAGGCGGTAGGTCTGTCTGTCATGAACTCAACTGTCTATATTTATAATTTTTATAGATAACTAGCGACCCGCCCCGGCTTCGCACGGTGTTATAAACCTTTCTCTTGAATCTCTCTATCTATTAAAAAAACCGCATGAAAATCCGTTGCTTATTTTAAAGATTTAAGCATTCAAAGGGACATAGGGATATAGGGACATAGGGACAGAGAAAGGGATTTTATTTTATACTAAGTAGTAATGTACGGAACCTTTGGTGCACGAGTGCGACTCGCACTTGCCGGTTTTCCTTTTTAATTTACTTAAACAGTCAAGTACACTTATTTAACACCATTTCAAGAAAGCTGGGTGATCTTTGAAGCTGAGATCAATTTTTAAATATTTGGCCACGATATACGATAGCAAAATGTATCTTATATTTAAAATAAATATACTTTTTTCCAAACAGAAATAAACCCTCTATTTTTATACACATATTTTGTTAACTACTGATATTATCAGATCATAAAAGCGTGTATAAGTTTTGTATATCAAAGTAGTCAGTCAGCCTAGCGAAGCCCTACGTTAAATTTTCAGAGATTTTTCTGTTTCGTTCCTTCATTCCCATGAACGTCACGGCTAACAACATCATCTCCAACCTATATTAGTCCACAGCCGGACATAGGCCTCGCCCAATGAGCGCCATAATGTCGGCTAACACAATGTCTTGAATCACACTAATTTTGGACAGATGTTTATTACCTCTTCAAGCCAAAACTACTCACTGGATCGGGCTGAAATTTTGAACAGACGTAGTTCGCGGCCATTAAAAAATATAGGCTACTGTTTATCAATTTACACTTGGGTGAACCCGCGGGGCGCAGCTAGTAAAATATACAGCTAAAATGAGCTTATCAGAGGTGCGCGTTGAGATCTTTTGTACGGCGTAGTACGAGCGCGTAGCGACGTAGCATCTAACAAAGTACCTCATTTTAGGAGATTTGTTTCTTCGTAAACTTCTTTCACTGACATCGATCTGGAATTTTACCTAATAAATTGACATATTTTTAAAACTGAAAAATAATTACTACATAGTAAAACGCTTTCTCTGTCCCTATATCCCTATGTCCCTTTGTATGCTTAAATCTTTAAAACTAAGCAACGGATTTTGATGCGATTTTTTAATAGTTAAAGTGATTGAAGAGGAAGGTTTATACGTATAATAAAACCGTGCGAAACCGGGGCGGGTCGCTAGTATAATTTAAAACCTTAGACTGGTCACACTGGCACAGGGAATAAAATATTGGCGGGGAATACTTATGCCATCTTAGATTAGCCTTTTGTGTCAAACATTTACCTATAGACCTATAGATGTACTAATCGACCTAATCGTAGGAGACAACATTCATCTATTAGGTATAAAGTTAAGTATATTACGAAGGGTGGTCATGAGATCATGACAAGAATTTTAGTAATCTGTCAGTTGGTATTTATTACCTTATAAGCAGGGAGGTTGGCACGACAGGATTGCAAGGTATTCCATGTTCGCTATTGCAACAATGCACTTCGACGTTTGATAATTGTTTCCTATTTTTTTTATTTGCTTTGTATTAGAAATCTTTTTATGACAAATCAGTACATGCCCGCGGATTCGCGCGCTTTGTTTCTATGAAAACGTTTCAAGGCTGTTTTTATTTCATAGGTACTGATTTATGAGATGAATGTGTTTTTCGTGGGCTACAACTATCTATTCAAAATTTCAGACCAGACCAGAAAACACACACAACAAAATAAATTGTATCTATATTAAAATGTAATTTCTACCTTCCTCTCTGATTGGCACTCTATATCCGTAAATTATATAAATCTAAGGCCTAATTTCCCTAATGATATAAATAGGTATGTACATTCACCTGGGATTTATATGCCTGAATCTGTGTCTGAACTAAAGAATCAAATCAAGTACACCTACGTGAAAAACGTAGTAGGTACCGCAAACACTAGTTTGTAAAACATTACGGCGATGGTCTTCGCGCACGTGTTTCAATAAATTTCGCGTAAAAAGTCCTCCTGCGTCCACTAAACAACAATTCATCAAAACTAGCAAATTAAACCTTTACCTTATAAACTCTGAGTTCAAGTTGAGTTGGATGAGGTCTGAGTTCGCAGAAAAAGGGTTTTTGAGCATGGAATTCTATCTCAACGAGTTAAAGTCGAAAGTTTCAAAGCTTTGGTAAAGACAATTTTGTATGGTGTTTTGAACTAGCCATGGGGCTACTCACGTCTTGGAAACAAAGGTGTACGATGTAAAATGTAGTAAAACGGGTCTTGATCGTGCTTTTTGTGAGACTGCAACTAGTTATTCCTTCTTTTCTCGCTAGGACGAGTCGACGAGAGACCTGCATTGGTTATTCCTTGGGTAAATTAAACAGGGTCATTTTCAGGCTTGGGTGGCCAAGGCATAATTATACTTTGTAGATTAAAAACTTCAGCACAGTTAACCTTTGATATTATTATGGTAAGCGCTACCTCTATATAAGTTAACATACTTTCAAGGATTTATTGGTGACCTTGTTTAGCTAGGTAAGTACCAACTTACTCACTTAACTTATCGAACTCAATGTGCTTAAAATAATCAACCGTTTTTTTCTGGAGTCGCTAGTTTTAGAATTATTTGGGAAATTATAATGTATGTCAAAGCGAGACGAAAAATCGACCGTCGATAACTAGGTTAGTAGGTAGAAGTAGGATATAATCATATCATAGATCTCTTTTGACCCTACCTTGATCTTATGTAGCATCTAAGTACTACTACGTAGGTAAGATTAGTAACTATGCCCAGTTTGTTGAACTGAGGAAGCTAAATGCTAGGCAGAAGACGCGGTACTTTGGCTATAAAGTCTGAACATAAAGTTTAGAACGCTTAATAGTAGCTTAGAGTTCAAACAGTTTATAAGAGATATTCGAAAGCTTAACAAACGACATACCTAGTAGGCAACAACGAGCAATCTTGCTGCTACCGCAATAATATTAAAGATACATTATAACAAGCCTGAACTAGGTATGAACATCTGACGATGATGGTTCTCGAATATAATGTAGCCTGCTTAAAGAACCATGAACAAAACAGGTCGCATCGCATGGCTTTAATAAATTCATACACATACTTCATCATTAACTGCAGAGTGCAGTCTGAAATTCTATGGTGGAAATATAATAACAAGATTCGAGCGTACCGCAAAAAAAAATCATGTATTCTATGCATCATCAACATCATCATTAGCCTTTATTAGTCCACTGCTGGACATAGGCCTCCCCTAATGAGCGACGACATAGCGCCCTGTCTTCAGCTATTCTATGCATAGGTTTTGTAAAACCCGAAGACCCCACATACCGTTTCATCCTCTGATGAAAATGAAGGAAATCTTCTTCCGTGTTTCCAAAATAACTGAAGTAAAAATGTGTGCTGTGGAGGACCTCGCAAAGTGTATGAGCTACAAGCGGAACACTGGCGTGGCGTTAAACTGCACAGGACAGGGAAAAATGGTAAATTTTCTTAGCGGAGGCCAAGACAAACTTCAAAGGGCCATAGGAGTAAGTACATCGTCGGACACAACGTCAAAAATCAGATGAGAGTATGGTCAATATAGTTCTATTCACGATTAAAGTTAATTTGGTGTGTTTTAAGTACCTACTACCGAGTACCGATCACAGAAACACCCGGTTTCAAATAAATAAGAATTTTCAAAATCGATTCACAGAGACAAAAGTTCAGAGACATATTAATACAGTTGACAACCTCCTTCTTTTTTAGAAGTCGTCGCTCGAAAAGTAAGTTCTAGGAAATACGGGATAAAATTGCAGAAAACTGGTTCAGACTTCGTTCGATAAGAAAGCAGACACTGCTATAGTCCTACAGTTATTACTCTGAGGCCTCGGTTGTCATTATAGCGAAATTATTTGCACCGCTAGTTCAAAATGATGAAGCAATCTGAAGGCGCCTATCCTATTCTTCATTAGCATCCTGGAAACCTCTCTTTTAATGACTGCTGCACACCGAATACAATCTTTCCTATAATGAGGAAGTTTATACAAAACATGGAAATCTTTAGGAGGGGTCTCATTTAGAAGATCTAGTGTATTTAGTTTGTGCAAGCAATTTATGTTTTGGAGAATGCCACTTTACTGCGGTACTGATAAGGTAAATCTTTCAATGAATAAACCGTAGATTTTCATTTTTCAGATGCATTAAAGCCGTGAAATAGGTAGGGACCTTCCTGGATAACGTATTTTAAGATCATAAACCTTTCCTTTCTAAGTGTCATGGCTCCGACAACTGTGAGATTTCGGTAGTGACTTTTGTTGTGGAAAGCGGAGGTGAGTGCTTGAGTGAGACGACGAAGTTTTGATATCAGCAAGGTAGTCTCGAGATGAAAAAAACCTGATATGATCCGCCCCGATTCAGCTGCTCACGAAGGACTCAAGCTGACGAGTCGTGATTATTGCTGCATTTTCCATTAAGCCTGGGATACACATGCTACTAAAAAGCATGCTTGTTGCTACTAGGTATCGTGCTCTTTTATAGCTTGCTCAGGGAACGTTTACATTTGCTTCCAAGTAGCTTGCTCGCAGAAAATGCATTCGAGTAACTAATCCGCCCACCCCCTCGCTTGTGCTATCTAGTTTGCAATTAGGTGCGTTTTCATAAGCACGCTCTTTTCACGATATACTATGTAGCATGTGTATTCGGAAACTGTTCACGAGCGCATTGGAAGATATGTTTAAGACGCTGGACTGGAAAGGTAAGGGCATAAACATAAACGGCAATCACATCTCACACCTACGATTCGCTGATGACATAGTCTTAATGGCGGAGTCGCTAGAGGAGCTGACCCATATGCTGGACGGCCTAGCCAAAGCCTCACGACGCATCGGTCTTGGCATGAATTTGGATAAAACCAAAGTCATGACCAATGACCACATAAATCCGGGACCGGTCGTCGTAGAAGGCCACCTTCTCGAAATTGTTTCCGAGTACACTTACCTTGGGCAGATTGTGCAGTTAGGTAAAAACAATTTTGAGAAGGAGGCCAAGAGGAGGATTCAGCTGGGCTGGGCAGCGTTTGGAAAACTACGTCGAGTCTTCTCGTCATCCATACCGCAATGTTTGAAAACTAAAGTTTTCAATCAGTGCGTCCTACCCGTAATGACCTACGGAGCTGAGACGTGGACACTCACGGTAGGGCTGGTCCACCAGTTCAAGGTCGCTCAGCGAGCTATGGAAAGAGCTATGCTCGGAGTTTCTCTGAAGGATAGGATTCGTAATGAATACATCCGACAGAGAACCAAAGTTATCGACATAGCTCAAAGAATTAGCAAGTTGAAGTGGCAGTGGGCCGGCCATATCGCGCGAAGAACCGACAACCGTTGGGGTAAACGTGTTCTTGAGTGGAGACCGCGACTCGGCAAACGTAGCGTAGGACGCCCTCCGGCCAGGTGGGATGACGATCTGCGAAGGACTGCTGGCAGATGCTGGATGCGGCAAGCTGAAGACAGGGCGCTATGGCGCTCATTAGGGGAGGCCTATGTCCAGCAGTGGACTAATATAGGCTGATGATGATGATGATGATGATGATGTGTATTCGAAGCTTTACAATCCTTCCAAACGCATCTAAATCGTTGCTCGTAGTCGGGGCCAGCCACAGGCCTCGAGATGCCTCGGGTAATGACAACCGCCACCGCCATTAGATATCATTACCTCGCAGTCACGTATACACGCAGAAATGGATTTGTCTTTGCAAAAATAAATTACAGTTTGCAATACACTAAGAAAATTGGATTCGAGTGAAGTGAAACAGGATCGGAGGCAGTGCGCTCCGCTGCCCTTGGCGGTTGGTCGTTGCTCCCCGGTACAGGGTGGTCGGGGAATGGACGCTACGCTATCCCGGAAGGGGACTTCTTTATCTACATTTTAACACTTTTGATATACCACCTACTTTTTATTGGTACATTTTATTAATGATTTGTTAATGAATAAGTTTAAATTGTTGTAGCTGCCACAGGACGAATAATTCTGATAGATATTTGATTTCCATATTTTGGGAATAAACATTTGGCCTTGGACCATACACAACGGTTTCCCAAGCTTAGTTTAGGCCGCCTCTCGTACTCTGGGCGGGTGAGGGGGCAAAGAACTGTCATATACAACGGTTTTGCGATGGGTTCTATTTATTCGACAATCGAAATCCTTCCAAATATCTAATAGATAAATGAGTCCACCTTCGATTTACAATTTTTGGTGTTGCTAGATAAAAAAATGAGTTTGAA
Source organism: Eupithecia centaureata (assembly GCA_944547425.1). NCBI lineage: Eukaryota > Metazoa > Arthropoda > Insecta > Lepidoptera > Geometridae > Eupithecia > Eupithecia centaureata. The sequence goes on from OX155679.1 coordinate 5,537,932, forward strand.
TCGGAGTAGCCAACTTATAGATCCTAGAACTTCAAAATCCTGCGATCTTGCACACATGATTTTAAAAATCTTCGCTGGGACTTTTCTTCGTTGAGACTGGCCACCAAATTTTACGAGAAGGACAGACCTTTCAAAAAGGAAAAAAAGTTAAGTCACATAACGTGACATCCACCTAACGTTTATCTTCCAAAATCTCTCTCGTCTTCTTGAACAATGCATTGATGCAATTGAACAATGTACTTACCTAAAATTATTTACAGTTCGCTAGCTGCCTTAACAATTTTAATAATCCTGGCTTCAGCATGGCGCGGCGTGGATAGTAACAATTATCAAAAAGAGAAACATTTCCGAAGCCACCCTATATCTGATCGTATTGGTGCATCAATGTTCTCAATCTGCTGTCTGCTTTATTCGCTGGCAAATTATAGGTTACTCTGTACCATGGATTGTTTTAGAGCTATTCCCGGCTACGTTTTAGCCCTTGGAAACATGCAGCTTGCATGAACAAACTTGATCCTTAGTAATGCATCTTGTAGAATGTAGCTAAATGGAGCATTCGATGTTTTTACTTAGTTTCTAGCACTTTTATTGGGTTTATGGAAATGTGGCTCTACTTGAACTTATCTAGGCTCGATAAGTTTAGAATACCTACTACTGGGTAAATCTTTTGTCTCTCTATATCAAAATATACCTTTAGAATTCATAAGGTTTCTTGTGAATGAGTAGGTATCTAGGCAGATAAACTTAACTGTGATAGGCATTGATTGAATCCTGATATAATACTTTAGTCCGTAGCTGCTATTATGTCTGTGTTTTGATATGGTATAATTAGTTAGGTACTCAAAAGTTCCTCGTAACCTGTTCATTATTTTGACCACCTACTTGTAATGAAAACCTTAGAGGTCTCGCTCTGTCCTTCCTTTTTTAGATCGTGTATTTAGAAGATGAAATTTACTACTCTTATTTACTAACCCCTAGGCTGGCGACGCCATTTTCCAATATATTATTAAATAATTAAATATTAAATAATAAGCTTAAAGCATCTGCCTGTAGTATGGAGAAAAAAAATAGAATTCGTCGGTACTTACTTACAAATTGTATTGTATAGTCGAAGTCAAAATTAGAGAGATATGGTTCAAAGAAAGGATCTGTTTTTACTTTATAATGGAGTTTTTGAATTTCTTTGTTTTATAGTTTTAAAGTGTAAAGTGAAATGTTTGAGAAAAGTCGAGAAAGTTACGAGATTTTTAAAGAAGATTAGGGGTGGACAAATTGAATCTTTTTCTGATTTCAATATACCTTACCACCATCAATAACTACAGGGTAAAACAAAAAGTGAGTACCAAATATTCAGTCCGCCGCGGCGCTTCAGAATAGGTCTAAGAAAATTAAAAAATCTCCGGCATTTTATAAAAACAAAGGTTTTTTATTTTTTCTGTATTTTATAATCGTATTACCACCCCTGACGGCTGAAAGTGCGGTCCATACTTTTTGTGATTCCTGTAAATGCAGTCAGGTATTTAGTCTTCTCGTCTCTTCACACATTGCAATTTCTTTCCATTTTCCTGCCACAATAAAATCATAATCATGACCTTACCACGGAATTAGCTACGTTGCTAAAAGAAAAACGTGATTAAAGTAATAATAAAACAAACAATAGACCAGAATTAATATATTTATTTAAAATGCAAACATTGAAACACAAACATATCCTCAACATAAATCCATTGTGCTTATATCACGAGTAAAATATATACATCATTTAATCTAGCCTGACAGTTGTGTGTGTGCTTAGTTATTAAGAGACCTCTGACGCGTTGGCTAAGGAATCACCTCCACGGACGAGAGCCACTTTGCGAGTCTGTAGAAAATCGTCTCGTGAGACACGCTCATAGAGTTGTCATAGAAGTGGCATAGATTCTGCTTATGACGATACAAGGTACCTATTCTACAAGGATGATCCTAGAGGTCGAGATAACTTAAACTAAAAACTAAAAAAAAAACGTAGGCCAGTTTATTTTATTTTATATTACATTGTGTTATCACCGAATTTATCCTGTGAATGTCTATTTATTGTCTATTTATTGGCGCATCGTTTGTTGTTGCAGAATTCCAGGCATGCTCAGCTCACCAAAAGCAGATTTTGTATGATTCCTTATAGTATAAATTTCCTTACAGTAAAACCTTGAAAATTGTAGTAGGTAATGGTAAATTTAGTAGTTACGCATTTATTCATAGCATATACTATAATAGCAAATGCACTACGGATTTAACATTAAGTACTGAAATTTTCAAGGTTTTATTATTAGGAATTAAAAATATGTATTCGGAAATCTCTGCCGCAAAATCAAATTACAAATATAAGTCGGTAGGACATCCAACATGAGAGCACAAGGCGTGGTAAAAAACAAGTTAAATAAATGGTTCTTAAATCTATGTGTCTCTATACTATAGGACGTCTCAGCGTACGTGCATTATTAATAAACATATTAGCTTTCATAGATTTATAAATATAGTACTAGCTAGAATAGCTTTCAATCAGTGCTAAAATCTCTTTAATACAGCTGAACTATAAAAGAATAGGTTTGATTTGCAACGAGACAAGTTGAATTCTCTCTTTAAAATTGGCACTGGCAACTGTCAACTGGAGCGCGAAAAAGGTTTTGCTTATGGAAGAATAGCTAAACAACTATTTTGTCTCTGGTGATAGATAGCTAGCTAGATATATGTGAAAACGGTTCTTTTTTTAAACAACATTTTACTCTCATAGTGGACCCATGGCCTGTGTTTTGCTTCGGAAAAAATTACAGTAGCTAGATATACTAACTTAACCATGATTCATACAGGTGTTGTTTGCGTACCTTCATTTAAAATAAGCTACGTAGGCAGCACAAAAGCATGCCTAATTACACTGTGAACCACGAATTGTAGGCAATAATGACGAACGGACATGACTTATGTATTGCTTACTATTGTTGTTTTTATACATAAGGCATGGTAATTTATTGCCAAATAGCTGTTTTGAGTTTGGTAGTACAATTCGGAGTTGGATTTAGCAAAAGTGCACTGTTTCTAACACAAGTGTGTTAGAAACAGTGTACCTACATACCTACTTGTGTTAGCAATAGTCAACTTGTGCTGTAGTGTTCGGAACAAAACTACCGAACTGAAAATTCTAAATTCTGCCATCTGGTACGATTATACGTTCAATGTTCAATAAACAAGTTCAGCTTACTTTGAACATAATTACATTGTATAGAACTTATACCTACCTACTTATATTACTACATATTAGGTACGTACCTATTAAGCAAACACTAAAAAATTGACAATACTAAACACTAGCATTAGGTAATAGGTAATATAAGTACATAGGGTAAAAGCGGGTAATGCCGGTCAGTTGGCAATACCGGTCACCTTACTTTTTCACCAAATACTGCGTTTATGCGCACTCACTCATGCAAAGAGTGTGGCGTGTCCATTCCCTGCCCCGCCGCACCAACCCCTTCTTACTTCCGACGATTCGTCACTGCGTTAAAGACTTGTGTGTGTTTTGCGCCAAATTGTTATAACTTTCTGGCCTTAGAAAATAAGAGGTGAGTACAGTAATTTTTATATTTCATTGATTGTCTATAATTATTATTGTGTGTCAGTTATCTAACTATTCGTTAGATTGTGGATTTCAAGCAATAAGCAATGCATTTTTTTATAATTATTTGTAACCCCAAACGTGAACTTGCGGGTAATGCCGGTCACGTTGACCGGCATTACCCGCCGCAAGTCTCAGATACATATAGATGATATTTTGTAACGCAATAAAATTCTTTCTGTTCTATGATCGTAGAGTTTGACTTTATGCCTTGTTTATTTTATTAAACCACCTTATAAAAGGAGGAGGTTCTTTGTTTGAATGTTTGTATTTTTTTATTGTTACTGATTTTTCTGCCAATTAAAGACGAATCTTGATAACCCCATTTCATATTTTTTATACTAACTGGTCTGTAATTGTTCATACTCATGGATACATTTTTAATTTGAGCATATCGAAACAACAGACTAGGAGCCGAGGGCTAAAGGTGAAATGGAGAAGATTTAACCAGGGCATTCAAACTTGTTGAAGATGGGGCTTTAATAAGAGAAGCAGCGTGATCTACAGGTATCCCCTTTCAACCCTCCAAGAAAAGCTGAAAAATAAGAACCCTGAACGATTCCCCTGAAGACTATATTTGCGATTTATGCCGTTGAAATAAATGACCGGTATTGCCAACCAGCTGACCGGCATTGCCCGCTATGTCGGGCAATACCGGTCAAAGCTATATTTTTTTTAAAAGTCTATTATTCCAAGTTTTTTTAGAAAACAGTTCTCAATATTATTTATTATGAAAGAATAATAATTAAATTTAAGTATTCCAAATAGATTTCAAATAAAAAGTAGTTTTTTTTGTAATTTATGTTTAATTTTTCTTAGGTGACCGGCATTACCCGATATTACCCTATTGAGGTAATACGTTATACCTACATGTGGGTGTTTCTAAAAGTAAGAAGCAATCCTCAGGGGATGTAAAATAATGATAATTAAATAATTCTTTTCTTTGTGACCATTAGGTACTCTATATTTGTGAGTCTAGTCAGCAGTTTTTGCCTTTATTTATAAGTCGTTAATAAGTTATGATAACCAAATTTAATCGACAATTGTAAGTTTCGGCCTAACTTTGTCTTGCACTCTGTATAATAAAGATTCGAATATCTATGCGCATAAAGCATGAAGCTACACTTGAAGCTTATTTATATTTATTAAAATGTTACTAGAGAAGCACCTACAGCAATTACAAATACATTAAAAATCTGATTACAATCTTCATCGTATAAAATAATAACTCAACTTAAAACATACAAAATAGTTGATGCAGTCCATAAATGTCTGACACCTCATAAAGCAAGCATTCATACAAACTCTGCCGTATTATGTGGTGGGTCCATACAAACTGTGTATGTAGCTGCAGTGGAGCATCGACCTCGAACATTTCACACATAAATCTTGTCCCGGTTAGGGTTACCAGATCAGAGGAGACTGGGTAAAAGCGGGACGCAGGTCCGGCTTTTAAAGACGGAAAAATATTTTAGTAATCACAGCACATCACTTCAGAGCTTTGAGTTCGGTTTGACGCTAGTGTCGAGACGTCATCGTGAATTCGTGACGTCTTATTGTATGGGATATGCGTATGTCCGCACGGTAGAAGCTCTATTCTAATAAAATACCCTATATAAATAAAATGCTCTATTCTAATAATAAGTAATCAGTAAGTACCAGTAATTTTAGAAGATATCTTATATGGCTATAATGGCTACCATACCCTACTAGGCATTATCATCATCACTACATAGTATAAAATAAAGTCGCTTTTTCTGTCCCTATGTCATTATGTCCCTTTGAACGCTTAAATCTTTAAAACTACGTAACGGATTTTGATGCAGTTTTTTTAATAGATAGAGTGATTCAAGAGGAAGGTTTATAAGTATAATAAAACCGTGCGAAGCCGGGGCGGGTCGCTAGTCTATTATAAAGGAAGCCAAATTTAAATGTAGGTACTAAATTAGTATCAAATAAAGACAAAGTCATAAACGAAATTTTTATAAAGTGTAGGTAATGAATTCTCTTCACTTAATTTTGTGTCTCTATTGTTACAAGCGGGTTAATCTACCTTTATCAAATGTCAAAACCTTTCCGAAATAATTTGGTCAAACCTCGAGGTCGGTGGTCATACAAGTCGGATAGGAAACAAAGGCTAGAAAAGTAATTCGAAATAGCCGGACAGTAGCCATCCTTACACTAGAGTGTTGTAGAACAAATTACACGAAGTTACCCGACCGAGGGCCGTTATTACAACTAATTGGCGACAATCAACTCAGCTACTGCTTTGTGCAGCCATTCTCGTCTCGTGTTACATTGAATATTGAAATAGTATGGTCAACTTTTAAAATGGACTTGGATTTGACGTAGTCATTATTGGATTGATATCAAATTACATCATGCCAGCCAGTTACAAAAATGTATTCAGTAGGTATACAATTTATTTAGGTAAAGCTATATATGTATGTACTTAATCATTTTAAATTGCTTCATGTTTTTAATTTTAAGTATCCAAATCATGGACTATAGATAGTTTTAGTTTCTTTATTGCGACATTTGTTGACCATTGCTGTTGTTTAAACAAAACAGACTGAAATATGCACCTGGCTTGCGCGCACAAGATAAGTAGGTAGTAGGTACTTACTTGGTAACTCCTAAGTAATAATTCTAGTTAACTAAAAGAAATTTAGATTTTTAATCTAACTGCTTAAAGATTGATTAAACTAAATTCTAAGCAAACTGACAATCACACAGCCAAGGCACAAGACACTTTAAAGCAAAGTTTTAAATTAATTCAAAGATAATGATTGAATTAATTTAGTCAATTGTCAATCGTTTTGTTACTTCTACCTATACACCCTATACATATAAGAATGTTACAGATGTGGTTTATCTTATTCAGTATCGCTAAAGACACAATATGTAAAGATAGAGGAGAGCGGCACTGTTTATATCACTACTTAGTATAAAACAAGTCGCTTCCTTCTGTCTGTCTGTCTGTCTGTCCGTATGTATCTGTAAAACGGATTTTGATGCGGTTTTTTAATAGATAGTGATTCAAAAGGAATGTTTATATATAAAATACACCCGTATGAAGTCGAGGCTGGTCGCTAGTTACTATATTTTACTCGAAACAATTTCTTGATCACAAAGCCAGAAATTTTTACGAAGGATCATTCGAATTAAGAAATTTTCTTAATGGTCCTACGAAAAATTTCCGACTTAATGTTCAAAATATATTGTTTCTGGTAATTCTGTGGCTATTTAAATTGTTCCAGAAGAGCGTATTATCTCGATTCTTGTTAGATTAGAATGTATATTCTTAGAACGCAGCGTTCAAATTGCCTTCGCAGAAGAAGGGTGCCTGACATTCACAATAGCCAGTTGGCCACTCAACTCGAATGAACATTCTTTTTTATTTTTCGTATTGTTATTCTTCTTATTATTTTTCTTTCATTTTCTTATTGCTTTATTACACGTGTTATAAAAGCAAAAATTTTTTTTTCTTTCTTTCTATTTCTTTCTTCTTTCGTAATTTATAGCCGAAGCGAGTTGCTTCTTTTTTCAACAGAAAAAAGAGATTTATTAATTCGAGTATTTTTTATTTGTGTTATGTACACTTCACAATTTTTTCGTGTCTAGCGTCTAATTTGAACAAGATCTGACCAGTCGTCTTTAGAGTTATCCTTAATACTTCGTGAAATTTGCTGAAACCCATAACATAAGCTGAATAGCTTAGTTATAACTTATATATTAATAGACAAATGTAAAAGTAAATTATGTAAATTATTACTATATATGATCCCTGGCTTTATACAATTTTTTTCAATAATTTTGGTTACTGTCAGGTATAGTTTAGAAGTGCTAATACCTAATATAATTTTAATACCGGCTTATTTTTATAAGTTCTTTGTACAAAATCTTTTTTCTTTAGAGAATGAAGTTCGCATGTCTTAATCCCGTTGAATTCATTTGTGAATTAATTTTATTACGGTATCAATTAGGAATTGTTTAAATATTTCATAGTATTTATTATTTAGTCCTATTTTCTTTCCACTTCTTCATATTTCCACTTCCTAAGAAGTTTTCAAATGACTTCAAAACATTTTGTCATGTTACATGACGCCATTATTATTATTTTACAATTTACTTCGAGTATTTTGCCCGTTTCTTAGGGTGAAAGAAACGCCATTGGCCGACAAGCTGTTATACCAGCTGGCTACCACCCTTCAAGTTTTAAAAAGAGGGTTACATCAACGTCTTTTTCTTAAAATTTACAATTCAAAACTACCCTCTTGACATTGATAAAAAAGCTTTTTTATATTCCATGCATGACATCGCTTTCGAATGAAAAGGTGAAAGATTATTGAACTGCATTATGCATACGTTTCTATATGTTTTATTGCTATGTGTCAGGCAGAGCTTTTAAGCTCATCATCATTAATTTAACGGTTAGTTTCGTGAAGATGGCTCGAGAATTGCTATCGGTAAAAAAGTTTAATTAGAGAGTATTTTTATCAAGATCACGCACAAACAACACATGGAAAGTAAGAAAAGAACAATATTTTAGGTAACATTTTAGGATACCTACACGATTTTATTTTAAAACACGAGTAGAAGCATATTAATAGGAATTAAAGCAAAACAACTAAATATTTTGTTTAAATGAAGCATCGTAAGTTTACAACGCAAGGGCATTGAATAAACAATCCAGCAAATGGAAAAAAAAACTATAGACAGACTTCAAAATAAGCTAAGTCAATAAAATACGTTATTTAATTTATTATTTTAATTACTATTACTGGTCAGATTGTGATCAAATTATGGGACTACCTACATGCGAAGCCCTAGCTTTCAAATAAAAAGAATCATTAAAATCGCTTCACATTTGAGTTCAGAATAAACAAAACAATATTTAAATAATGTCGGAAATTTTCACACGGCATCATCTAGCCCAGAAACTTACCTACCCGCACAAGTTTTTGTTTAAAGCCTACAATCCGCGAATATTTGTAGAATTCCAAGCAGCGAAATGCAATTAAAACCGCTTATTTTAACTGACAATGCCATTTAGCTTGAGAATATCCCACGAGTTCATAACGGCTTCTACGTTCATGAATATTCCATCAGCCAGGAAACACTTCACCTCGCCTAACCCCTGCTCTAAAACAGGATACTTTACGAGGTCTGCTTTTAGCACAGGCATTTTCAATTTTATTTGAAGCTTTTTACCCTTTTAGGGCCTGTTTTATGAGAAGCGCCTCGACATTCCGAGGTTTATTCAATGTCTTGACAATGTGCGAAGCGGCAATTTCACCCTTTTGATTTACGCACGTGTTGATTCCCAACTGTTTTATTATGCCAGCCTTGATTTGGCAGTTATCTGATGCGGAATATTTCTCTCGAGTGAGAAAACGCTGTTTTTCCTGATATAAGTATGCCAGCGTCCAACAGGTTTCATACCAGCATAGCTGCATTTCCCAACCTAAAATTTAAAGCAAGATACATAGAGGAAACGGTTAAAAAAGTTTTGCTCCAACTAGAAAACTAACAAGCAAACAAAGGTAAACGCTTCTTCGTTTCTTTACTTTACTTGAACAAAAATCAAAATGATTTGTTTATTTCCTAGTTTTAATATAATAAGTATATATGAAATGAACTTTCTGAAGTGTCCAAGAGGTAAAGTCTAAAGGAAATAAAGCACTTTGAATTCAAATTTGACAATAGCGATGCGTAGCAAAGCTGGCAAAAAAGGTGCAAAGCTTTGTACCCGCTACAGTGTGTGAGCACTGCTAATGCGTTAAACAAAGGGAGTTGCAGGTTCCCTAGGGTTCGCACGCCTCGACGCGGAAGCGACATGTTTACCCGACAAAAACACCACTCGTGAGCACGCGCATAACTTTATACTTGGAGTTCATGGGAATAACATAATGTCGCATTGAAGTTTATCGTCCTCTGAATCGCTGTGCTGAAGTGAGGTCGTTACCCGTCATTTAAAAAAACTCCGAAACTCGTTCGAATTATTGTCAGAGTTGTCTCCGACACGGTGTGATTCATGGCTCATTTCCATATAATGTAGTAGATAATTACTTATCGTAACCACTTGTATTTTGAAGCATATTTTTGGTTGTTATGTAGGTTAGGTACTATAGCTACAAATTCAAGAGTCAAGTTCCGAAACATCTATTTGATTCGCAATACACCATCTATTTTGTTGAATGATTTCAGGAATTAATTACGAGTGTTAGTGACTTAACTCGACGACAACGGTTTTAGGGACCTGAGGAAATCAGGTCAGCCTTTCGGTTTCCTCAAACGGCTCGGGCTCAAGAAAAACAGCATTCACCGACTACACGATCTAAGTCATTACTAATTCGACCTTTATCGGTTAATGTAAATTGACTGTTATGCGTGTAACTTCACGGTGGTTGTGCATTATATCACACGCCGCAACCGCTTTAATATTGCACGCGAAATGCCGCAAATTATCCACTACCTAGTTCAAAATAATCAAGAGACAAAAACCGCCCGTTAAAACCTGGCAGTTTAGCCGTGATTAATTTAATGTGATCATTTATTTGGTTGCCAGTCGTCAGAACGAACAAAATGGAGCTGGTTCCACGAATGTAATTCTCACTTAACAAAACGTCCGCGGGCGAGCAGAGGTTTACATAATTATGTTTTTTTTTTGAGTTGGCCTTTATTCTTTCTACCTGGCGATAGAGCGGCGGGTACCTGCCCCACTATACTCAGTACCCGGAACTCTATTAAGCGACTCCACGAGGCATAAAAACACGTAGAGCAGACTGATGGACAGACCGTAATTTACCCGGGCTTTTGTGAAATTGCTTTTGTCGGTTTTGAGAAAGGCATCGATTTCGAAGAACCATTATTCAACCGTTCTAGAAACTTTTGTATATTTTCACTGCGTGATTGTTTGAGATTTCACTCGTGTTACTTAGTTCGTAGCGAGTTCAATGCGATTGCTATCGAGGAAACTCGATCGGTGGCAAACAACCGCAAGACGACATTGGAGCTGCAATTCCCAAGATGAATGTTTATGAAATATCAGCGATTACCACCGGTTTCCAACTTGCTGAAAGGCGTTTTATGATTGCGCTGAGGTTATTTGAGGAAAATACTTCGCGAATGGACGCGGTTTTTGCCTTTTATTAAAAGCATACCTAACCGAAGATGGTATGGCCTTAATGGTATGGCGGGTTTTTGAGGTTAAAGTCGGTATACGATGATAATAGAACATGTTTATTGCTTTTTAAACCAGTATCAAGACTCATATTACCAATAACTCATAAATTCGACTCTTAAATGTCTCTGGCCTAGCTACTTGTCTTGATGTTTGATTAATGGGCTGAGTTTTTATGATATGTAAATTATAGATCGGAATGCAATGCATCATCTAATATTTCAACGGGTATGATTATAGTTATCTGATCACGACAAGAAAATAGTGGTTTGACAGGAATTGATTGCCTTATAGCCTTTGGTACATTCAAAAGTTAAACTGAGCTACAGTTTGTTATATGACAAAGCATAGGTATTTTACGATTTCGAGCATTCATCAAAGGCGAGTTTATGTTGCTAAGTTGTCGAGTCGCGTTTTCCTGTTTCTTAATTTGCATGTGACGATGACATGACCGCCGTAAAGGCTAACTTTTGTATAATTTTAGACATAGGTAATTATTGTGTAACATTATATTAAAAATACTAAAATGAGGAGGCGAGCGGAAATAACTTTATGGCAGTTCAACGCTGATAACCTTGACAATGGTCCGAATAGAATTTATTCTTTAGGTATCAACTTGTACATGAATAGAATGTATGGTTTGATGTTCATAAATGCTAATATGATTAGCGAACGTACAGCCGGGACAGCTCCGCTCTGTGTAGAGGTGGACCGGCAGGGGCGAGGGGGGTGAAGAGGGAAGGTTGTCGGCCCCGTGACGTCACCGCACTGACCACTCCGGGACCGCCACAATGGCCTTTCTCAGAAGGAGCAGATGCGCCCGCGCCGCTATCTACCTCACCCCACCCCGCTCCGCACCTCCCCGCGAGCTTAGAAAAACGAACACAATCTACAAACCTTCAAATCGCCGGCCCCCGAAACCTTGAACCATAAAAAAAACTATTCAATACCTCACGATGACGAATCCGGCAAAAAACTTACTCTAAACGTTGAGCGTGAAGTGTATCTAAACGACATTTTTGGGCGCGTAGTTGGCTTGCGCAAGCGCAGGTAGACGCCGGCCGGGTACCTGCCGCACCGTATCATTACGCTAATGACACCCGCCGCCATAATCACCGGCTCTCCGCCTCTCGCCCGCTGTAGACTCGCAAATTCCATGGATGAGTGTGGATCTAGTCATGATGAGTTAAACATGCACTAAACCTCCACCCATCGAAAGAAATTGACTTTCCGCCGTTCGCCGCCGCTTCTAGGAACCGGAGCACTGCACGCACTGATCGTTAGCGATGTCACGTCCTTACACCGGGTTCGCGACCACGTTGTGATTTTAACTTGTTTGTACTGAGCGCGGCGGCGAAGACGTCCGACCGCTCCGCCCGCTCACTTCGAAATAAACGGTCGAGATTTGAAATCTGGGGACGTAGACGCTGCGCGCGCGCGGCGGTTTGCGGAGAGGGGAGAGGCTCGGCCAATGGGAGCGCAGCGCGCGCAAACCGCGCGTGGTGTGGGGAGGGGGAAGCCGCCCCGCGCGTCGCAACGCCAGCTCCGCTCAACGATCTTATCTTTTCTTCACGAGCGTTATATTCTTTCTTTCCTACTCGGGCGTCCGTTCAACCGACGACGGCGGAAGTGAAATGAACGCGCGCGTAAAATGCACATGACGCTTAGCGAAGCAACTTATCGCACACCTCATGCTTTACAAATGAGTTGTTATGAATGAGATTTGAATCTGATTTACAAAAGAAACACGAGTTGTACAGAAAAATAATCGCCTGGAGATTGCACAACCAACGCTGATGATCTAATATCACGTTCACGATTGTGAGCCATGAAATTGTATGAAAACCGTTTCTTGGCATTACGATTGCCGCTTCAAGAAAGGGCAAAGACCTATCTTGATTTACTATCGATATTATATCAAACCGACTGATATTCTCTATGGGTTAGATTTAAACTACCCTCGGATAAAGCGTTGATGCAATCAAATGAGAAAGGTCAGATAACTAACAAGTACAGTGCAGTATCTATTTGCAGTACTTATTAATGGTCGACTTAATGCTAACCACTGTTTGACTAGAAACTAAATAAAAGATGTTTACCTCACTCAAATTAAAAAAGTAGTAGGATATATACAGGTCCCATAAAGAATGCTTACGAAGTGGAAAGGTTTCTGGGCCCCGAGAGTATTAAATTTTCTTCATGTTTGTTATTTACGCGTATTGCTACAAATTATTATATTTTTTTAAATATTATTGGCTTATTTTTATATTTTCATGCCAAAACAAGGTAAAAAGAACGAGCAAAATAGTTTTAAAATGTGTGTGCACTGATACAGTACATGTCAAATAGCAGAAAAAGGAATAACTTAATTTAAAAAATAGGAGTTCAAAAAGTATTTTTAGTATAGTTCCTCGAGCTACTGAAAGACCACCTTTCGGCTTACTACACATGTAACGTGGCACCCTGTATAATAAACTACTCAATACACTACCATTCATATTATTCGTAAGAAAGGAATGAAGCCGAATACAAAGATCATGATAAGTAGAAACCTATTTATTTTTAGACAAATGTAAGTAACAAACATACAAAACAGTTATAAGACATACATTATAGAGACATGCAGGCTTTTAGCCAATAATTAAGAGGATCCAAAGAAGAATTTAATAATGGTGTACTCTCCTTGGGTATAGGTTTCGGAACGTCTGTAGATTTCTAAAACTTGGGGCAACTTGACAGTAGCTTACTTATAAGTCATGTGAGTTATTAAAATCAACTAAATATTATTATAGATTACTTACACATGGTTCCATTATCTTTGGACTTAAAATAGATCAGAATTACTGAATGTAGTGGGAATTTGAACTTATTAATGTACCTACGATTTTTTTTCTGGAACGTACCAATTTCAAAGTTATGTAAGTTATTATAATCAACCAAAGAATATCATAGATAACTTACACAGGTTCCACTATCTCTGGGCATAAATACATCAGAACTGAAATGTAATTTTTTTTAAGTTTCTTGACTTGTCCAGAACCACCCTTTTTCGGCTTAGTACTTATGTTACGTGGAACACTGTACATACAGAGTTATTGGTAAATCACTGACACTGTGTGAACTGCAAGTTCTGCACATCATAATGTTTTCAAAGACAGCTCAGAATTCTTTTACTAAACACCGATCACTTTCACACCAAAATTCATATCAATAACTTCGGTTCTATAGGCTCACAAAATAACACTCACGGATAAAATCTTTTAAACAAGGGAGATGGGATGGTAGGGGATGTTATGATGCATAAGAGAAGAAATAGAACAAGCGTTTACACGCGTTTCTGGTGAAAGACAGAACCTACAGTTTTAGGAGGATAAGTGAATATCTATTAGTATAAAAAAATTCAAACAAATTATCAAAACTATTCTTTGTAAAAAGGCTTACTTACTACAAAAAAATATCTGATTATTTAGATGATAAAAAAGCTTGGGAGGAGTTTTGCCCCAACTCTAAAACTTACAACCTTACAAGGTAAAGGTTTCTTGTTCGCTTCTTTACCTAAATAGACTGAAGTGAACAATAATCAAAGTGAGCACTTTATTTCATAATTTCAATTATTTTTTAACATGTATTTTATGACGTGTCCAAGTGTCCTGTAAAATCTAAAGGAAATAAAGCACTTTGAATTTTGAATTAATATAACCGTTTTTGTGATGATGAAGAATAAGAGAGAAAACGGGCTGAATCTCCACAATGGCTTTCGTAATAATGGGAAAAACCTACAGTTTAAAGAGTGTCAGTGAATTACTACTAACCTAGTGCCATAACTTATCAAGGATCATTATTAGCCATAATAATGGTACAGCCCAAATCCGTAAGCTGCATCATCTCAGCCCCTCCATCTAAGAGACGATGGGCCGCCCCTGCCAACTTTTCGCTGATGACGCATTTCTGCTTGTTAGTCAGGTGGCCTGCAGAGACGACAGTGGCGCTCAGTTGTTCTAGGAGCTGCGAGGCTGAGTAAGCTTCCATTAGGAATCTGGAACGATGGAAACGAGTTTGAGTGTGACTTTAGTTACGAATACACGATGGATTTAAAGTTTAATGTTCAGTACCATCAGTTTTGACATTACAATCGCCTGACTTTACTATAGTTACGTAAATACGCAGATAGCTTTTTTACGCGCATTTTTAGTACCCAACTATCCGCAAGAGGCGCTGTTCCAGGGCCCAAATTCCACTGAATAAATCGCTTCACCATTTTAATAGTATCGTGTCAAAATGACAATGTTGAACTCTTTTTGTCATTCTACTAGCACAAACTTTATGAGGTTCATTTGGTCCATGCTGTGACGATAACGTTGATGTGGTAGTCATCAACGTTGTGTCATCAATTTGACATTCTAATTATGAAAGTTTCTTCAAGCGCAAAAAATAGTAGAATACCAAATGCACAAACGTCATTTTATTCATCTTGATTGAATATCAAGTCGATATACCTAGTAAGCAAAAACTCATGGAAGACGTACAGTATAATTTGATCGAGGTTCTATGCTTATGCTTAGTTGTTCTTCGTTGATTTATTCGTCAAAGGTTCTGATGTTATTTTTGCTGTTATATAGAGAACTAGCAACTCGCTTCGGCTTCGCACGGGTGTATATGTATAAACCTTCCTCTTGAATCACTCACTCTTTATTCTTTATTCTGCTCTAAAAGCTTTCAGACAAGCCGAATCACGGTTTTAGAAAAGCTATTAAAATAAAACAAGTGCTTATTCATAAAACATAAAAAAACGCATCAGAATCAGTTGGGTAGTTTTAAAGATCTAAGCATACATAAGGACAGACAAACAGACAGCGACTTTGTTTTATTCTTTGTAGAGATTATCTAGCAGTGATCCCAAAAAAATTATTCTCTAGGTATTACTGTTTGCACCTCCTTGAAAAATGAATGCATGGTAATGTTTTCGAAGTCGGTTATTTCTTTTTAAAACAATCACCTTTGTTGGAATTTGAGTCTTATCTTGTGTAACAATATTAATCATTCTACATATTTAGATATTTAAGGATAGTCTTAAACTATTGCTATATCCATCTTTTTGAGCGTACAAAAGCCCAAAAGCCAAAAGCATTTAACGTAAGATAAGAAAGCTTTCCTAAAAAAGCCTATTCAAATTCGACAACAATAGTTAGACCATTGTTTTAATATTAAACTCTGCAGCAGTAAAATTGCAAAACTTCTGCCATAATTCTAACAAGTTAACAAAGCGTTTTCTGACAAACAATTTCTGTAACTCTTTACTGAGTACAGGTAGTAGAAAGAGCCAGAGCCATTCTTGGAATGAACCGCGGGCAAATGTTCAGGGAATTCCATTGATACGTAACACCCGTGTTCAACTAAGCCAATTACGCCAAGTCTTAATAAAATTACCACTTATTTTACATTAACTTTTATGCCCCGGTTCACTTTACAAACAACTAAAAAAAGCAGACGTATTTAAATCAACTAAGAATTTTTATGTAATTTTCGTTTTGCCTTAGGCCTAAACTAACTTCTATTTTACATCTAACTAGCGACCCGCCCCAGCTTTGCGCGGTTGTATTATAAGTATATAAACCTTCCTCTTGAATCACTATATCTATTAAAAAAAACGCATCAAAATCCGTTGCGTAGTTAAGCTTTCAAAGGGACATAAGGATATAGGGACAGAAAAAGCGACTTTATTTTATACTATGTTGTAGTGATAGTGAAGATCTCGGCCTTTGTATAGAGGTATAGTAAAATTAATCGTTTATAGTAAAACCAGCTAACATCAGTATTTTTGCAAGCGGCTTGGTCAACCAATAAGTATCGATCCAAAAAGGTGTCAGCTCAGCATATTGCTGAATAGTAGGTTAGGCTGCCTACTAAGCGTAGGTTTTATATTGTGGGGTACAATACAGTGTTATCTATGTATCTACAATGAATGGAGGCAAGGCACTGCGTCACCGTCGAGTGCATTCGCCGGTTGCGCTTGCGCAAGCAGGGGTGGACAGTTCCGTCGTTGCAAATTGATTATGGGACTATTAGCTACGCCACAATGTAACAGTGCGAGGCGAATTTAAGGCTGTGCGAGGCCTGGATGTTTCATTTTATTCATTGCAACGCTGCTACCTTTGTATATGGAGAAAGAAATAACAAGAGAAATGAATGTAGAAGTAAGTTACATATTCATTCTTCCACTAATTGGAGAGAAAATTGATGTGAAGCGAATCAATTAACTCTGCTGGATAACAATTATATTCGTAATTGACTTTTTATTTAAATATAAGTTATTGTTTAGCTTAAATTATCTTATATAAAATACATATAAGATTTCTAACTTTATTCCTAGTAGTCCTGTACAGAACTACCAGATCAGTACTTTACTTAAAGAACAACTGGGATAACATTCGACGCAAATTATGGACCGATTTGAATGTTATCGTAGCATACAAAATACTGAGGGATTTAGATAGTAATTGTGCCGCAAAACAAGAAAAAACCTAAATATTAAAGGAGAGTGAAATGGTTTTTTTTAAACAAACAAATTTTATTTTTCTATACTATGTTTATTATTTTCCTATATCATCATCATCATCCGCCTATATTAGTCTGCTGGACATAGGCCTCCCCTAATGAGCACCAAAGCTACCTGTCTATTTTACTATACGTATAATTTAAATTATAAATGTCAAAAATCATCAAAAAAGCATAAAAGCAAATGACAGAACGTAGCATAACCAATAAAATTTTCCGTACACGGAAATCTAAACTGCGAGTATGCTTCAAGATAAAACGATTCGCCCTTGAAAAAGAGCGCGGTCATTAAAGTACCCATGACGGTGACGTTGTCGACCCACGTTTAACTAGTATGTTAGTTTCATATTGTTTAAATAAACCCACGCGATTTTCAACTATGACTTTTGTATCACAACTACTTAGTCATCACTACATAGTATAAAACAAAGTAGCTTTCTCTGTCCCTATGTCCCTGTATCCTTATGTCCCTTTGTATATTTAAATCTTTAAAACTACGCAACGGATTTTGATGCGGTTTTTATTTAATAGAAGATAAGAATGATTCAAGAGGAACGTTTATACGTATAATAAAACCGTGCGAAACCGAGGCGGGTCGCTAGTTCAAAATAAAATGATCAGGACAATCGGTGTACGCTTATTCGTATTAGCTCTGCTTTGCTTGGGGCTAGATGATGCTGTGTGGATTGTCCGGAATTATTTATTATTTACAACTTTCGTAGTCAGGATTTAGATTCAGGGATTAAAAGTTGGTTTATAGGTTTTTTAAGCACGCGTTATTATCCAGTAGCTTGTCCCAGGCATACTCTTTACTAATAATTATCCTTATCTTAACTTAATTATAAACGCGAAAGTTTGTATGGATGTAAATGTTAGTTCCTATTTCACGCAAAGACTACAGAACGCATCGTGCTGAAATTTGGAAATAGACGTAGTTCTAACAATGGAATATCACATAGGCTACTTTTCATTACCTACGTAAATCAGTTTATATGGAATATAAATAGCCTTGAGACGTATCCATAGAAACAACGCGTCCGAAGCCGCGGCCAAATGCTAGTAATATATTATACTAGTTATCAACAACAGAACATCGGTTGCATTATTTCCTCTACAAAAATCAAAGATGTCGCTGTTGGAAACTTTAAGCAATGAAATGCCTCATTCGGGTATTCCAACGAAAAGCAGTAGTGGAAGTAACACGGATTTGATAATACCTCCTCTACAAGTCCGGCAAATATAAAACAATTTTATGCTCAGGTAATTCCGATCCCTGGTTATCGCGAAAGTAACTCTATCTGTCTGTCTGTTACGCTTTCACGCCTAAACTACTGAACCGATTTAAATTAAATTTGGTACAGAGATAGTCCAAAGCTTGAGAAAGGATATAGGTTACTTCTTAATGCGATAGAAGGGGGCTTTTGATTAGATATAAATAAAAAAGGCGGTAAACATTTTACCCTTAAGAAGTAAAAAAAGGGCATGAAAGTTTGTATGGAAATATGTAAGGTTTATGTGTTAAAGTGACTATTCCACGCAGGCAAAGTTATAACTGCCGCGTTATTTTAGTTATTGCAAGGGTGCTTTGTAAATATTGCACCGTTCCTTTAACGACTGCTATCCCCATTCTTATTATTGAAATGTCTTGAAGGGGCGTTAAGGGACTGGCAGGTGAAGTTTCTTTCGTATTAGCCCGCTGGCAGTGTATTGTTTAAGGGAAAGGAATTATTATTACGTTCGAATAGAACTGAACTACAGACAGAATTGCTATTGCTCTAAGAGGCTTTCAGACAAACCGAATCACGGTTTTAGATAAGGTATTAAAATAAAAAATACTTATTTGTAAAACATAAACTAAATTAAAATTTATAGTACTAGTATCTATCTATTATAGTTATTAATGTATGTTAGTCTGTAATACGGCATGTCTATATCTATACCCATCCAACGGTTGCCTGGGAGTCGTTCATTACTGTTAGCAATAAGGTTGCCCATTGTGCAAGTTTTTTATTACAATTATGGTGTGCAATAAACGGTATTTGTATCATCACTAATTCACTACATATAGAACAAAGTCGGTTCCCGCTGTCTGTCCCTATGTATGATTAATTATACAAGAGGAAAGTTAATTAATAGAATATAGATATAGAGAGTTAGGCCGAAAGCTTAATGATGTGACAGGTGACTCCCGCTCCGGTTCGTTCTTGGTGCAAAGGATTGCCATCGCTATTCAGCGAGGTAATGCTGCAAGCATTATGGGCACCTTTGCGCCGGGAATGGTCAGGGGCGGGTTATTTACTGACATTATACATTATAATGTTTATTGTATTATACCATGAAATAAAAATTAATGTAATGATATGTATAGATATACATTATATTATTATAGTGTATTATATGGGTCACTAGTACTGTACTAAATATTTCTTCTTGACTTCTCTGCAGGTTTGACGCAATGGGGGCCAACGCGTGTGAATTTGCCACTAGAGGCGCTAGTGTTGTGTGAGGTCCAAAAACACTTAATTTTCATGTATTTGAGTTGAGTGGGTTTCGTGACATAAATTTGTTTAATTTACCTGTTGAAAAGTGATATCTTTTGTGAAATTATCGCAAATATGGATTATTTGGCGATGAATATAAACGCGTTGAAAGCTAAATTAATAAAAAAACGCAAAAATAGGCGGCTGCACTCAAAAAATGGAACTGAACAGCATTGCAGCATAGCTACTAGACATGATGATAGTTATTAATAATGAATAAATGAGACATATTTTTTAGGAATAAAGAGATTCAATATTCAAACTTTTTTTTTGTCACCGATCATAAAACTTATCCTTTTGAGCTATACATCCAGATCTTAGTCTACAGTGGCGCCAACTGGTGAGCAAGAAAACGGTAGCCTCCATTCTGCCAGTCTCCATTTTTTTTATAGGCCCGAGATTTTATGTACAAAATAAAAGGAGTTCTCTCTCATTTATGATCTCTGCGGCCAATCATTAGCTCTAAGGCATATAATAAAAACAAAGCTGTAATCATGCTTAGTAAAATAATAAAACTTACTTTTCCACAAACTGCTCCAATTCACTGTAGTTCTTCACATTGAGATATTCATTCACCAACTTATCAGGGACCAAGCCTGTTACCTGTCACAAAAATTTAATTTTAATTCTAATGAGTCTACTATTATCAATTAGTTTACTTAGTTTCGAAGAAAGCTTTTAAAATTTTCTCAAAAATGGTTTTTTTTCATCCTACATTCTGACTGCTATACTTTAGAAAAAACATTGAAATTGTGATACTTAGTTTTGTAGCACAGTGTATTCCGACTTTCTGACTTCTATACTTTAGAGAAAAAAAATCTAAGTGTGTTACTTATTTTTGTAGTACAATGTAGTATTATTTAACTCTTCAACACCCAAGCAGTAGCCGGCTACCGCTTGGGTGTTGAAGAGTTAAATTTAAAATTAACCTATTAAACTAGACTTTTGTTCTTTGGAGGGTCTATAAAGGTGGAAAAAGTGGGAGTAAAAAGCTCCTTCCAACTAATTATAGTTCTACATTCAATCTAGATATTATCTAATTTATTCACCATCATCATCATCAACCTATATTAGTCCACTGCTGTGCTGGATAAAGGTCTCCCCTAAAGAGCGCCGTAGCGCACTGTCTTCAGCCTAGCGCATCCAGCATCTGCCAGCAGTCTTTCTCATATCATCATCTCACCTGACCGATTATCCACAATAAATTAGCCGAGTCACGGTCTCCACTCAAAAACAGGTTAGCACCAACGTTTGTCGTTTCTTCGCGAGACATGACCCGCCCACTGCGAATCTTATTAATAAATTTATTAATCATCTTTATCTTCGACCTGACTTCCTCAACTGCTGGCTTCTAAACTCAATTGCACTCGATTAAAGGAGGGTGACCCTCCGTCCAGTTGGGATGACGATCTGTGAAAGACTGCGGGCAGATGCTGGATGCGGCAAGCGAAGAAAGGGCGCTATGGCGCGCATTAGGGGACGCCTATGTCCAGCAATGTTAGTTTGTAATCATAGGCCTAAGTTATTTTCATTTGTTTTCATTGTTTATTTATTATCATAGATTAATGTTTTCCAATTAAGGTTTTATTTGTGTTGTTTCTAATAAAGTTCTTTCTTTCTTTCAGCAGTGGACTTAAGGTAGCCTTCCGTTCCTAGCAACCGCGACCGAGTTTGTTTGAATTTATATGGAGCCCCGCCCACCGGTCGCGCCTTGTGTTTAGTGCTCCATACAACGCAGTGGGTCGCGCGACCCGGTCGCGGTCGCGCGTCGCGATTGCTAGGAATGGAATGCTACCTTTATGTAGGCTGATGATGATGATGATGAGAGGAGGATAAAGTCAATTAACCTCGATAAGGCCTTCAGCTGTGATCTTCCCGAGCAGTCTCTGGCAGCACTGCAGGGCTGTGAGGGCTCTACGTAGATCACCCTCGCAGGTGTCCACTGCCTGATCCAGGATATGCCCATCTCCGACTTCCACTCCTTCTGCTTCACATATCTCACACAACCTGTTGACAAATTAAATTAATATTAAAGTACTTATTTTATTACGGAATAATATTATTTTCATGTGATATGAACTTGTGTTTATTACTGCCTGTTCATTGTTATTCAATGGCATTTTTTATTATATTAAGTCATATCTTTTTGTCCATGTAAAATAGGTAATTTTCGTTTTACCAAGAACTCTCACATATGGATGTTTCTTGTTTTTCATTAATATGACTCAATTAATAACAGACTTTAAATCATCTCATGAGGAAAGTCTACTTGTTTTAATGTTTTGGAAACATGTGTTACTAAATAATTCTACAGCTTTCTTACTTGGAATGCTAAATTAATAACAGAGTTCAATTGTTACTGCTCTAGAACTGTTAAAAATTTAAGTACAAATGATTGTAAAAATTTTAAGAGAACTTTGTTCTTTTAGAAATAATGAAGATTTAAACCAGCATTAACTGGCTAACCCTAAACTATGCTGAGATTCAAATGAGAACTTGGAATCAAATGAGTACACTTCAAGTCATTCACCCCATAAAACACAAATCAGATACAAGCATGTCTCAAGTCTTGAAAAACTTTGAATGGTATTATAAAATTTGACAATAAAAATGCCTGCAACTTGAGATATGTTTAAATCTGAGTTGCATTAGAGTATTTAGGAGTTAGCATCAGCTGATGGTCAGGCCATCTGTATTGACAATCATTTAAAATCTCATATAAACCAAGGATTAGGTTGTTTTTAACAGATCTAAACACAGAATGTTTATAATTTACAAACATGTTAAAATATATACAGTAAATTGTTATTTAAAAATATTATGGTTTCTAACACTCAAGTCATTTAACATGGGCATTTAATATCAAAAACCTCAAAAGAAATCAAATCATGGTAAATATCCTATTTTAAATAACTTAAGTAAATTATTCTTCTTGATCTTTCACAACTATTTCTTACAAAAACAAGTTACCTCTTAAGAACATTTTCCCTTGCAAGTGGCTTGAATCTGAACTTGGAACATCTGCTGGTAATGGGAGGAATGATCCTGGATACGTAGTTACAGATGAGGCAGAACCTAGTTGTTCTGGTCTCTCGCTCCATGGTCCGGCGGAGTGCTGCTTGAGCTGCAGTGGTCATGGAGTCGGCTTCATCAAGGATTACCAGCTTATAAGGCGGGCATGGTCTTCCACTAAAAATATATTTAGGTCATATTTATCACTGTAAAATTAGTAACTTTAACTTAAGTACCTAGGTAGTAATAAGAAATGTTCGGTTGTTCGAGGTTTTAAACATAATTATTTTACTTTAAGATGTTTCTCATTTAAGTGAAATGTAATTTCTTTTGAGAAATAAATATTCTTTAAACCTATATTGTTTTAAATATTACTTTCGTCTATAGGTAAGTTAAGATTGAAGCGACTGAAAATCAATTATCACTTTATTTCTTATATTATATATTATTTTGATAATTATGTACCTATAGTAATAAATTAGACTTGTCTTAGTGCTTATTTTGTAAGCCTAAAGAAATAAAGATATTGATTTACTGATTTCACTGGTTGATTTTTATCTACCAATTTGAACCAGGATTGGAAGAGACATTTACCTGAGTGGGATAGATCAGTAAGAAAATATATATGTTAAGCCGCGTACAGATTGCTGTAACGTAACATGCAATGTATCAGGCAATGAAAGAATTTGCCGTCCACACTGTCGCAATGTATCATGCAATGTAACAGAATTCACATAGTGTGGACGCCTCGCGAGCACGAACCGAGCACACTACGAGCGCGAACAGAGCATTTCAACTCGTGCTCGCCGCGATCCGCCATTTGTCGGTTTTTTCGCCGAACACAAAGGGGCGCGCAGTGTGCTCGGAGCGCCAGTGTGGACGGGATGTACTGCGGAACGCGCGCGAACGTTGAAAGAATGGAAGAAAACACAGCTACAGCAGAGCCGTTTACGTTACGTTTTTTTTCACATGATTGATGATAATCATAGAAGCATCGACAATCATCGTAGCCAGTAATAATTGTATAATAAATTCTCTCCGCGTGTTTTCGGCAGACTGAGCTATGTTCGCCGCGCGCATGCCGGAAAAGATGCGAACACGTACCTGCTCAGTTCGTGCGCGCGCTGCGTCCACACTTATGAAATGCTCCTTTCATGTTACATTGCATGTTACGTTACAGCAATCTGTACGCGGCTTTATATACAGCGTGTAAACAGACAACTATCGAAAACGAAGGGGGATGGCGAAGCACCTTTAAACTTAAACAAAACAAAAATCCGCAGGCCGAAAAAAAAATTGTAGCCGAAGATAAACATGTTTAAAGATTTTCAATTATTTTGTTTGCAAGCAATGTACGCGTCCACTTCGATACCTACGCCGCCGCGCCGACGTGAGTCGCGCGCGACGAATCACTCACTACATAACATAAGTACATCACTACATATTATAAAACAAAGTCGCTTTTTCTGTCCCTATGTCCCTATATCATTATGTCCCTTTGACTGCTTCATCATCATCATCATCATCATCATCATCAACCTGTATTAGTCCACTGCTGGACATAGGCCTCCCCCAATGAGCGCCATAGCGCCCTGTCTTCAGCTTGACGCATCCAGCATCTGCCAGCAGTCTTTCGCAGATCGTCATCCCACCTGGCCGGAGGGCGTCCTACGCTACGTTTACCGAGTCGTGGTCTCCACTCAAGAACACGTTTACCCCAACAGTTGTCGGTTCTTCGCGAGATATGGTCGTAATCGTTTTGACTGCTTAAATCTTTAAAACTACGGAACGGATTTTGATGCGGTTTACTAGCGACCCGCCCCGGCTTCGCACGGTTTTATTATACGTATAAACCTTCCTCTTGAATCACTCTATCTATTAAAAAAACCGCATCAAAATCCGTTGCGTAGTTTCAAAGATTTAAGCAGTCGAAGGGATATAGGGACATAGGGACAGAAAAAGCGACTTTGTTTTATACTATGTAGTGATACACTCGTGCGAAACCGGGGCGGGTAGCTAGTAAAGTTATAAGTCGTCAAAGTTTAAGGTAAGGTCTTTATAGCAAGTACCTAGGCTGTCGGTACTCGGTAGATATTTCACGACTTACCTTAAGACACGAGACATCAGCTGGGATTTTGCTGGTTCGGCTATCTTTCGCAGTAAGTAAATGCGCAACACTTCTGACGCATTTCCTAGAGCTTCACCATAAGAAACACAAACATTTGCCCATACTCCATCGCACTGAACATTATGTTGGCAAATAAAACACACTTACTAAACACAACCGATACACATCACATTCTCCATAGCACATCATGAGCATTTGTCCATACTCCCTCGCACTAAACATGTTTATAAAACACACCGAAAAACACAGAAAGTAACTTCCACTATTTACTTTCCTACACTAAGACCATGTACTTAAGAAAAACTTTAAAAACACGCATACCACACTAAAAATCTGTTTCACAAAACAAAACAGTATTCGCAAATTTCCGCAACGACCGCGCAAGTTCGAATACTAACACCGACTAAAAGACGAATAAAAATAATACAAGCACTATGTACCTACATAGAGAAGTTATGCATTCAAAATCCGTTTTTAAATGCCGACAGCCAAAGTGTTATAATCCTTATGCCTAATTAAATAAAGTTTAGATTCCTTTCCATACATTTCCTTTGACTATAGCCGACTGGCCGCGTGCCGACCCACACGGCGCTCCGCGCCCGACAAAGAAAAACACCGCTGCTGTTATAAACCTTATGCAGAGTGGAATAAGGTTTTCCTATACCAAAGCAGATTATTCAGTATCCAATAAGGTTCAAAATGGGGCATACTCATTTTAAAATCTTTATCACAGAATTATGAGATAATTTTATTTTTTTCGCGGGAATATTTGAATACTACGACTAGTAAAAGGATTACTTAGTTATGAACGTTTCCAGCTAGAATTAACTTTTTACCCTGAACCAAAAAAGCACAGAATACATAATAGTAGTATACATGGTCATACATTACATCCCAAGGTTGCCTGGATGGAAGAAATGAGAGAACTTTTAGCGATAAGACCGCCCTTTATACTATGTATGCAGTATTTTTGTTTTGTTTTCTTTCTTTGTGTGGTACCTAGGTTTAAGTATAATAAAAAAGAGTTTTCTATTCTATTCTAGTAGGAACAGGTAGGTAAAATGTAAATGATATCTTCAATTTGTTAATAGAAGTAGAAGTGTTAGGAAGGGTTCGATCCTACAATCTTCAGATTGAAAATCGAGTGTATTCTTTCTATGCCAAGACGGCAAAATACAGATAGCCACCAGCGAGCAGCGCGGTAACCTACGTGCGTACCTAGCGTATGTATGTATCTTGCGTAGATAGATAGATACCCATTTCGCTCGCGCAGTCGAGCGGTGGTGCGGGCGTCCATAAACAGCTGAGTTGAGGTCATTCACTTGCGTGCAATACATTACATCTTCTTTTTAATTTGTTTATTTTTGCTTTTTAAAATTGTTTATTCGTGTTGATATGTTTTCTTAGTGTTGTACTATGGGTGTGTAACTAGATAAAAAAATAAAAAAAATTAGAGAGGTGAAATTTTATTCGCGTTTTTTTTTTCGATAAATATGTTCAGAATAATGGTCTGATTGCCACCTTTCATTTTTCGATAGTAGTCTTTTTACACCCTGTATACATGAAAAAAATCGTACTGAAAGTCCTGCGTCTCGTAAACTCCACCCCAACCCAGTAAAAGTATACTCACTCAGGTCTGGTACTGCTAACAGTGAGTTGTGCAAAGGTTTTAACCTTATCCCTGATGACTTGAATGCCTCTCTCATCAGATGCGTTAAGTTCCAACACACGATCTCGTGAAATATCTCCAAATAACTGCCGGGCCGCTGCCAGAATAGCGCTGGTCTTGCCTGTACCAGGCGGTCCGTAAAACAACAAATGCGGCAAGTCACCGCCAGCTAAACACTCTTTTAGCACTTGAACTACTTCTCCTTGATCTACAATATCGTCAATTGTTTTTGGACGGCTGAAATTTAAACGGATTCATTATAAATTTAGAGCTAGAACTGGCTAGAACAGCAGGCATCAATGATTCAGCTACGTACTATTTTTCAACCCATGGTGCAGGTGGTTTCTTTTTAGTGGAAGATTTTACTCCTGATGAAGATGGTTTATCGGTAGCTGATATTTTACCAGTTTTTAGGAAAGCCTGCATAGTGATTTAATTCAAAACAAAAGTATAATTGTTCTATATTTTTCTTTCAGTCAGTTGAATCAAGCCGGTAAAGCGGCGGGCGGCAATGTAATGTAAAAACATGGTAAAACTTCAAAGAAAAACCTTCTATTTACCCGTAGTCAAGATACGGTTTCACTGATCTATTTGTTATGTCAATGAAGAAAAAAAATTGCCATCCCACAATATTTCGTTCGTCCAAGATTAGACAGGTTTGAAGCCTCACCGTCGCTGGAGCCCTATATTATTGAGCGTTTCTGGAGCAGACCGGATGCATATGCGTAGACGTAAGCGTAGACGCACACGTACCACTGAGTTGTAATGTATGGAAATGTATGAGACAGGACATACTGCTTGCGTAACGTAGACGTGAGCGTCAACGTAATGCGTAGCCCTACGCAACGCAGCTCCCAAGACACAAACAGGCTGCGTGACTTACGCAGAACAGAACGGCAACGTTGCGTTGATGACGTAGTATTCAATCGCGCGCCATTTTGGACGTCACACCGAACAAATTTGAACCTTTGCTGTGCGTTGCCCTACGCGCGAAATTGCAGTCGATTATATTTTATTACAAAAAAGTGGTTCTTTGTATTGTTTTGATTGTTAATGAATAGCGATAAAAAGAAAAACTTATTGAAATTGTGCGTAAATATGATTGTAAATACGATTCAAAAAGTAAAGACTACAAAAATGTATCGTATAAAAGTTATATCATGGACCGATTTTCTTTTTGCACACGCAGAAGTATTCTGGCACAATAGTAGTAATATTGCTTCTTCCTCGTCAGATGACCTACTAGGTCCATATACCCAATCTTTGTGAGACATCGTGCACAACAGCTTCTAAAACGGTAATATGGCTGCTGCAGCCGGGCACGGGGCCTGCGTTGCGTTCTCAGCTCGATTGCGTAAGCGTAAGCGTAGACGTATGCGTAACCCGGTGTGACATTGGGTTACGCCGTAACGTCGTAGTCACGCATACACATTCGGTCTATGCTCTGTTCTACTTACTAATCGAAGTCCCAGTGAGCCTAACACCCTGACCTTGCACAGGGTCTGCTATAGATTATTCGCCTACCAATACTAGGCTGTATCTATAGGTTACTACACTTAGGAAAATACGAAAATATTATTAAACTATTCTACTGTAAGAATATATCAAAACGGTAAATCACCGGCCGCGAAGCTAGGCTAAAGCAGCCGGTGACTAGGGTTGCAGACAGAGAAACTTCCTGAAATCCTGACGATACGCGTCGAATCCAGAAGAACCGCTTTTTGGATCTGTCTGGCCCCTGATCCACCTCCCTAGCGTGAGTCTCTTAAGATGTTTATCGAGGCTCTTCGCAATTATCCAGTGTAAGCTCCGTTAACCGAAACTATAAAACCAACTATCGGGTTAATTCAGGTCACACCAGACGCCGTGGGTGGGCCGGAGGCGATGCACGACCGTGGCGGGCCGTGCGTGCCTCACTAAGTCATCCCAGATGACTCCTAGTATGGGCCCGCAGGTAAACAATAGACTACTTATACCTACCAGAATCGATCAAGGAAACAGCAAACCGACATATTTTCAAATACCTACCGCCTATAACGTTGGCTTATCGAGCAGACATTTTATAGTTATGATGAATTCATTTACTAGATAATTGTTTAATTTGTACATTTATGCAGTACCTATTTTTTTATGATTAATTTTAATACCTACTTACGAACCGACATGTAAAATTATTTATGAATAAAGAACTATGAACTATGCTGGCTCAATAACCAGTTATATCAATATTGCCCCCACATAATGTTATAAATACTCAGTTATGCTGCTTTTCTTCGACTTAAATAATACGAAAAGAATAGTTAAGTTATTTAGGCTGGAAGTAAATAAAGGAGAGTTTTTCATTTAAGACGTTCTGGCTGTTTGTGAAATTAGGACCATTTAGGGGTAAGCGACACTAAAGAATGTTAGCAGGATGATAATGCCATTTTATAGAGTGTAAATGAAAACCTAATTAGTTAAATTTTCAGGCTTTCGGAAGCTAAACTAGAATTTTTTTGGATTTTTTTTCGCGAATTTTCAACTTTAAACCTCTCTCCTGCACATTTTGGAAAATGTCGGTTAGCCTCTTTGGCTGTTATAAGCATCGATATATATTCTCTTTGGTACTACCAACGCACGCAACGCACGCAGCGCAACGCACAGCAGAGGGCGAGTTTAGCTGACAATGACAGAAATAAAAATTCTGATTTGACACAAGATGATGGATCACCGAGAGCTGAAGACAGGGGAGGCCTATGTCTAGCAATGGACTAATATAGGCTGATGATGATGATGGATCACTCAGATCAAAATTTTTCACGGTCCCATTGTTTTTTTTTTTTAGTTTAATTTGTCCATTTTTATCAACAGGCTAAAGCCATATTATAGCCATATTGCCTTGTCTGATGTTTATTTTATATTTTAAAATGTTTTGTGTAAAGTTACACGTCTTTACTGATCAGCCATCTTTCCGGAATTCTTTCACGGACCCATGACACCAAGAATTTATCGGACTTAAACCGGTTTTTCCGAAATGAAAAAGAGATTGTTAAATAGACGTGGTGAAGTTTTGAAGTTGATTTGTTATTTTGAGTAGAAATAACTACAAACTTTTAGAAATTCGTTCGTGTTCCGGCGAGCGGGAAGTGTGCAATGTTAATTTGCAAAAATTATAACTTGAAAATTCTTCAAAACTCACTCAAAAATGACTTCCAGAACAAAAAAAAATACCAACAAAACATATACTACTGCTTCTGTTAATAAACGAGTTGAAAACTCATGGATAATGCTTGCTGAAGGTTCGTTGTTTTCAAGATTGTTTTTATCCAGGTTTTGCGCGTTGTATTGGTTAGAATTTGATTACATTCAGTATCCAGGATCCTATTAATGGGTCCGCTAAAACTTGTATACGCAAGGGTTACATTGGAGAACAGAAACGCAGTTTTCCAACCAAGGCATTATAAAAGCGACGCTTTATAAACTCTTAACACTATTCTTGTTGCAGAATCTCTACTTGAAAATAAAAACATTAGTATCATTACTCTACCCCATCCGGCTCACGGAAAGTCAGCTAAATACTGTTTAGACCATGTGGGTAAAAAAATATTTGAAGTAGTTACCTTCAACGAGCCACACAGGTCATGGTTTATTGGTGAGACAGTCAAATCTGATGGAAGTATTCAAATAACAACTCAAATTAATCCTACTTTCTTAGGTAAGTTTGTAATAATAATAATTAAGCCTGTAATTTTACACTATCTTCAACTAGTTTTGTAACAATAATGAAACTTTTGTTTTTTGCGGCTTTCAGTGCTACCAAGGCTAATTGAACAGTGCAGCAACAGAGCAGTTCCTTTGGAGGATTTACTATCTGAAAAAGGCTTTGATAAAATATTGCATTTTATTGACAATTTAGACAATATCGCTGATATGAAGGTAATGAACGGATACTAAAATACATTTTCAATATGTCCTAGACCAAGTTTACAAATAAATAATATGCTATTCACGCAACAGCCATTGATTATTATTAAAGATTTTTTCATATCTATTTAAATTGTTTTCAGGGCCCAGCAGACATGAAAGCCTACAAGTACAATGAAGACAAAACATTATTATGGCTTGAAGATAGAGTTCGAAGATTGGCTAAAGTCCTTCGAGCTAAGAATATTCATGTTACATCTGGTGCTGTGTCTGTTACATTTGTAACTAGCAATGTCAGTAATGGAACAATAGATGAAGGTAAATAATTTAATTGCTAGGGAATATTGTGTTTTGTACAGGTGTCTCATCTGCTTAGAAAAATGGTAATGTTAAATTTAGAAGACAGAAAGACATTTCTGACAACAAAATTTAAAATAACTTAGAAATAATTGTACTACATTAATAAGCAATATAATTATTATTATATAAACAGTATAATTATTTGAGAGGGCCTAAAGAACCTATTGGCAAACTTGATAAATGTATGATTGAAAAAATGGCTTAAATAAACACTTTCATCTATCATACTATGAATCAATATTTTAATTTTAACTAATGGGAATTAGATGATTTTGAATATTTATTCTTTGATTTTATATAATTATTTTAAATACCTATGCCTTCCTCAATTCTTAGCATTTCTATCTATATTGTTTCAAATCTTTGTCTGGTCTATTAAAGTATTTTCTATGTAACTAATACATTCATTTATCATCAGTATTCATAAAAAAACATTAAATTAAATTTTTTTAACATTAAATTTAATATTTAATTAACAATTAAATAGATGCATGTTAGTTAAATTATAACTGGGCATAACATAATTGCATTACAAGATTATAAATTAAATTCTGGCAAATAAAGATCTTAAATCTTTATGAGAATTTCATATCAACCAACTTACAATATAATCCCTATAAATTTTGTTACAGAGTTCTACCTAAAATATGCCTTTGGTGTCATTTGTGAATACCTACAAGAAGTACTAGCTAAAAAATTGGAAGATAAGTTCAATTTCAAACCAGATTTAGTTGAATCAGTTGGGAATAAAAGGAAATCTGAAGCAAATTCTCAAGAAATGAATAAGAAAATGAAAATTGATAATGCCTTGGATATGAATGGATCTTTCACTGAGAACATTACACCTGTAATTAAAAAGCAGAAAACTCTTACTGCTAAAGAACAAAAAAGAGTCAAAGCTGCAAGTGGGACAAAAACAATTTCATCTTTTTTTACTAAGAAATGAGCTTGATTTTTATGTAAACAGAAAATTAAATATTTTAACATTGACCTAGTCATTTCAAATAACGTAAACGTTTAAGTTTCGACATTTTCCACATATCGATACCTTAATTTGCAAAACGAATAACTCCACTTTTCTTCGAATACTACTTTTTGGTACCGGAAAAAACTAGATTTTTTTCTCTACTGTTTGCAATTCTAATATCTCCACGATTCCAAGCAGTTTTGCTTCAAACCGCTATTAGAAAATCAAATAACTCCACTTTTGAAATGAAACTTCTCAATTTTAACAAACAACTCCCACGGATTCGCCATTTTGTATGGCGTTACAGCACCAGTGGCATGCTCCCGAGTGCTATAATTTGAAAACAGAGAAAATATTGTGTTTAGAGAATGTATAAAGATTGAAGATTGATGACAATTAACGTGTTAAGTGTTTTGGCAATTTATTTTAGCAACTAACTTTATTTTGGCACGAATAAGACAAAATGACACTGGGCGAAGGAGTTGATAGTTTTGTCTTTTGTTGGTATTGGGTATTTGCTTGGAGTTGTTTGAGATGCTGTAACTTATTTTTATACTTTTGTAGGAACATAGGTGCATGTAATTATTTAATACTGCGTTTTCATCTCGCATTCATGTTTTTCTTATTAATACCTACTTACCCACATTCTTACTCAAACTTACCTACCTACCTACTACCTTCATGCCATGTTACTCTTACCTACCAACCTAATTTAATTTCTACCTTAGCTACCTACCTACCTACATCCTTACCTACCTACCTGCCTACCGATCTATCTACTTACCGACCTATAACTACCTATTCCTTTTTTTAAATAAGTGGTTAAGTTTGAAATCGCGAAAAAAAAAGTGATTTTGCAATGTTTGAGTCGAATGCACATAAAGGTTTCCGTACTTTTTATTGAAATATAATCAAGACATGAACATATTATTAGATAATTAAGATCCTACCAAAGTACATCATTGAAAATAAATTTAATGCAAGTTTTTTTAATTAACAGCCAATGAGCGATGCAATATCACAAAAAAAGTACTTAGGTACTTTGATTTGCAACAATTAAAATCATCAATGCCCCTTGATTATCAGGGTTACTATGATGCCCTAACTCATAATTAATAAATTATCATTAAAAAATATCTAGATAAGCCTAATTTTGATGCATATTTTAAATATATTTTAAATAAAAACTAACAACTCCATTTTTTGTCTAATTTTTTGGCAAAATATAATAATATCAACTCCAAAAATCCGCATTAAATCTATACGCTTAGCAAAAATGTAATTTTTGATGGCTATTTAAGTAAAGATAATCCACAATTTCCAACGGGATTTTTGTTTCTTCTCTTGATCTGTCAGAATATTTTTAATAAAGTTTTTAGTCTCCCCTGTAAAGTTTTCTGCAAAGGAGTTATTCGTTTTGCAAATTAAGGTATCGATATGAAGATTCCAATCATTCCATACTATGATGCCCTAACTCATAATTAATAAATTATCATTAAAAAATATCTAGATAAGCCTAATTTTGATGCATATTTTAAATATATTTTAAATAAAAACTAACAACTCCATTTTTTGTCTAATTTTTTGGCAAAATATAATAATATCAACTCCAAAAATCCGCATTAAATCTATACGCTTAGCAAAAATGTAATTTTTGATGGCTATTTAAGTAAAGATAATCCACAATTTCCAACGGGATTTTTGTTTCTTCTCTTGATCTGTCAGAATATTTTTAATAAAGTTTTTAGTCTCCCCTGTAAAGTTTTCTGCAAAGGAG
Source organism: Eupithecia centaureata (assembly GCA_944547425.1). Classification (NCBI taxonomy): domain Eukaryota; kingdom Metazoa; phylum Arthropoda; class Insecta; order Lepidoptera; family Geometridae; genus Eupithecia; species Eupithecia centaureata. Next base: position 5,571,678 of record OX155679.1, read on the forward strand.
TTATTCGTTTTGCAAATTAAGGTATCGATATGAAGATTCCAATCATTCCATACAAAATTTCCCTGCCTGCATAGAAGTAAAAGTTCGAGAGCGAACCACAAGTAAAAACCGGTAACTTCCGAAAAATCATAAAATGGCAGCACTGATTTTTTTGTCTCAAATCGCCATTTCCAAACGAAGTCGTTTCCTTTCCATCCGCTTGATTGGGACTTTTTGTGTGAACTGTGAAATTACGATCATTTTTTATCATTTTTAGTGAAATTTGGACAACCAAGACTTAGTGTAGTGAAACCCATGTGATTATTTTTATGTTATTGTGAGAAAAGACTTCTACAAAGTGCTCGATACTTACAAATCGCGGCCAATGTCAGCAGGCGTGTCAGACCAGGTATTTCTTACTTACGCTATTTCTCGTGAATACTTTGATAAATTGTGCTTATTCTGAGTGTTCTTATGTGGTTTTATCTTGTTTCATGTGATTCTGATGTTAAGCGGATGAAAGGGCAAGGGAACCAAGGTAATAACTGAATCTTTATGACGTAGCAGTGTTTTCTCCGAATACCTAACAGTTGGTACCGGTCGGCTTCGCGAACGTCGTTTACTGTGCTGTTATGATTAGCGCTTTAGTCTCTAGCTTTCACTTTTTACTCTTTCACCTAGATTATGTGGTCATATTATAAATGTTATGATGTTTACATTTCACCTTGTCAGCAACACCATCCGTTCTGTAGCTTTACTACCCACAAATGTACCTATAGCTAGTAAATGTTTCTTTGAACCCACCTTACATTGAATAGGTAGTTTACTCCCACTCGTCTCTAAACATTCATCTTTTACAATCAACTTATAAATTAATTTACTCCTACTCAAAAGTCAATATATATCTTTCAGTTTTTAGTAAAGTGCTGATGGAATGATACAGATTTCTACTCAAGTATCTGCCATGAAACTATTATTTCCATCAAAATCAAAGTATTTTATTTCATAATGAAGTACATGCTTATATGTTACTAAGTAAATGAATAATAACTATTGGAATTTGATGACCCTGCAGTAGTTTTGAGTAAAACTGTGGTTAGACATCATAACCCTCCCAGTCAGGATGTTCCATTGCATACATTTTAACTTATGAACTACTAGCGACCCACCCCGGCTTCGCACGGTATTTTATACATATAAACCTTCCTCTTGAATCACTCTATGTATTTAAAAAAACCGCTTTAAAATCCGTTGCATAGTTTTAAAGATTTAAGCAGGCAAAGGGACAAAGGGACAGAAAAAGCGACTTTGTTTTATACTATGTAGTGATTAGAAATCAATACTATTAATGTTTATAATCTATGTATTAAATTTATAAAGGTATGTACAGACTTATGAATTACCTACTTGGATATGCACTAACCAATTTACTCTAAACATGATTTCAGTGACAAATGCACCGAAAGATCAACATTTAGAGGGTGAGGAGTTAGCTGAAGTGTCATGGCGTCACCAGCAGCAGCCTTCATACGCTCCACCAATCTCATCTGCGGCAGACCACTACAATGCAGCAGGTTTGTTTTCCAACTGAATATTAACAAATTAACTACTCAAGCTATTCCCAAGGTATTATGTTTGTAAACCACTTACAAAAATAATCAAAATCACTCATTTTGATGTTTATTTTTTTAAATGATTGTTGTAGCATTGGAAAAAGCTCAAATCGACATGTAGTGCCAAATCTATTAAAAACCAACAGTCAGAATGATATTTTTAAGTCTGTTATGAAGACTATGACCAGACAAAAGACGAAAATGAAGAGTCTCAGAGCCACCAAACACCTCAACCACAGAAAAGCTGAAACAAAGCTGTTAATCATGAAAAGTCCAGTTCCATTTATTCAAGGAGCTGGGCTGGTTGGGCCTGGTTAGGCAGGGGGATAATCCACACTCCTATGCAAGATAATCAATAAAATAATAAATCATGCTAGACAATTCACACAACATCACCTAGCCCTAAGTTAAGTTGATTATACATAGAACACCCTGCAGAAATATTTGCAGATCATATATATTTGTCCCGACGCGGGAATCCGCAACTTCCTCAACTTCCTGTGTCGCCGTATGGACCTTTGCCCAATTTTCCACAGATGTCATTGCAGATCACAGTTACCCCACTTAGAATAAGATCGGAAGGAGATGACGCTATTTTTAAAAACATTATTCCTTAGCTTGGCTGGAGCATAGTACAATGGAAACTGTTGACCTTAATTCTATCTACAGACTTTGAATTGAATTCTGTAGTGCTTTACTACAGAATTTTACTTTGTTTACTCTAAAGGATGGAAAAACCATAATTTTCTAGCATGTCCATATAATACATCACAAAATAAAGGCCCTAAATATTTTTCTATATTTCAAGTTTTTTTTTCCCTATTACTTATTATGATTTCATTGAAAGTTTCAATACATTTGGTTGATAGATTTACTGGAGATTGTGTTTTCATAAAATTGCTAGTCTAACAAAGTATCAAATAAACAGTTTAAAATTACATTACAGTCAACATTCCTGAATCGTACTTTTAATAAGTTGTTTTGTCAATATGCATGCAAGGAAATATATTTGATTTGGTGGGGCTAAATTGGAATTAAATGTTATAAACTGGATTGTTTTAAAACTAAAACCCTTGTAGTTGGGTTATAGTGGTTATATTATATTTTCTTTTAAACATAACAACTTGATCTTTGTTAATCAAATACTCATTATTAACTTTGTGTCTGATGATAAAATTGAAATGGGACCACATGACAAGCACCAGCTTTCAAACATAAAAAAATCAGTTCTAGGTTAAAGTTTTTAAGTAACTAACACACATAAAAAAACATACAATCAAATTGAGAACCTCCTTTTTTGAAGTTTATTGAAAACAGTAGGGTCCATAATCATTCATCATAAATTACAATTAAATTGTTCACTACTATTAATTAATATAATAATAATTTTTAATAAATTACAATTAGAGCAAATGAGATGTCTCATTTTGGGCTAAACATTGTATTTCTAATGTGTTTAGGCAACTTCTTAGTTGTCCATTTAAAAACACCTAAATCTAGGATCTTGTAAGATCTTATAGTGGCAAATCAAAGTATACTGTATAGAAAGATTGTGCCTTACAGCTCTGAATATTAATACAATATTAGCAGATAGTTGTGCAGTTGTATTTCCTACAAAAATAGCTATTCTATTTCTCCTTTAAATGTACCATCTTTTGCATCTTGTTGCATCTTTTTCTCTTGTTCTATCAGCCAATATTGGTATTATCAAGTACAATTCCTAGCCCAAGTCCTTAAGAAAAATGGGATATCTCCTTTGAGGAAAATATTTTCCGTCGTTTCAGGTTATTACAGTACCACACCACTTCCTTATCAAGCTTTTGGAGTCGGGGATGGGACATGGTCCACCAATGGAACTGACCCGATGCCTTTCCTCGGAGGATACAATCCTCAAAATTCTTATGGAGTTGAGGGTAGATAGTACCTACATTTTTATTCAGCGACAAGAGAAAAGATGTTACATTATTCTAATCATCAACCATAACAGCGTGCACTCATTTTTACTAACTTCAGTACCTATGCTACTCAATCTTTTTTCTTTCTCCCGCCTTTGTCATACTGTGCTGTACTATCATTTTCTTATAAGGCATCTAATGGGGTTATTATAATCAAAACCACTTAGCTTGTATAGCCCTGGGTTGTGAATGTTGTGTTGTTGTGGCCTTGTTTTAAGGCTGCTTTACATGTCTACCACCGGCTGACGTGGTAGTAAACTGCCTGCATTGTATGCAGCTCTAAAAGAGAAATTCAGATGGTTAACTTGTCTTTAATATTTTCTGGAATAATATTTGTATATAATGACATCTGAGCTGTTGTGTAAAAGTATAAAGGCAAGGATCTCTTGTTATCGGCACGTGCGTGTGCGCATAGGCACATATTTAAACATGCGGCTTTATGCAATCAAGGTAATGCGTCACTCTTTTATGCATCGATGCTTTCTGCAATACGCATACGTACCGTAAGACATCCAGCGGAACAACTCGCGTGACAAAGACCAGACTAAGTTGTAATTTGATATGTAATTTCCAGGAGTTTTCGGACCGACGACGACCCCATTCTCTACCGCCGCGTTTGGACAGCCGGCATCGTCTTTTAACTACTTCCATGGCAACGGAGACTATTCAACGTGGGGCCAGCTCGGCAGAGGCAAGCCCTACGATGACTACTATAGGAACGACGTATACGTGCCGGACGTCAAGGGCGCAGAGGCGGGCGTGCAGGCGCTGTCACTCGGAGACCACAAGGCGGAGAGGGAACGGCCCGAGCTCAGGGACCTCGGCGGACCCAAGAAGATGACATGGGCGTCCATCGCGAGCCAGCCCGCCAAACCGGCGCCGGCCTCGCAGAGCACCGTGCTGAAGAAGAAGGGGCCCGGCATGCCGCCGCCCCCCATCGTGCCCGGGAAGCACAACATGGACATGGGCGCCTGGGACGCCGGCGCAGGCAAGAGCGCGCCTACCGCCAGCGCGCCGCCGCCGCCGCCGCTGCAGCCGCCGGCGCCCCCCGCGCCTGCACCCGCGCCCCTGCTGCCGCCGCAGCACGCTCCGTCCTCCGCGCCGCCGCGGCCCCGCCACCCGCCGCCCGCGCACCAGCCGCCGCCGCCCGCCTGGACGCACGCGCCGCGCGCCCCGCTGCACCACGTGCTCGCGCCGCCGCCGCCGCAGCCCGCCCCCGCGCCTCTGCCCGCGCTCTCAGCGCCCTCGCTCCCGCTGCTCGTCAAGCACGATTACAACCCGAAGGAGTTCGACCTGAGCGCGCCGCTCGCTCGCTTCTTCGTCATCAAGTCTTACTCGGAGGACGACATCCATCGCAGCATCAAGTACGAGATCTGGTGCAGCACGGAGCACGGGAACAAGCGACTGGACGGTGCATTCCGCGAGCGCGAGCGCGAGGGCGGCTGCGTTTACCTGCTGTTCTCGGTTAACGGTAGTGGACACTTTTGCGGGATGGCGCGCATGATGAGCCCCGTCGACTACAATTCTAGCTCGGGCGTGTGGCTGCAGGACAAGTGGAAGGGCCAGTTCCGCGTGCGCTGGATCTACGTGAAGGACGTGCCCAACGTGCAGCTGCGGCACATAAAGCTGGAGAACAACGAGAACAAGCCGGTGACCAACTCGCGCGACACGCAGGAGGTGCCGCACCCCAAGGGCCTGCAGGTGCTGCGCATCATGCACTGCTACTGCCACACCACCTCCATCTTCGACGACTTCACGCACTACGAGCGGCGCCAGGAGGAGGAGGACTCGCGCAAGGTGCCGGCGCCCGAGCCCGCGCGGGACGACAGGGACGACCGCGCCTACCGCAACAACAACTACCGCGACAATCGCGACCGCGACTCTCGAGACCATCGCGACAACCGCGACAGCCGCGATCATCATCGCGACAACCGAGATAACCGCGATAACCGTGACCATCGCGACAATAGAGACCACCGCGACAACCGCGATCAACGCGACAATCGCGACAACCGTGAATATCGCGATAACCGCGACCACCATCGCGACAACCGGGACGAACGCGACACGCGCGATAATCGTGACCAAGGATATCGCGACCGCGAATCCAACTATAGACCCCAGAATAACAAGGTTGGTTTCTCAGAGTAATACCGCCAGCTCATGCTCAATGTGTCAGGTTCTAATTGTTTTGTTTTTTCCAGGACCGAGACGGTTCTCGCGGCCGCGGACGTGGACGTAATTAATGGTGATTTGTGCGAGAACTAAGCAAGGACTGGCTTCTCCCCATAGACAACTAGTAGTCGAATAATTGGTTCCGCATCGCAGCAGTACGATTGTGGCGTACGAACTGTTCGGAGGAATGCTATTCCTTCGAAATCGTGACCTGTGCATGTTGCGTTTCAACCTGAACAATTAATGTAACAGGGAGTAAGATTGTTTTAAACAGTGCATAGATATAAAAAAAAACTCTCAACAAATTAAATGTGCTATATTAATATTTCGTACTGAAAAACTTTAAATGAACATACGCCTAGTGAACCGAACATTAAATAACACCGTCTGTCGTCGCGAGTGAATCGGCGGCGAATGGGAATGTGGACTTTGTTTCAAATTTGTGGACTGAAAATATAGTAATTTTTATATAACTAGGAAATTCTGTGGTGAGAGGAGTTACTCCTTTAAACTAGGACATGTGATGATAGTTAAAACAATGAAATCAACATCAACATAACTTACACTGATTGAGTGTAGTGATCAATTCTACCGCATCATTTGTGTCATGATAAAATGTTTCTATCAGTGGTAAATAATTTTATATCACACAATTGTAATCATACAAATTGTGAAAATTTTGTATAGAGTTTTTAAATATCAATTTATATGACTGTTATTAGTTCTCTCGTGGCATTGACTTTCACTAAGGACTTCTCCATTCATATTTTACATATTCTATGTATTTGAGTTTCAAGTAGTACAAAGTTCAAAACACTTGACCAAAACTTATTAATTTACTTATGAAGTAATATTATTTTATAATTATCAATGGAACCTAAGGACTTCTGCCTGATTTTGAAATCAAATTTAATTATAGCATCTGTTAATCAATGGCTGAATTGCTGAATAATTTGATTATTTATCAAAAATGTGTAATATGTGTGATCCTAAAAACTCAGATTGCAACATATACAGCAAACAATTTAAACATTATGATATGGAATGTTCCTTATTGATTTTAAACTGTACATAACTACTATGTATGTATTATATGATTATAACTTGTAAGTGTAACATCAGTGTGACGAGAGATAATTTGACTCTGCCACTGATTTTTCATTTTATTACCAGCATTATAATTTGTATGCATGTATTGTTATCTATTTCACCATCTTGATTTTAAAGTGCCTGCTTCATTTTTAAATAAAATACTATGAAATCGGTCTTATTTTATATCGTATATAGTTTGCGCAAGCAACTTATTGGTGTTTTCATTAAAAATGTTTTATCTAGTTTAAAGCGTGTGTATGTCTTATATACTTAAGTTTACTTTATTTGCTCATTTAGCAAAAGAAAATGACCTTTGATTTAAAGAATTGTTCTATTTCAAATTGTTTTGATTACACGCCAACATACAATGATAAGAAAACTAATGATATTGGATTAAAGGCCTGTCATAGGAGCATCACTGTATTTTATTTTCATTCTGATAACATTTCGACAATTTTAGCTGCTGTGTGTGTATGGCTTGGGCGTAATGCATATCGTCAAATTTAAGGAAAGTAGTACCGAAAATAAGTAGGTACTAAATTAATTTCAGACCCTAAGACCGTCTCCGAAAATCGACGCAATAACAGATATTTCTACAAAAAGAAATATCTAGAAATTGAAACACCAATGTGGAAAATGATAATAAGCTTAGATACTTAATAAGGCTATACCGCAATTCAAAAACAGATAGGTATTGATTTGTAGAGTTATAGTAAAACCAATGGAAAATTGGTGTAAATATTTTACTACAATGTTATCATCAGAGCAAGCTGCAGGAGATACAAACTTACACACAAACAACTCGTGGTTTTGTCAGTTGTCATTCTTCATTCCATTGGTGGCCCCCACTGACCTCTATATATCTTGTATAGATACAGGTCAGTGGTGGCCCCTCATTCGTTATAGAACTTGAACTTGCATATTTTTAACTGTGCTGTTGTCTGTAATTCATATCAGATTCTGTTAATTTTTCAGTCATAAATGTCATTGTTTAGAAAAATATCTATGATTTTAAATCAGAGTATACCTATACACTAGCCAAACTCGATGTAGAATGTTTGTAAACAAACCGCCCATACTTAACCTAAAATACACTCTGTTGCCGCGCCTTTTTATACGCAATTTACATTACTTGTCGATTTAAGATCCTTCTTTACGTTGTAGTTAAAACTTACTAACGGCATACTTAGGTCACAGCTTAGGTGCTTAGCTATTTTTATCATGTACTACACTGGTAGGTACCTACTAATATCAGATAGCTAACCTATTAATTATTGGATTCTAAACTAGGCACTCTTGTTTTTGGATTGTCCAGCATTCATCATAAAACTCGTACACTGCTAAACATGCATGCTTGAGGTACGACACATGCGGGTTGGAATCGAATCCGCCTGTGATAATACTTTTTGCATCGCTTAAAGAAGAACATGAAGTACCTACCTACTCATCATCATTATCAGCCTATTATTAGTCCACTGCTGAAAATAGGCCTCCCCTAATGAACGCCATAGCGCCCAGTCTTCAGCTTGCCGCATCCAGCATCTGCCAGCAGTCTTCCGCAGATCGTCATCCCACCTGGCCTGGGGGCGTCCTACACGACGTTTGCCAAGTCGCGGTCTCCACTCACGTTTACCTACCTACTCAATTAAACATTATGAAAGATTAATAATTGGTAACATATGTAAAAATTAATAAGAAAGTGGGATAAGGTCCGGAAGAAGATATGTAAAAAATATTGAAACATGTATTCAAAAGAAAGATGCTACCCTTCCTCTGGTTGATTCCCTTAATTGGCTCTTAATAAATCCTATGGCATCAACGGGATGAGTTGGGAGGAGTCGATTCATCCGCCACGGGGTAAATAAATACTACCTAAATCTTGTAGCAATAGGCGCGTTTACATGAAACGCATGCTCGGGCGAGGCAGCCTCGCGCGCGAGCAAAATGCTCGGTCGGTGTGGACGTGGCTTGGGGTTGTGCGGGCGCACGGCCGAGCCTGTCTCGGACCCGAGCCATGCGGGGCGTCGTCGGTAAAGCACGCGTGCTCAAAGGTGCCTCGGTGTGCGCTATGCTTTCAGTGGGGACGTCAGTGCGTCAGTCACGAAGCTTTCGTTGATTATGGTCCATTTTAAATTGCTCGGTGGAACTGATGGGTCGACTTGACTCGCAAGTCGCAAGCCCCGCCGAGATGTTTCCGGTAAACTGCGAGGCTGCCGCGCGAGCCAGCTTCGGCCGAGCCGCTCGCCCGAATGTGGCTCGCTCGCGTCGCGAGCCCATTCGCCCGGTGGAGACGCGGCTAGTCGATGCGTTTTTAAGGGATTTTTGTAAGTATATTTAACTAGTACTTATCTTTTGGAAACATTTCAAGGGTTTTCCTATCCCATGGTAAGTGGAGTGAACATTGTTACTTAAATATTGTTACCGATATAACCGTTTCATTGGTAGTGGTTTTTAGTTTATTACATACTAGCTGCGCCCCGCGGCTTCGCCCGCATGGAATTTTGTCTTTCAGAAATTTATAGCAGGCCTCCTAGGGGTAGTTTCGTAACAATAAAAAATACGTGTTTTATTTACTTTGCAGTGTATTTATACCTAGTTTTGAGTGAATCAGAGCCAAGGAATAATCATTTTCTAAACAAAATACCACCCTATTTGACCCCCTCAGAGGTTCAAATTTCCAAATTTTTTTAACTAGATGTTTGTTATTCTAGGTCATAAAATATCTAGGTACATACCAAATTTCGTTTAAATAACTCAAGTTTTTGTGGATATTACTTATAACAAACATTCAAACCGACTTTCCAATGTAAGATATTCTTGCCACCATTCAAGATACCTACAAGGGAACCACGTTCACCAGAGTTAAGTACGAAACACATGGGCGTAGCTACGGTGGGGCAGGGTGGGGCGCTTGCCCCACCCTGGCTCTGACCTGTAAGGTACCAAATCTAAAAAACTAAATTATCTACTAACAACAAAGTTAAAATCCGTAAGAAAGTTCGCTTCGAATTATACATAACACACCTAAACCTGTTTTTGTAAGAAAAAAATAACCGGGGTAAGACCTGGTCCCTGCCCCACCCTGAGCACATGCCTGGCTACGTTCATGACGAAACACACAGAATCCGAAGGCGTGCGAGTTGTATTCTGTTGAATCATATGAAAGCCTACAGACACACCGCAGGCGGTGCGGTGGTGGTGGCCGCGCAGTGCTATAGGAAAAACCGGCACGCCTCCGCTCCGCCTCCGGCTTCTGTGTGTTTCGAACTTAAGTGTAGTTAGAAAGAAGAAAAACTATTCAAAGCAAGACATTTGAAAGAATGCTTATGTGGTAGATTTATTTGAAAGCGAAAGATTAAAATTAATGCTGTAAGTTGGAAGAATACGGAGAACGCAAATAAACTGACAGTGACATATATTAATCAGTTTTCTAGACAGCTGCTGTCAGTCGATTTTGATAGATGGTTGTTGTGTGTTGTGTTGATGAAAATAGAAAATGGAACAAAATTTCGAAGATGGTAGAGCGTTTTTCTTCATTTGTAAGACTTGCAAAGGAATCATTCGAGTTTTTGAATGACGCCGGATATTTGTGCTCAGTGCGTGTTTTGTTTTTGTTTTTATGAAATCTCCAAGCAGGCGATCGACGTCCTGCTTGACAGTTGCGCGCGATGGATACTTTCTTGGATCGCGAAACGCTCACTTAGCTCCCAGTTGAGCGTACGGAACGGTCTCCGGTGGCGGTGACACTGGCCTTTCCTGTAGTTTATTTTCGATACGAGAAATGGTATCACAGAATGTGAGGTACTATCGCCCACAGTATAACATGACTCTTAACTGATAACAATGTGAAGAACTATGATTTTGTTTATGTGTAACCAAGTAAATAGGACTCTGGACAGATTCGAATTGGTTGAAATATCATAAAATTTTTCTAAAAATGAGATTATGGATTCAGTCGAAATGCAAAAAAGTGTATCAGTGCAAGTAGATAGTGATTTCGCATTGTTGCTGCCCAGCGGTGTGTATGAAATAAAAAAAATGGAGCCAAGATCAAAGCTTCGGAAAGTTATACTTTTCTGTTTACTCCTGTCGCTGTTCGGGATGGTTGCATTCGGATATTTCTGCCCCGATCAGGTAACTTAACTCCTAGATTTGTATTATTTAAATTTAAGTGTAATTTTTCCATCTAAAATACAATTTGTAGTTATAATAGTTGACACTTTGCAGATGTAAAATGCTCATTCTCATTCTTAATGTGACATAGAGTTAGAAATTAACCTGTTAGAATGGTTATGGATAAAAAAGTATTTAAGTCTGGCATTATGTGGCAACAAATAATCTGAATGACTTAAACATAATCTTTACTTTAAGGAAAGGAAATTAAATACAAACAAGTTCCACATGAATGTATTCAGAAAATTATATAGATAACTATCTACCTGTGTGCAATAGACTATTGCACTCTTCCTATAAATACAAACTTCTTGAATGAAACCAGTAGTAAACCACTAGTAGAAAAGATTATAAACAAATGTTTCTATGTAAATAAAATAATAGAAATTGATAAGTTTGAACAATATTAGTGGGTGTCCAAATTAATCTTTTTTTTCACAATATTAAATGACTATAAAGTCACAAAAATAACATAAACTTTGTTCTTATTTAGGTAATTAGTTGTTTGTTATTACTTTACTTTTATCTAAGGTCACAAGACTTTGAATAAAAAGTTGACAGTGTGATAGCCTTTGCATATCTCTTGATGCATAGATCTGGTACAAAATAATGTAGAATAAACTATAGGTTGTGTATCTGGTAAAAAATTATGCCAAAATAATAATAATGTACCTGCTGTTTTGCATATTGAGTATTCTATGTTGTTTTTATTTAACACAATTGAAATAACTATAGGAATCCATTCCAATCAATCCAATCAATACTGGGTCAATACTACTAATGCAAAATATAAAAAGAATACAAAAATCCGTTTGATGCGGTCAATGCGGATCGTCCGATACCAGCCTGTAGACGCGCACCTTAACCTGTAAAGAGAGCTGCTTCGTTTAACATCTTCATTTAATTTCATTTATAGCCTTTAATTCAGAAAAATATTTATAATTTGTTACTTAAATACTATACCTAGTATTTTTACGACACCGATAACTACATATTCTATTTCCTCGCTATTGGCAAAGGCCTCCTCTTGCTTCTTCCACTTTGCTCTATCTCTTGCGCTTAACATTTTAAAAACAACTAATTCGACTACAGCCGAATGCTCAAAATCGTATCTTGTTGGAATGTTATGTTACATTACAAACAAATGACAGCTATGGACGCAATATTGTGATTTTAAAGTATCATTGTCTCGTTCTGAAAGAACTCCATAGGAGCATTGTGCACGTTAAGCATCTTTACCGTGTCACGCCCATCCTGTGTTGTCTGGCATTGTCATGCGTAGCTTAAGATATGATATGATTGTCGGATTTTCATGTTTGTATCTCTATTCTTTCAATTGAATTAAAATAGTCCTAATCAAAAATCAGGCTCGTAGGTTCATTTTTGATAAGCTTTTGCTAATTTCCGAATTGTAATATAATAATCTAAAGATATGTAATTTCGTAAGAGTCGACTGCTCGAACTGCTGTTGAATAAAAATGACTATCTTGATATAGGTAATTTTTATAAAATAACGAGCAATTTCTTGGAGACAACAATGCCCAGCCCAAAATGTGAAAGCTAGAATACTGAAATTTGGAGCGTAGGTACCTCTTACTACCTATAGACGCCCGATAAGAAAGGATTTTTGAAAATTTCTGGCCTATGTTTAGCAATCGACTAATATAGATTGATGATGACGATGAAGGACAAATAGTATAATCCACACGAGCGATGCCGCGAACGGAAAGCTAGTCATAAAATAAAGTTAGAGTCCCATTCTACCTCACCGGAGCAATTCATAAGCTTATAATTTACCGACAAACTTACTAAGCCCGCGACTTGCACGCCCAATTTGGTCAGTCAGCATTCTCGGTATAAGTTAAGACAAAGAATCAGAATGAATTGCGCGCCCGACGCTATGCCGTTTAGCTACTTATGGAACTTGTGCAGTTGAAACCATTTTAAGAAGAAAGACTACTGATTTAATGCTCACACCAAGCCTTTAACAAATTATTGAAAAATGGATCGCATTGTATTTTGTCTTATTTCTCTAAAACTGAAGTTACCAGCACTGGAAGCCACAGTTTCAGTACTTGTTGATTAAGTAAGATCTGTACATAATGTAGTTTAACTCTGAGATATCCTCAGTATCAACTCGTTAGAATTTAATTCAATCAAATCAAATTTTTCGAAATTACAAACATGTAGGTAGGTATACTTAGTAGTTAGGTAGGTATAGGAACTCTCGTATTACCCACCTTTGCTCTATATTTTCTGTTGGTACCGGTCGGCAGGTCTCTTAATTGATAAATAGACACGATAACACCTGATCTAGATCAGGAGACTTACTTATAAAAAAAAAAATGGAAGTTTCTGATAAGATTTCGTGCAAAACCAACCTTATCTCACTAGCTAGCATCAGCACGAAAACGAAACAGAAACTTCAATTTTCGTTTTTACGAGTAGACCCTCTTACTCCTACATATTCAACTACTGAGCGGTTGTTTAATGTTAATACAATCACGTGTTCTCGCTGGCTCCTTTAACTGGTTGATTGTATAATCTAGGAATCAACAACAACCCACAGCTATCGAATAATAATCTCATCCCACACAAAATTAAACCTCCTCAGGACCTTAATACTAAAATAAACAAAATAATATTGTTCTGGCAGTGAAAGTGAGTCGAGAAATAATTGCGACGACGTAAACATGATCCGCGGTGCGAACAGAAGTCAATGTCGATTTGGTAAAGAATATAATGATATTGATTTAATTTCCTAACACAGAAAGTGTAAGGGACAAAAATGAAATAGACCTTGCTCGATGCTCCAATATACAGATATTTATTCGTATTCATCGTGCTACGTAACTGTTCTTTCGTTACTTGTATTAGGTAGTCTAGACAATGACATTTTATAGCGTTTCAATTGAAACAGCTAATTACCATTTCAAAGACCGGGCCGTAAATGCCATAAAATTAAATGGCGACGGCTATAAAACACCGAGGAAGTTCTGCTATTATCAGCAAGTTTGTGAAGGACGATACCTACTGCAACTGAGCGCGTAAGCCTTTTCAGAAAGTTTAGTTCCGCTGGGCACCAATAGCTCAGCTGGTCTTCAACTGTTATGCGTACTTTCAGCCCAAATAGTCAAATAAAAAATCGGACCACAACTATTTTCTAGATTCTTCAAGTAGTTACTTAAGTTGTAAGTTTAGATAAGAAATTTTGCGCACTCCGGCTATGAATCCATGCTCCAACAAACATTGGATCAATTGCTGTTTTGGAGATTAATATTAGGTAGGTACTTTAAATTCTTGTTTTATGGCGCTGATATTGAATCCTTACTAATATTTTAAACGTGAAAGTTTTTATGGATGTTTTAGATGGGTGTTTGTTCCTGTTTCACGCAAAAACTACTGAACACATCGCGCTGAAATTTTGAATAGACGTAGTTCTAGCTCAGGAATAACACAGGCATTTGGTCGCACAGGTATTAAATCAGATCCCATGAAATAGAAATAGCCTTGAAAAGTTTCCATAGAAATAAAGCGTGCGAAGCCGCGGATATACCTCTATAGTAAATAATAATAAATAACTCTTAAATGTCAATACACTCTAGAACGACAGTTGATTTGAAGTTTGTTTTAGATTGGGTTCATGCCAAATTATTTACAATTTGCGCAAACATTCTTATCAGCTAGCTTGCAGAAAGCAGAAAACGATTTTTTTTTACTATAGTCACGTTCCACCTTAAAAGCTTTGTTTGAGCTTCATTACAGAAACAGCAGTAGAGCTTTTTGTTTAATGGCTCTGACCATAGGATTTAAAGATACCCTTGAGGGTAAAACTCTGCAACTGGTCCATTGGTTGTGTCAGCTCCAAGTTGTATAGAACCTCGGGCTAAATATCTTTTCCGTGAAAATGTATCATCTCATTTTATGCTTCTAAGACACCACTTACGTAAATGGGAGGCTTTAGTGTGGAATTTATTTTTCATAAGAGTTTCTGCGTTAATTTTTGAACGAGCTCTTTTTTTATTTATTTGACAGGATATAAACTCTGAAATGTTTAGAAGGTCGCTGTGGTATAGAATGCGAAGAAAGGTTTGGGTTCAATTCTCAAAATTCACTTCATTTACCTACGACTCAACAATTATTTGATTGTTTACATAATATGTTTGTCCCGTGGCAGGGTGTTTTCTACGTGTAGTTAGTTTAACACATAATATTTGCTGTGTGTATTATTTATTTGTTTTTTTATTATTGCGACTCCAATGTAAATAAATTTAAGTTATGTTTGTTCGGATTTGTTGATATAATTTGCAGCTAACTCTAAGTTGAACCATAGTATCACTAATCTGGTTCCATAACACGATCTGTTTACTTTAGGAATGTTATAATACATAGGTATATTATCTGCTTTAGGTCTAGATGTCTATCTATCTAGTGTGCGAAATATGTACAACAGTATTTGTTTATAGATTGTATTATTTGCCGTGGTAAAGTTTACATAGTGAATTTGATCAATTAGAGCAAGCAACCTGCGGTTTCCACGACCAAAGTATGTCAACACATAAACCTATGTAATATGAGACGTCTGCCCTAATGATGTAAAGGGTTTTAGTAGTGCTGACATTTCAGGAGCCTCGTTAATGATTACCAAACTTATTTACGCATGTGTCTTTGGAAAAGTACCGCGTAATCAAAACCAAGTCTTATTAATGTGGGTGAATGCTCAAAATCAAAGAGCTCAGGGTTAAACATGATACGCGAGGTATTAACTCCTGGCGCCGGATCATATTTCTCAGCATAATCATACTCAATACCAACGCATCAAAGCTGAGTAATTTGATGCGAGAAACCCTTCGATCGATAGATATAAGGCTTTGCTTGATGAGATAGGAATGTAGTAAACGTAAGCGTAGGATAAAACGCGGGAGGATAATACAGTACGAATAAAATATCAGCAAAATCCGGCAGCCCTTTCATTTTGAAAGAATCGTAAAATCTAAAAGCTTTTTGCGTCTGCCTATGAATCGAATGCTTGGCTAATGGAGTTGGACAATTACCATAATTTCTCATCTCAATCACGTCGCCTTTGAGACTGCGTTTTAAGAAAAGAAAAATCGCCCAATTGAATAAAGAGGAGTGAATAGTGCTTTTCAGGCGGTTTCGTCATCTGCACTCTCGAGCACGTAATAAATTGATTTAGTTTGGAATCGCTGACACAAGTCTACCGCGCAGCTCGTCTGGCGCTGACTGTTACTGTATATTAATGGGGTGTTCTGCCCACTTCATTAGACGAACAAACAAGCAGCGGAGGGTACGCCCTTTATCTCGACTCCCTCTTAACCCCCGCCGACAACGCGGCCCGGAGATATTAAAACACATTACTTTTTCCAGATTGGCCTCGGTTATCGTGACCAGCGAGGCTATGCAAATAAAGGAAACAGAAACATGCTCGAGAAATTGGGGTTTTGTAAAAAGGTTAAGGGTCTCTTTTCACGTCGGGAAACCCGTGGCCATTGCAATTAAAACTGAAAAATTCAAGGAAATCCTTTCATTTCATAAATTGGTTTTTGTTATATTCTCGAAAGAATGTTAGATTTTTAATTACCTGCAGAAAATACCAAAGCAACGTATTACATATTTATGCAAAGTTGTAAGTACAGAGTGTCGTCACGACCACAGACGAGGAAGTGTTACTCTTGTTATCTTTTCATGTAATAAGTGATATTTAAAAGATCTGTTACTTAACTGCGTAACTAACATATAAATTGCAGTATTGTGCTTAATTAGTGTGATTAAGTTTTGTGTTATTCCAAGTTTTTACTGAGATATATTACATAAAACAGGACACTGAATCGACAAATATTTTTCTACCCTCAAATAGTGGAAAAAGATAGCGCTTATTGAACTATTACTAAATTAATTGGACGCCTTTATACATATAAAGCACTCTTTCGTCAAGCATCTAAACATAGTAGAACGATCATAAGTTCCTACCATACGTAAACCATGGTGCAGTGTGTAGCTTGCGGGAAATTTTTGAAAGGGGGCGCCGTATGTCCGTCATGCAACAGCACCAGCCACTTTGAATGTGTGAACCTGCCGCGGGGTGCCAGGGTGGCCGACACCTGGCGCTGCGGAGCCTGCCAGGCCGGCGCGCCCAAGGGCCGTGACCCTTCGACGCCCGTGCGCCTCGCCCAGCTGGACTATGCGGCGCAGGAAGAGGCAATGACTCTCGATGACACGGCGAACAATATTACGGCCGAGTTTACGGATGCCGAGCAGCAACTGTATGCTCGTACCCTTCGAGAGGAAATGCTTGCGGAGTTTACGGGGATGCACAATCAGTTGGTCACAGAGATAAACTCATTTAAGACTGACTTTCAAATCATGTTCACCGAGTTTCGCGAATTCAGGTCAGAGATGGCCGAGCTCAGGGCGTCTGTGTCGGGGATGGCGCAGCGAATGGACGGCATCGAGCGGCGCCTGGAGGCGGTCGAGCAGCGCCGCGCCGAGCCTCCGTCCGCCGGCGCTGAGGTGTGTGCGCTGGAGCGCGCCGTCGCCGAGCTCAAACAGGAGCTGAACGACCGCGACCAGGACGCGCTGCTCGCTGACCTCGAAATAGGGAACTTGCCGGAGGAGCGCGGGGAGAACGTGCTGCACGCTGTTACGGTGCTGGCGGCCAAGCTGGGGGTCGCCGTGGAGGAGCGCGACGTGGTGTTCGCGGAGCGGGTGGGCGCGGCGCGGGGCGATGGGCCCGAGGGCGCGGCGCCGTCCCGTGCCCGCCGCGTCGTGGTACGCTTCGCTCGTCGAGACTTACGCGACCGTCTACTGCAAGGTGCGCGGGTGCGCCGCACCCTGACGGCGGCCGACGCTGGTCGCGACGCCTCTGAACGTATCTACGTAAACGAGCGGCTCACACGCATTAACCGCCAGCTTTTCTTCCGTGTGCGCGAGGAGTGTCGCCGTGCACAGTGGCGTTTCTCATGGACCAAGCGTGGTCGCGTTTACGCGCGTGAAGCTGAGGGCAAGTCTGCTTATCCTCTGCGGACAGAAGCTGACATCTCCAGGGTTTTTGGTCCCGCGCGAGTTTGATGTGCTTTTGTCAGTATTGTCACGTAGTAATATAAGCTGCTACATACCTAAAAAAATAAATAAGATTAGCTGTTTGTTAACATTAGTATATCAATTGTCATTAATGGTTTATAAACTTACATGCTATAATGTGTGGGCCTGTGTACAAAATTTACTGCCTGTGTCGGGGAAATCTGAACAAAATAACTGCAACTTATGCTATTATGATTTATTACAAATAATAATTAGTGTTCTTTTTTTACATCTGTTTTTATTTGAGATATTTACATTTAATTTACACTGTTTACTGATACTGCATATATATAAATATAAACCATATTACAACAGAAGATGCTACATACCTAATAAAATAAATAAGAATAACTGTTTGTTAACATTATATCAATTGTCCTTAGTTGTTTATAAACTTACATGCTATTATTTGTGTGCCTGTGTACAAAATTTACTCACTGTGTCGTGGAAATCTGAACTAAATAACTGCAACCGTATATCCTATTATGATTTATTACAAATAATTAATTGTGACCTTTTTTTACTTCTGTTATTATTTGTGATATTTACATTTAATTTACACTATTTACTGATATTGCATAAATCTAAATATAAACTTTATTACAATGTGTTATCTACTATAAGTAAACTATTTTATTATATTACACTGTTTAGATGCCCATCTACATTCAACCAAAACTTCCTTTAAAACTTCTTAAAGTTGGACTTTTTAATGCGGGGTCAATAAACACAGGTCAAGATGAGTTTGTTGTAGCAGTGGAGAAGTTGAGCTTAGATATCCTTGCAATTAATGAAACATGGATAGGCGCTGGGCAAGATTTTAAGGCACCAAAGTTAACCGATTACCGATTCATCCATAGACCAAGACACCCCAGCATAAAGGGCGGACGGGGCGGGGGCGTTGGTTTCTACATAAAAAGAGGCATTAGTGCTCGTTTATGCCCTCACCCTGACATACCATCTATCGAGCAGATGTGGATTCGTTTTAGTCTCTTAGGTAAAACAATTATAATTGGCACTGCCTACAGGCCGCCTTGGCAAGACACTAACCTTTTCCTGGGTGCCATTACTGATACTGTAACTTCAATTACAAAATGCGACAATCTAATAATAGTAGGGGATTTTAACATTAATTTGAATGATACGAATAATAGTAAGCTTCCACTGCTACAACAATTTCTACACTGTCTTAAACTTGATCAAGTAGTTTCTGATCCCACTCATCTAAATGTCCATAATGAATTTACTTTAATAGATATTATTTGTACAGATGCTAAGGTGCATAGTATGAATATGATTCATACACCGGATCTTGGTAGGCATGCAATGATAGCTGCTGAACTTCGTATTAAAAAAGATAAGCCTCTATCTCGTTTTGTTAAGTTTAGACCTTACAAAAACATAGTACCGGAACTTTTTGAGAATGATCTAAATATGATACATTGGCCATTATTATCATCTTCTGGTACTTTGGATGACCTAGTATCATCCTTCACTACCATCATTCATTGCTTATTTGATCTACATGCGCCTACAAAAATCAAGAAATTTAAAGGTCCCCCCCACCCTTGGATTACTGATACAATCAAAACAATGATTTCAATCAGGGACAAGTATCACAATCAATTTAAAATTAATAAAACAGACACTACAAAGGAATGTTATATAAATATGAAGCACTTAGTTGTTGCAGCCATTGAAAATGAAAAAAGGCATTCTTCACACATAATATCAACAACAACATTAATAACTCAAGACAACTGTGGAAGAATTTAAAGAGAAATATTGTCCCTAATAAAAAACAGTCAGAAGAGCTCCCAATACATTTTAATGACCCTGATGCTATTAATGTGCATTTTCTTAATGTGCCAGGTACTCATACTATTGAAATGTCTAAACTTACATATTTTGAGTTTTATCGACATGGATCAACCACTTTTTCTTTGCAGACTGTTAGTGAATACACTGTACTCAAGGTCATACAAAGTATTAAGTCAAAGGCGCAGGGCATAGATGGTATTTCCATTGATATGCTGCTTCTCACACTTCCACAGTCCATTACTACAATAACAGATATAATAAATAGTTCAATTACTCACAGTGTTTTTCCAAAGTCATGGAAGGAGGCAGTTATTAAGCCTATCCCTAAAATCAATCAACCCTCTTCCCTTAGCGACCTTCGACCAATTAGTTTACTTCCTTGCATATCCAAGGTCTTGGAGAGGATTGTGTGCATGCAGATGACCAAATACCTTGAGGAGAATCATATCCTTCCCAAACATCAGTCAGGCTTCCGTAAGGAACATGGAACAGCAACCGCTCTTATTGATGTTGTTGATAACTTGCTAACTGCACAGGATGAGGGCAAGTGTAGCATTCTGGTGCTACTAGACTTCTCCAGGGCATTTGACTCCCTCAATATCCCCCTTCTTCTTTCCAAACTGGCCTACTATGGCTTTGATCCAAATACTGTCAAATGGTTCTCCAGTTATCTTGAATCTAGATCACAATCTGTAGAACTTCAAATGCCAGATGGTAAATCGATAAGGTCTCCTCCACGTCTGGTATCCAGAGGGGTCCCACAAGGTTCGGTTCTGGGCCCGGTCCTCTTTATCCTCTATACTACTGACATTATTAACAGTGTGGCCCATTGTCAGTATCATCTCTATGCTGATGACCTCCAGCTGTATCATTCCTTCTTTCCCCATAATTGTTTAGACGCTGTTAACAAAATTAATAATGATTTAGCACAAGTATTAGATTGGTCAACTTCAAATTCCCTTATCCTGAACCCCAAAAAAACAAAATACATGCTGTTTGGTACTAAAAAAAAATTACATCAACTTTCTAACACTAGCTTAAACTTAAAAATAGGAGCAGAGTTGGTTGAACGTGTTGATCAGGCAAAAAATCTCGGTCTTATAATGGATAGTCGACTACGTTTTGAAGCTCATGCTGCTGAAATCGTTCGACAATCCCTTTACCGCCTAAAGCTTTTATATAAGATACGTTACTATCTGAGTGAAGATATACGTATAATGTTGTGCGAGTCATTAGTTCTTTCACGGCTAAATTATTGTGATACAGTATATGGCCCGTGCCTCTTAGGTCGAACAGAACAGCTCATTCAACGTGTACAGAATGCCTGCGCCCGATTTTGTTTTTCTATTCCTCCTCGCACCCATGTTACACCCTACCTTAATTCAGCAAACCTACTGAAAATGAAAGCACGTAGAGAATTACACCTAGCAACTTTATTATTTGGCCTTACCATTACTAAGATCCCAGCCTACCTCTACGCAAAACTCAAATGGGCTAAGGATGCCTCTCGATATCCCAGAAGAGTTTGTACTCACCTGATTTTGTTGACGCCTAGGCACAAATCTGTTGCCTTTAGAGGTTCTTTTCGGTTCGCTGCCACGCATTGTTGGAATGTACTTCTTCCTCCCCTTCGACTGCTGAAAACAGTCTCAACTTTTAGAGCTGCACTCAAACAGGAACTTTTACGTCAACAAAAAGCTTCCTCATAGGCAGCTTTGATACTTACCATATTACGCTTTCTGCCCAAGATCATCTCTAAAATTTCTGCAGTAACCATGGTAACTAATCAGCAAAATCTTTTCTACTATTTTTCATAACAAAACATAAAATATTCACATTTTCTTTTTACACATCCGTCAACAAGCTTTTACTATTCTCTTTGAACAAGCTATGGCACGCCGCCTGCCACGTCACGTCTTCAACTTCTTGCTAAATTGGACACTATAGCTTTCTGACACTGACAAACGTTGTGGTCGTGATTTCACTTGATCACAGGATCAAACTGAAAATCAGCGTTGATCCGCGCGTACGCGTGGTTCAGCACAAAGCTGAGTTTGACCCTTTTTGACAAACAGTGGTACAGACAATTATTTATTCTGACTCTCTAATTTGTTACTACTTAACTAGTTGATCCCTTATTTGTTAGATTAGTGGATTTTTGGATAGTGCATAGGATAAGTTTAAAATTAAGGAGCTACCATACCTATAGATTTAATTTTTATAAATACCTACTAACTTACTTTCTAAATTTGTAACTATATTGTGTAAAACCTACTACATAAGTTACCTACTACCTTCTTATTTATGTCTGTGCCGTTTCTTTGTCAAATAAATGTATCTTTATCTTTATCTTTATCTTTAAGTAGAGCAGCAAGAATGCCTGTAGAAAAATACATTAATATTTCAGCGTAACATTTCCTTGCGGGAAAAATTAGGTCCACTCTAAGTATTCTCATAATAATATGCTTGAAAAGACGCTAAAAATGGGTCACCTCTTTCTTCTAAACGAGCGTTCATATTTCAAGCGGGCTTAGCGTTCGATTTTAAAAGTTTCATCTCGAGAGGGGTTTGGAGAAATATCTTGTTCCCGGCGCCTTGATTTCGATTAGGTCGGGGTCGCGAGGGTCGAAGCTGAACCTTCAAGGGCGCGGACCCCTAGCTCTCACCTCGGGCTGAAGTGAAATGATTCATTGCTTATTAACTCCCAGATGGCATGCTTCGCTAATAGTTTGTTTGGATTGTGATTCATATTTTACATCTTTAATTTGCTCGGACGCGGTTTGTGGTAACGGTACCTATCTAATAAATTTATAGATGTTTTCTTTGAAATTACATGCGGTTTCTGAGGCGCCAGCCTAATTCGGTTCATTACTTTAATTGCTTCTGTCATGGCATGAAATTGGGTGCAATTATTCAAAGTTAGTTCACTCCATCCACTAAGTCCGAGTCGTTGACATTGGAAGGTCAATATGTGTAAATATATGATAGAAAAGCAAACCAACAGTTTATCTTTATGTTGTTACAGAGAAACGTCTAGACTTAGTTCATTTGATTAGATGAAATCTATAGGGGACAGAAGCGGAATTTTCCAAGTGTCTATGAGGAAAAAGCCTCCCGGGAATAATTTTAGATCTAGTCAACTTATATAGTGTAGGTTTGTCTGGCTGGGTCTTGTCTGGAGGTTATATGATACAATTGATATATAAAGAAATCACAGACAGAATGGTCAATTATATCTACCTAGTATTATATTATACACTAATATTATACATGCGAAATTTGGGATGGATGGATAAATATTTGTTACCTATTCATGCAAAAATTAATAACGGATCGGGTGGAATTTTGAATAGACATTTTTCTAGGCCCTGAATATAGGCTATAGTTACTACCATAGGCTATGGTTTAATTGTGTTTGAATGCTATAGACTGTGTTCTTTCTATCCCAATTTAACGTAAGGAAGGGGTAAGTAAAAGCTAGGAACATTAATCGCAGCATTTTTCAGTTGATTTTGTTCAAACACGTCGTTAATGAATGCTTGACGTGGAATGATGAATGGTGCCCGAACATAATTATTGTAACTATTACAAGTGAGGGTTACCTGCTTAGTTATTCAGTAGGTAACTACCATTCGACTTAACTCCACCTACTTGCTTATGATTGATTGTAGATAATTACTTCAAATCTGTAACTATAACTTGCTTGGTGTAACTGTAATTTTGTGAGTAACGAGTATTTCATAACTCTAACTAATAAAAGCATGCAGCTTTGATTATATTTAGCCGTGTCTAATTAGCCTGATTTCAAAGTAGCGTCACGTGACTTTTAGCGCTCTTACGCACTAGCGGCTAACCGCGGGGGCGGCTAACCGCGCGGATAGCCGCTTTTCCAGTTTAATATGCAACCGCTTATGATTGTACGCACTAAACCGCCACAAAATTTCAACCGCGGCGGTTGAATGGAGTGACGCGGCCCGCTTCGCGGCTAGCCGCCATCTTGTGTATACGCACTGGCGGTTAGTTTGCGGCGAGCCGCCGGTGCAGTATGCACGTGTTTTCAGTAGCGCAGCCATGAACTTCGACACAGAGAAATTCATTGTTGAAATTCAACAACGAGAAGCTATTTGGAATTGTGAAGGAGCAGTTTATAAGAATAGAGATTTAAAACGGAATTGAATTGAAATGTTTCTAGTGAAGGATGAATCCAGTATCTTTTTTTATTTTTCTTTCGTTGTTTTCGGGAGTAAAAATAAATAACACAAGCTATCTCGACGGCGTCCATTTTGTTTATGAGCCACGCGCCTTCGAGCGGTCCAACCGCTTAACGCGGTTTCATCGCGGCTGACCGCTATGGCGGTTAACCGCGAAGAAACCGCGTTAAGCGGTTGGACCGCTCGAGTCTAACCGCCTAGCGGCCAACCGCTAGTGCGTAAGGTCCCTTAGGACTTCCATTCACGGACTAGTAGATTAAGGGCTTGTTTCACCATCGAAAAGTAAGTTCCTGTTAATTTACTTGGTAGATAAAAATATTGTCGTCGCCTACTGACAACTTCAATACGAAAGAGACAGCACCATAGATACCTGTCAGTTAATTTAAGCGGAACTTACTTGACTATTGTGAAACAGGCCCTAAATGTGCTAAAGTCTAATCACGTCTTCAGCTTAAACAAAAACTTAAGCGAAGAGAAAATCAATTGAAACCTTATTTCATCTATCATTTTGATAATCACTACATACATAGTATAAAACAAAGTCGTTTTCACTGTCCCTGTGTCTCTATATCCCTATGTCCATTTGTATGCTTAAATCTTTAAAACTACGTAACGGATTTAGATGCGTTTTTTTTTAAATAGATAGAGTGATTCAATAGGAACGTAACGTATAATAAAACCGTGCGAAGCCGGGCGGGTCGCTAGTTTAGTAAAAAATTCGGTCTAAGTGCTTATTTTGTAATGAAGTTTTGATTCTCTTCCAATTTTAAGAGAATGCACTCCCTCCCTAGCTCCCTCTTTTAGCATAAGAGTGAAAATTTGCCTCCTTGTGCTCCTAGACCTTTGTGATATGGCCATTGACACATCGTTATTTACCACCAGCAGGGATTGTGTTAAAACGAATCTTAATATCAAAACCTTAAAAAAAAATCTATCTTTACTTTACCTTACTAATTTGTATTCCACTTTACTGACAGAGATTTCTTCCTTGTCCCCAGGTCTGCGCAGTGACAGCCCGTGAAAGGGTAGCGGAATCACTAGCTCTCTCATACGCAGAGGCACCGGGGCGGCCTTTGCCTGACGTCATAGCTCAGCCAGGCCTCTCTTACGATGAGGTTCTGCATGACGACTTCAGGTTCGACCTGAACGCGCATGACGTCATGGTCTTCCTGCATATACAGAAGACGGGGGGGACTTCGTTCGGGAAGCATCTAGTCATGGATCTGGATCTGAAGGTGAGACTGTTGTGAACTTTCTTATTCCCGATGTTAAAGTAAATAAAAATAAATTGTTTATTTAAGGCACATAATCGACCCTAATACTTTGATTTCTGTATAACTTTACGATTCTGCTTTGACGTACACGCCAACCCTGTGTCTCAACATGTGTTTTTGGTTGGCAGGTAGAAAATGCCTCGGCATTAAGCCCACCCTTTGTACTTTAGTGCAATAAAGTTTTAAATAAATAAATAAATAAATACATGTCCAAATTCAGTTAAACATTGAAACAACTGTTAAATATCTATCTATGTAGTAATTGTATTAAGTATTATCAGTCATCTAGTACCCCTAACACAAGCTCTGCTTAGCTTGGGGCTAGATGATGCTGTGTGGACTGTCCGGAATTATTATTATTATTTCACTTTATTTATTTTAATACTCGTTATAAAATACATTTTTTACTATAGAAAATACAAAAATATTATAAAACTAATCTACAGTAAAAAATATATCAAAACGGTGGATCACCGGCCGCGAAGCTAGGCTCAAGCAGCCGGTGACTAGGGTTGCAGACAGAGGAACTTCCTGACGATACGCGCCGAATCCAGGAGAACCGCTTTTTGGATCTGACCCTTGATCCAACATCCTAGCGAGAGTCTCTTGAGATGTTTATCGAGGCTCTTCGCTATTACCCCGTTAACCGAAACGACTATCGGGACGATGGTCGCTGAATCAATATCCCACATGCTGACAACCTCGTTAGCCAAGTCAAGATATTTACTGAGCTTATCTTTCTCAGCTTTAACGAGGTTAACATCATGTGGTATGGTGACATCAGCTAGCACCGCCCATCTTTCTAAGCGATCTATCAGTACAATATCAGGCTTGTTTGCAAGAATAGTCCTGTCTGTAATGATAGAGCGGTCCCAATAGAGCGTGGCACGGCTGTTTTCGAGAACTGGCGCCGGTGTGTACTTATAGTATGGAACTTCAGGACCAGTAAGGCCATATCGGAGAGCAAGTTGTTGATGTATAATTTTGGCTACTTGGTTGTGTCTGTGCAAGTACTGAGAGTTAGCTAAGTGCGAACAACCCGAAAGTATATGACGAAGGGTCTCCCCTGGAAGATGACACGCTCGACAGATATCGATCGTGCCATCTTTCATGATATACTTTCGGTAATTGTTACTAGACGAACAATCGAACGACGAACAATCTGTGCAATTGCACAGACAAAGCCTTCGGTTTCCCCAAAGAGGTCACCGAAACGTAGCCAGTTTACTGAGCTTAGGAGATCTATATCAGGACCTGTGAGGATCTTGTAGAATCTCCCATGCAGCTCTTTGCTTTCCCATATGGCCTTCCTGTCCTCTATACTCATCACTATAGGTTTACGCCAGTTCTCGTTAGCTAAGGAGAGAGGAGTAAGGTTCTTATCAACTGCAACTACGTCGCGATGCATTTATTATTATTATTATTATATTTTTTTTTTTACTAGGTATATACTTTATTAACAACTAAAATTACAAGCAAAGGAATAGAAAAGTTACAACTAGTATTTACAATTGAAACCAATGAATTGAATTTATTATTATATATGTACAAACAGGTATAGTGATAGCTATAATTTGCAACCTAGATTTAAGCGAAAAATACTATTTCATCTGATTTCATTTAGGATCTCTCTTTCTGGTAAGATTATTCTGATTAATTTGCAAGTATGTACTATAAGCATTGTTATCAAACGTTTGTCTTCTGTAAAAATACATCGATCATCCTCGCCTTTGAACGTTGTTCTGTTAGAAATCTTTCATCATTTGTCTTAGCCCGAATGGAGTAAAGTTTTAAACTAGCCACAAGTGCAAATAGCAAAATAGTCAAGTAAATAAAACAGAAAATTATACAGAAAATACCAAGTATTTTTAGAAACGCCTACGTTAGACTTAAGTTTAGGTCACCTAGCTAGAAACGTGCTCCAATAGCCGCATTCACATAAATGTTCACCCACGAAATGTCAATATTTCGTAGACCTGTTTTGTCTACGACACTCCTGTTTAAGTAATATTCAATACTAGCGACCCGCCCCGGCTTCGCACGGTTTTATTATACGTGAAAACCTTCCTCTTGAATCACTCTATCTATAAAAAAAACCGCATCATAAGTTCAAAGGGACATAATGACATAGGGACAGAGAAAGCGACTTTATTTTATACTATGTAGTGATTTTAAATGGAAGATTTTACAAGCAAGTGTTTCATTAATAGTACTTAGTTCATAGTCTACCTTAACAAAAGATCCAAACCTTCTATACAAAGAAAATTAAAATCAAAGAAGAGAAACAAATTGAAACTAGTATTTACTATTGAAACAATTGAGCTAAGTAACCTATTGAGTATACTAGTCATCTCATCTAAAACCCATAACACAAGCTCGGCTTAGCTTGGGCCTAGATGATGATTGTTCAAGATTATTTATAACTACAGACTGTTGCAAATAATCTAGATGGGCAGCTCAATTAATACATATCATTACCGGTCAATAGATATCCTGTTTGTTCCATTTCATGGCGTATTCTATTTCGTTACTCCATTATTCCCCTGTCATAAATATGTACATTACGTAAAATAAAAAAAAATACAAAATACTTTATTGTATATCAGAAAAATAACATAACTGAAAGACAAATAGATAAGTTACACAAGAAATAAATTTAATGCAGTAATTAATAATGTTGATATTTGAGATATTTATTTTATCGTTATACAAATTCGCGTTTAACGAAACGATAAATGAAGGAACGTTACCTTCCTTTCAGCTTTCTAAATCAGAGCAATACTGCTAAAAGTACATTTGTTTGAAGTATACTATAGACAGACTTAGACTGTAAATTATTCATACCATATCATCTTATATTTGTTACCTATATCAAAAACTTTAAAAAATCTTAACGTAAACTAGTCACAAATAAAGAAATAGGTAAGTAGTTACATAGTTGAAAAGTTAAGTTTATTAGTAGATGTGAATATCGGCATTCATTCTGATAACGTATCTCGTCTTGTTATCTCAGTTAGTCAGGTGTTAAATATCACTTGTCAAATCAAGATACTCGCTCTGATCTATCATTTCCTTCCTGTAGATACGGGGCGCAATTACTACGGAAATGAGATATGGATTACTTTTAAATAAGAACAAGAAGCCGCCCTGGTTTTGCACGGGTAGCAGAGTAGCCTTATAGATATTTAAATATACCAATAATTCCGTAAAACATCGTTTTCTTATAAATATGTACATAGGATACGCGGCGCACGCTAGCAAAGCTCCTAATCGGGTATTTTTTTCTGACATCTTCAACAGTATAATATGGATGTGTAAAATGCTTAGCTTAATTTTTCTTTCAAATTCTATTTTCTCGAGAAAAGCTTTTTGTTTTCCCAAGATATAAATCTTCACTTACTTATTAGAGATGATGGACCAAACACTCGACTCCATTTACAATAAAAACAAACAACTAATTTAAGCTAATTTAAACAAATCCGTAGTGAATATTATGTAGAACTACAATACAATACACTTTTTTGCATACCAAGAAAAACGAAAACAAGGAAAGAGAAATAACACAGTAACTAAACCTTTCCTTAAAAACCATATGCAAATCCGTTCGGTATTTTTGAGTTTATGGCGTTCAAACGGACAGACAGACGCGGCGGGGAACTTTGTTTTATAATCTGTATTGATAGTGATGCTGATGAGCAAATAAGCAATAGAACTAGCGTTCTTGAGTAATTCCTTCGTAGCCTTTATCGTTATTTTTTTCATCCTTAGATATCCATTTATAAATTCTACAAATTCCCAATCCAAAGAGTTCCTTTTAAACACAAAAAGAGCATTCGCTTTTTCACGAATACGTTTTTCTGCATGCGTTGAAATTGCCTCTATAAATTCAAAACATGAAAATGCTAAGCGTTCTGAAAGCGTGACTTTCCGACATGACTATAATCCCATGTGACGCGCGAAGTTGGTGTGTTTTAAGGTCTTCGCATATTTAACGCCTCGACATCGGATCGGTTACGCCCCATCCCATTATTATACTAAGCTAAGGTAGAAACGTCAAGACAAAGCGTTAACCAGATATCCTGGGCTAAGGTAGGAAATTTAAAACCCAGCAGCGGGCATCAAATGTCTATGGGACTAACAGAAGACCTCAGAAAAAGGCCAATGATAGGAAAAGATTTCGAGGTTGCCCAAACAATGGACTTCGTACAAGACACGTGATGCGTAAAATCAAACATTTTGATACAACTTTTTTGGTTTCTGCCATGGCCAAGGGCCATATAAGGCAAACATAGTGTAGGAAGAACTCCGGCCAGATGTGATGACGACCTGCGAAAGACTAAGGCGGATGCTGGATGCGACAAACTGAAGACAGGGCGCTATGGCGCTCATTAGATGAGGCCTATATCCACCAGTGCAATGATATAGGCAAATGATGATTATATAAGTCGTTAAAGAATACACAACCGCTCAAGACGAAGTAATTCTGATCTAGCACGGAGCTGATAAGTCTGCTGCGACCTTTAAAGGGGTGAAGGAGGAAAGAATGACGAAGCGAAACCATCAAATAGAGCATCCATTGAAAAAGCACGCGTCACCCTCGCCGCGAGGTGATTCCGCTGAATCTTTTCTAACTAGACCCTTTTAGCAAGTTGCCTAATTAAATTAGTGAAGACGGGCGAGAGATTGAACGAGTCGTTGTGTGGGAAGCTTTATGTCGAGTTAAATAGACGATCTTTTGTTTAACTTGGAAATAAAACCTGCTAATAAATGGTTAATTAGTAATAGTTACTTTAGTCGACCATCTTAAAAAATAATAATAATGGTGTACAATTCACTCAGAATCTAGCCCTAATAAAAGAAACAAGAAGAGATACGAAAGAAGAGTTTGGTGACTACCATGAGCAACATCGTCTATCTTCCTAAAATAGACAAAATAAAACTAAAACAGGCGCAATTAAAAAGAAGCTTATGATAGGAATAACAAATTGTACGTTTGATTTTAGAAAATTCCTTTCTTTACCGTCTCAGAAAGCTATATTATAGAAACATAACTCTTTAATATTATAAATTATGTAGTTTATAAAAACAACTAATAGCCAGTTTTTGTCTTCGACTGTAAATGCCGTTCTCCCAAACCTTTTACTTTAACGATACTTTGAAAGGGGAATAAAGAATACCGAGTTTGTATAATTTACCAACAAAGAACATTACAATCAAGGAATAGAAACCAATTTAAACTAGTTTACAATTGAACTATCAGCCCACGTAGGAAAAGTCTAGAGCTAGCTTAACCAATCCATATCAACCATACCAGTCGTCGCGTCCCCAAGACGCTGGCTGCATTACCACGCTGTATGGCAATACTGATGCGCTGCGCCAGATACTCATCGGTGTGTAATGAATATGTTATACAGAAATAGCATCAGATGATAAGATAAGATTATCAATGCCTTTTTTATACAAAGACTAAGACTTTTTAAATATCACTTTTATCTCTCTCTCCTCCATTCATTAAATCAATAACTTTTCCTATCTTACCTAAATATACTGGTTTTAATCAAACTCTAACAGCTCTTATAAACTAAAAGGGTTGAAATGTACGATAACGTAACTTTCGGATGCGAAGTTAATTTGTCGCAATCAACATAAATAAGCCGACGAACTGCGGCTCCATTTCATTAACAGATCCTGAAAGTTTATTACAATTAATGTAGATACAATGACGCTCGTAGATACAAAATTATTTACTGCCTACTTGAGTAAGAAACAGCAGCATGTAGCTCCGATCTAAGCAGAGCTTGTGCTATTGACTGTTTGACAATAATAATGTGTGTGTCACATCATTTTTTTTCAGGGTGAAACGATTTAGAGTTTTTTGGCTAGTGCTTCTCATGTCGTCTCATAAATTTGATAAAAATCTGACCTGTTTTTGTCTGATCTGTTTTTGAGTTATCCTCCGTGAAATTTTAAATTGGTTTTAGTTTTTGTATGAAACGTTAAATTATCTTACGTACTTAATTAGTAATTAGTGGGTTAAGCTATAAGAGAAACATTACAATGCTCTAACATAATTATTAGACTTGTGTTACAACCAGGAACAATATCCATAGCATTCCACTGATACGTGACATTTTATATTGGTTTTAGTTTTTGTATGAAACGTTAAATTATCTTAGGTAGTAATTGGTAGTTACTAATAATAATCATTATTTTATGATCGCAGCAAAAACTAAAACCCAGTTTTTATCATCGACTGTACAGGTTTTCCCAAACCTCTATCTCAACGTAGTAAAGAGCAGTTTCGCGTTCCAAAGTCACTAATAACCTACAAGCATGGTCTCAATTAAATAGCTCCTTAATTAAAACTACAGCGAGCTTAGATATAAACAATTTTGTGGAACATGCTCGTCGGTAAACCGCACTAGTTTCATACACTGCTGCGGTGGCTTGTCAAATATTTAAACCTCTCTGATGAGCCTTTCAGTCTTAATTAAATGAAATATGTTTCATCTATCCATTCTTCTATTGAGATATTATTTAGTAATAGAATATTATGAAAGAAAAACAACAAAACGACAACTATAATACGATCTCTGAGTATTTAAATCAAGACTGAATAAGTTCCTTCTGGGAAAACGAGCTCCTTCTTAGCACTCGACCATTTCTAAAAGTAAATAAAAAACTGAATCACAATAAAATAAAATCAATAATCCTGGACAATCCGCACGGTATCATCTAGCCTCAAGTTAAGCACTATCTGCTTAATACTCTGCTTATCAAATTATTTAATAAAATTTGTGATATGTTTCTCTATTTCATGATCTTGGGCCATAAAAAGTGGTCTGATTTTTTTAGGAGTCATGCGGCTAATAATTATTATTATAATTAGGTATTACTACAATAATTATTATGTTACTATTATAGTATTCTCACACTCTGAGTGGTTAGGTTGAAGAAGAAGTGCCTTGAGTCTTGATTAAGTCGGAAGATGAATTTGTAAAATTTCACCTTCAACGTTCATTTATCTAGTTTATAAAGTAAAGTCATAAATTACGCTTTCGAGGCTTTGCTGAGGAGTCTTGTAAGATGCCAATTCGTAATAATGTTGGCAGCGGCTCTCCGTGCCAACATCAGGTGCGGGATATATTGCTTGCTGCGCTTTCATAAAAAGGGAGTTTATTATGGTGGGTCCAGACCAGACCAAGCGAACGAGAGCGAGCAAACGATTGAGATTCGACGATCGGTACCGCACGTTCACCCGCTTTCGATGCTGTGTGCATGTGAAACCGTAGCGAAAGCTGGCGACGTGGAACGGCCGATGGCGAACGAAGGCTCTCGCAGGCTTTCGCTGTGACGACGTCCATACTGACTGGCTCGCTCGCGTTCTTTTGTTAGCCTTCGCTAGCTCTCGTTAGCTTGGTCGTGACTGGACCCACCAATAGACACCATTCGTTTCTCGCTTCGGGACAAAAGTTTGTACGATCTGTAGATGTTTGTTGAGGGTATTCTGGGTGTTTTCTATGTACTATTCAAAGTATCTAAGAATCCATGTAGTGTAATTTATTAATTATAACAGTTATATATTACCTATCCATATCACACTCTCTATTTGAGGTATAAGATGACGCTGTGTGGATTGTCCCGCATTTTTTTTTATTTATGTTTTCAGATGATACTGTGTGAATTGCCTTATTTAGTTATCATCCAAATAACTTTAGTGTAATCTGTAACATACTTCACCCCAGCGCGGTATCTCATCGGTATTCCATAGTAATAACAACCATTTGAATATAAATTGAGACAAGTAGCTTCATTCACGATAGCCTTTGCCCATAAAATTTATCATTTCCGCTCATGTGTAATGGATTTTTCCATGGCATCTAAACGGTATTCGGGGGTGCGAATTTTTCTACAATTGAACCGGGAATTGAGGGTAGCATTGTACGAATATTTATGGGAAAGGTGAAATAATATCGAATAAAATATAGAGCGATACAATTCACCGCTGATTTTCGGATATCTACCATATCGACAGAGGGATGAACTTTGATTTGTTTCTTTTTTAAACGGGCTCCAGTTCTAGTACCTATGGTGTGTACTAAATATTGGGTGTAGTTTTAAATTCTATTTATATATATAATTATCTATTTATATATATTAATATATATACGTTAAATTATTACTGAACAATGTTATAATGAAGTTACCTACCCTCCAGATTTCAGCTTTCTAGCTTTAGCGATTAAGGCTGGGCGTTGTCTCCAAAAAATAGCTTAATAATATTTTCAATGATATTTATTTACCTACATCAAAACATAGGTAGTAAAAATAAATGTAATATCCTCATGTTTCAGCTTGCAATATAATTATAATAACAATTTTGTGCCATAAAAAATCCTGTCATTAAGCCATTATAACAATTTATTTTTAATATACAGTTTAGTTCTATCCCATAAATTAAACTTTTATCATAAGTTATTTCCCATGATATAGAAATCGCCTGGAAATGTTTCCATAAAACAACGCGTGCGAAATATTGTAAAATATCAATTTGTTCTTATTGATCTCATTAAAAGTGAATCATGTGTTTGTATGAAAATAAAGATTTAAAACTAGACTCCGGAATAATTGAGTCATAAAACCATTAGGTACTTTGTAGTAAATTTAATCTGACGTTCTGCGATTTCTACATTCGCATATTCAAATGAACTAGAACACATACATATACATTACAACACATCACCACGCGGTAGGCAATTCATCAATGCGGGTGGTCAGAACTCTAATCTAAATTGTCGGAAACCGACACCTCTGTTGATAACAAATAACAATAAAATAACTATTCTCTGTCAGACCACCAAAACTGACTAGAATTCGCTCGTTTAATTGAATAAAAAGCGAAGGTTAAAGGTCGCAGATAAAGCAACAACGATGGTTTCAGTTGAATGGCTGTAGTTTCCTCACGTACAAAACTTCCAATAACATCCTTTTATTCTGTTCCTTTGATGAATACCCGACCCAAGATGCTTAAGAATAAATAAAGAAGACTTATTACGTAAAAAGTTTGTTTAAGTTGATAAAAAGAAAAACTTGGAAAGCTAGAGGCGGATTTATGGATTGGTATGATTTACGATTTTTATCAGAATTCGACAATGTAGGTATTGCTCATACGTTATTTCGAGTCACATACGTTTTATTTCAGTAAGATTTTATATGTTTGATATTTTTCACTTTGTCCTTGCTACTTCGAGTATGTTGCTTGTTAGCTGATGGATTATTATATTATTATGTGATACACCTACACGCTTACCAGACTTTATGAGCTATTGAAATCGAGCTTGTTTTCTTAACATTTTGTTTTATTTAAGAATAAATTTCCTTTTGGGCTAAGAGCCAACTCTTAATTTTTACCTTGCAAACATTCATCGTTCGCATCGAGAGTTTTCACTCTAAAATCTTTGACGTTACTCGTTTGAATAGTCAACCCATACTCATTTTATTTTCTATCACACGCGTAAAATTTCACGTTTAGTAGATTTTTGTTCTTTTCAAAGCTTCTAACTCCAGTTTTCGTCAAAATCTACGTCCTTCCCAGGAGATAGTTCCGCTTCGCAGGTCTGTTAGTTTTAAGATTTAAAAGCAGGCGATCCGAATGGGGTCTCGTTTCCACCGCAGTGTAAATATTTTAACGTTCAGCCAGTTTCGGCAGCCGTCCCGGACGGCTCGCCTCCGCTCTCCACAATGTGGGATTTGTTTTTTGCCACATCCAGCGCAAACTTCGTAGCGTCACAGAATAACGAAGCATTTGGGAGTACCGTATTGGGATGTACTTTTTTTCGCTACCGAGGGAGAAGTGACGCAATGCAAGCTACAGTTTCATTGGAGTGCGATTTTGTCTGCGCTTTCATAATGGTTTTTAAAATTCCAACAGTGTACTAGCAAATGTACCGCTTGTGATAGCACTCTCTCTAATGGTGATAAAAACTGCACGTTTGTAAATTATATTGTGAATTTTTCGCGATAACTGAATGACAATATTTTTTTCATCAAACTGTGCAACTAGACTGTCACGCGATCAGTTGGAATTCATTGAGCTGATAGTTAACGTACAATTATTAAGCGATATATCTTATAAGCAAGATGTTGCTTAGTCTCAACAGTTTAATATACCGTACATCAAATACACTTTTATTACGGAGATCAGTTCATTATTTCTGTTTACAAACCGTTTCGATTTGTCAAACCAGAAAAGTTTTTTTTAAATGCACAAAGTAAACTCAAGATGGTTGAAAACAAAACGGTTTTCTGTTCCGGGGACAAATGTATTCCGTCGCTGCATTTCTGTCCAAAGTTTAATTTAATTTCATGCTCATAGCACGTTGCATGAATTTTTACGACATGTCGAGTCACCTTTACCATTACCCTGAAGGGAACTGCGATACAATACAACAGAACAAATCCTTTCTAACAGTTAAACCTATCTGTTGTTTAACTCGAAGTTACAACTCACTTATGTATCTGTGACATAGAAGGACCAATGGGTAAATAAAACGAGTAACCAAATGCTTTGTTTCAATGCATTATTATGCGTCGGCACGTGTTAACCGGCTATTGTTGTCAAAAAAGTACAAAAAATCGATTTAAACTTTAAAATAGTGAAGAACCGTGTTGAAGGAAACGATCTCTGATGAAACATTCATGAGGAGGATAAGCTAAACATAAAAACTCTACAAGCTCTTGCATGTTAATTAGCTAT
Source organism: Eupithecia centaureata (assembly GCA_944547425.1). Classification (NCBI taxonomy): domain Eukaryota; kingdom Metazoa; phylum Arthropoda; class Insecta; order Lepidoptera; family Geometridae; genus Eupithecia; species Eupithecia centaureata. Next base: position 5,607,828 of record OX155679.1, read on the forward strand.
TGGTGATTTGTATTTTGTATTTCTCTGAGTTCGGTAACGGAAGGGCCGGTAATTAAGATACAGTAGCTAGGCTCAACAAATTCCTGGGAAATGTAGGTAATGTTGTCTATACATGTTTTTTTGGGAGTTCCCGGAATCCACGCAACGAATAAACATGTTCGATCGGAACGAGTATAAATGGTATTTAGGTGGATTGTGAGCGAATTGTCCGTCGCCGGATCGTCCGTAGCCGACGAGCCGAAACCGATTCCACTCGTAATTTCCGCACACATTGCGATCCCTCTCAAAGAATTCACACCCAATGGAGGAAATGAAAATCCCTCTCGTTTAAATCGTGCCTCGGCGATATCGGCCCTGCTTCACTTTAAACGTTTCCACTAAATTGATACCGAAGCTATTACTCTTCCAGTATTTAAAAGGATTTTGTAATCGCTTGGATGGAGGAATTACAATTCTGACCGTTTGTTTACAGAGGCCGTGCAACTGCCAACGTGCGCGAAAACGCTGCCATTGTTTTCGGCCCCACAGCAACGAGATATGGCTGTTTTCGAGATACTCCACTGGCTGGAAGTGAGTACCGCTTTTGTTTCCACGACTGTTTCAAACCCCGCATAACCCAACAAAAAACACGAGCTAGGTAATAGGTTTAGGTTGATTGCATTCATGGACGTTTTTGTTGGAGCATTTTTGTGGGATGACGAATAGTAGGAGCTGTGTAAACTGTAACACGTGTCTTATTATCCAAGACCCGACTCTCGAGTCTCCCAAGGGTGTCAAAGTGTTGGGACCGCCATAAATTCATGTCAACGGCTGTAACGTTGTCATTATTGTGTTCGTAATTTGAATATTAATAATTGTCGGGCTGTCCGTAGTTTTGATTACATCAGCAGCGGCGGCGGCGCCGTAGGCTTGTCCTTGGTCCTCTGTTTCGGGCATGCAAATGTGCCGAATGTAATAAATAATAGTTGTATTCACGCCGCCATGCAAATCACCTCTCCTGTCTATTGTTCACCGCCCTTGGGGATTATACGGCCGTTTGCGAACACGGCCTGGACGTGGCAGGCATTGTTGATTGAAAACGAATTTCGATTTGTCCACTACCAGACCGACCTACCAGTACTTCAGCCGTGCTGCCAGCCGTGCAGAGATCGTAAACTATTGGAAATCGACCAATTTCCATTTATTTACTTCAGGAACGAAGGGGCTGCGTAGCCAAGAAATAGTCATAACAGGAGATAAAAGTCAATCTATTTGAGAAATTCCGTACCTAACATTATTTTCTATTGGACATTATCATAGAAATGAGTCTATCTGCGGAAATATACACGAGTATTCAGTGTGTGGAAAATAGCCTCTAGGGGTGAAAGCCGAAAGATACGATGTAATATTTTGTAATGTAATATTTCCATGATACGCAAAATAAAGCGGGTAAATAATCGTAATGGAGAACTTGGAATACTTCTTTAATAGTTTCGTTGTGAGTAATAAAACTGTTGGCGACACCTGGAGCCTATAACAAACGTGCTCGCATACAATAATTGTGATATTACTGTTGATTGTACAAATTTGGAGGCTCATTTATATGCTGGCTATACTATCGTAAATTAGCTGACCGTTGCCTAAGCGTTGTTTCCTGGTGGTCTTCAGATTCAATAATGTATATTAAATGGGGCACTGGTTTTATTGTTAAGTGGAAATATGTGATATGAATGAATTTAAATAGCCTTTTCCACACCCACTGCCAGGTAGGCAAATGTAGGTTACTTTTATATTACTGGTTCTTTATGAATTCTTTTACAAATTCACTACGAGTGACGGAGACTTTGTATCCTCGAGTCTTCTTAATTGAGTCGAATTTTCAATGAATTGATTGGCCGAAGGCAGCGTATTGTATTTGATTGAGCAAATCGACTGTTTGTAATATTGTTGGAAATTGATCAAATAGATCACTTGACTCCGACTCGTATCAATGAGTTGAGCACGAGTGTGCTTTACTAGTGAGCGCCCGTGGCTTAGAAGAACTAAAAAAAAAGAAGAAATAAAATATGAACAAAAGATTTTTACTACCACTTAGTTCTCCGTATTTTTGAACGATTTCAAAAAAAGTTGTATGTTCTCAATTCATGTAAGTTTTTGAATGCGATTTTTTTTTCTGAGAGACCTATTAAATAGATTATTTTTATTTGAAAGCTGGTGCTTATTATGAGGTCCCATTTAAATTTGATCAAGATTGATCAGTTGTTTTGAGTTTTTTTTTAATAATTCATATTATTTGTAAGATTGATGAATGATCCAGATATGGTCAAGTTGACCAGAAGTTTTTAAGCTATCCTTAATAACGCGCGAAAGATAATATTGAATTGATAGTTTTTGTAAAATACAATACTATTTTCCGTCAGAATTGCGCTGCTCTCTCGTGCGTAGCAGTATTAGCTAACAAACATACAAACGTTAGCCTTTTCATTGTTAATTCAGTTGTATATCCTATTATAGAGCTCATATAGAACTGACGAGCTGCCTTACTATGTAGCACATTGTCGATTGATTGCGAGAGACGCACAAAGGGTCATTTAGCGTACGAGAAGGATACTTTGAATGAATGAGTCTTGTAACGATCTATAGAAATACCAGCCATGAATATTTTATACACTTTTTTCTTTATAAAACTTTTTGTACAACTTCTGTAATTCGTTTTGTCTGGCTTTGAATGTTTGTTTACTAAGGAATTGAGTGAGATTATTTATTTTCTAAGAACGCGTTGTACATTCCGAATAAGGCTTTGTGATATAAATCATTCTCTTTATTTGATTAGTTAAGAGTTGTTTTTATGACAAATTCTCAAGCAAAAATGTAATATAATTTGATTTGGAGTTTATTACACTCGCTTGTTTCTTTATCTTATTAATATTAGGGACCTCCCAAGCTGACGAGGGCTAGGCCCTGATTCTGGTTTTTAATATTTTAAACGATCGATTTTCTTATCATCTGCAACATAGAGTAGAGATTCGTCCGTCACTTCCCACATATCGAAATGCTTCAAATCCGGGCCCTGATCTCTAATTTGACAGTGGCTTTAAGATTAGCCCTTATTGTAAGGCGTGTTTGTTCGTGTGGCACTGATGGGATTTGAGCAAATACCCCTTAGGCGCGGTATCCGGCGGCGTAGAAAAGTTTTATGTATCTTACAGACTTTGCTTACTAGCGCGCAGATTAGATAAAGAGCTTCTATGAACTCTTATAGATGTATATTTTAAAAAGGGGTTAGGGTTGTCTATTTTATTTTTAACTTCAAAATAGGAGGTGGTACTCAATTCAAACACACAATTCAAACACAAGCTATGCGTAGCTTCAGACTTTATGACGTTGTCTGGATGAGTTGACAAATATACATAGAATTAATTCGTTTATCAACTCACCCCGTGGGATGAGTCTAGAACGGGATTAGTTGACTAAAGAGACGCAGCGAAACTAAGATCGAGTGGGCGTCAGAGTCCTTAATTAGGAATAATTATCGACTTACACCTCACCTCGTTTGCCCTGAAATACGTACGTACGGTCGACATACATTTCCTAATTGGCAAAAAATCAAATTAATTATTTAGTCAACTCAACCTGTGGAATGAGTTCAAAGTGGAATCAGTTCACAAAGCAATAATAATCAAATTAATTATTTTGTCAATTCATCCCGTGGGATGAGTCTAGAGCGAGATCAGTTGACTAAAGAGCTGCAGCTGAATAAAGATCACGTGGGCGCCAGTGTCCTTATATGGAATAACTATCGACTTACACCTCACCTCGTTTGCCTGAAGGACGGCCGGTCGACATAAATCTCCTGATTGGCAGTAAATCAAAATAATTATTTAGTCAACTCAACCCGTGGAATGAGTTTAAAGTGGAATCAATTGACAAAGCAATAATAATCAAATTAATTATTTTGGCAACTCATCCCGTGGGATGAGTCTAGAGCGGGATGAGTCTAGAGCGAGATCAGTTGACTAAAGAGCCGCAGCTGAATTAAGATCACGTGGGCGCTAGTGTCCTTATATGGAATGATTAAATAACTATCGACTTACACCTCACCTCGTTTGCCTGAAGGACGTCCGGTCGACCTACATCTCCTGATTGGCAGTGAAGTGCGCGCATGATCTACATGCCTATAATTTTCTCATACAACCTGCGTAGTTATAGAATGGGATTGAGAATGGCGGTATCCCTCACCCTGTCCTGCACAGATTGTAAGGGGCCATCAATTAAGTTAGTGTGTTTATTTAGCTAAATGTAGATACTGCTTACCTGTTTTTGTCTGAGCCGTTTTTGGTCATCAGATCAGATACATTTATTTATCTTGAGGTGAGGTTATTTTGGCGATTTTTCGAAGCTCTCTCCCTTAGTGAGATGTAGTGACATTAAACTTGACAAATAAATAGCCCTTAAGTCAAATGAAATTTTAAAAAAAATACAATTTCAATAAGTAAATCTGTGTTTGATTGCTTTGCATTTTAAACTTTAAAAGAAGATACGAGACCAACGTGAGGTTGGTTGGATGTTATTTGGTTCGACTTTTTCCCTCCTAAACGCCCAACCGATCTAAGCTGCAGGACAGCGTGGGGTTAATCAATCCCAGTCTTTAAGTACGTGGTTATACAAGTAATTATTAGCATTCGTTTTACAGTAGTTTTGTTTCTTGTGCTTTAATACTATAATAAAATGACCGAGATAATAACCGGTTTCCTTGATCAATAATTGCTTTTGTACCATAAAACGATTTAATTTTATAATAAATTTTATTCATGACTTCCTTCACCTGCGAATAGCAATATTGTTTTATCAATAAATCACCTATGAATATCAAAAATATTCTTAGCACCACTGCTCTTTCAAAACTCACTCCAAAAAAAAAAGACCAATATAAATGAATAAATTAAAATAATAATGCTGAACAACCCACACAGCATCATCTAGTTCTAGTATCCTATATAGTGCCTAGACGTGGGTCCCTAGATTATTAGGGGTAAAAACCTTAAATTACATAAAATAAAAATTTTTTTTAAATTCCTCTAATCAGAAAAATCCATTCGAAAACAATATAATGTTGATATCGATAGAAAAATCATGATCTCAAGAACCCTGCGATCTGTCGAAGTGACTAATGTTTTCATTCGTAGGTTATTACTAATTATTTGGTTCTAAGCCTGTTGCTTAATTTGTTGTATAGTTTTCCTGTAATGAAATATAAATTAATTTTTTTGCGCTTTCTAAAAAGTTATTTTCTATCCCGCCTCTATGAGTGCGAAGTCCATTTCCTATCCTATTCACACACCTGGCTGCAACTGCAACAGACCTCTTAAAGGCGATTACATCCTACTACTTCATCTATGCTTTAATACACACCAACATGTCTCTGTGCATTGTCTCAGTGAGATACAAAGTTTTCATTAATATTTACGTTCAAAGCCGAGCGAGATTTACTCAAACCCATCTATATCGACAACAGTCTTTTATCCTGAAAGCAATTTCCAACGGGGGCTTATCTTCGAGCCATCAATGAAAACTTGTGAATAAAGTCCAATATTCTTTCATTCCGCTATAGCTTGGTAATCTCGGGAACGGAGCAATCGCTTGGGTATGAAACTGTTTTTGCTTTGCTAATTGTTATTTTTTATTTAATTTATTTTACACACGAACATTACAGATATTCCAAATATATTTTGTATTTTCTGAGCATTTGGTTTGTCATACCAATGGAATATTACGACCGAAACTTCAGCCGCTGAACTTTCGGCGCCTTCGGTACCTTCGGCTTATGTGTCGCTTCACTTAGGCGTTAAATAAAAATAGGAGATGAAAGTTTGTATGAAAATACGCAAGGATTGATCACTGTCCAAAGTCATTATTCCACGCGTACGCAGTCGCGGGCTCAGGTACTTTATTTATAAATATATACATCAAGTTTTACATCAAGAACCTTTATATTTAATACATTGCAGTTCTACAATGCAAACACAGAAAGTCAAAAGATTAACTAATACTTGCATCAAGTCTTATGTACCTAACTTTGTAATTGTTTAAACAAAGAGTTTTATTATTTAATGTCATTAAATAAAAAAAATAGCACCTTTTTACAGGGAAACATAATTTTAGAATCGATCCTATGCCTACCTACATTATTCCTGAGACCGAAAGATAACCTCGTACACAAGCAAACGAGTAAAATTACAATGTTTGCCTCATTATAATATTAGTGTAGGCAAACATCTACCGCCGTCATCCCGTGTCTCATCGCGGCTTCGCTCACTGTGTCATAGAAATAAGGAACTAGAAATAAGGATAGGTTCCTTATTTCTATGACACAGTGAACCTCCGCTGAATAATTCGAACTTTGCTTTTCACAACTTTCTGTTTTCAAGTCAAATCCTTGTGAACTCTTGTAAGTGCCTGTATTTGAGGTGACACAATTATTTGTAAGAACTGTCCCAAAATGCATGTGTACTGCGTTGATTCATTTTTTTTTATAAATAAATAAACTCGCTACAGCTAAATATCGGCATCACTATTTCAATCTTGAAACTGCCACAAATCACAAGGCTTCCTCATATTAGTGTTGACAAACATTTAATCCGCGAACTCCTGGATCTAAATCTCAGCCATATTCGTTCATTACGCAATAGGAATCATTAGCCTAAGCCTCCTCTGAACAATTCGAACATTGCTTTCAAAAACTTTCTGTTAAACAAGTCCAATATTCACGAACTCATTCCGCTAAATACCGGCATCACGAGATTCACGAGTAATCTTGCCACTGTCACAATTCCCGGTTTCAATTGCAATGAGGCGGCGCTAACGAGCCGGCTCTAGTGCTGAGACACGGGATTAAGATTGACAATCTTGATTTTATAACCGCGATTCGTAATAAAGATTTTATGATGAATATCGTCAAGTTTACGTTTGATGGAGCTGACGTGACGGTCGCGGTCGCAATGTTCTTTTGAGTGTCTTTTGAGGAGATGCTCTAGCTAATCGGTTCTGTTGAATTTTAGTTTTAATAACTCGGTTTCTTTGTAATGTTTGTTGATCTAATTCAGACTCTGTCTGATTCATATAGTTGAAATATAGTTGAAACCCATCATCAATGGATTTTATAAACGAATGAACCTAAGCGATTTTACTAATTCTACCTTCATACATAACCTACAAAATCGTACAGATGGATCTTAACCTTTTTGAAGCCGTTAATAACGATTCCTAGCACGAAACCTTTCAAAAGTACAAAGCAATAATTCAGCGTGATCTCCTACCCAACTTCTATCAGATAAAGCGCATTCGTATAGCTCATCGCCAAAAAAGGTCCATAAATTTCGCGCAACAAAGCCCATCACTATGCAGCGGGTGCTATCTGGTGGGCCAATCTATCACGTCCTACCGCGATAGTCGGTGCGGCGGTTATCGCCTCATCGTAAATTAACTCAAATTATCTGTCGCCACTCACGAGCGCTGTCTGCTACACCCCGATATGTCGGAAACAGTTGCCTCGTTTCCACAACGTGTGATAAATCTTCGCGTACATTGTGAAAATACAATACTGCTTGTTATGTACTAGGTGGAATGCTGTTACAATGCAGCGTAGGTAAAGGTTTGGTCTGTAAAAGCAAGCTCCGAATCAGCTTGAAACTAAAGTGAAATCACAACACATTTTAATGCATTTGAAAAATCGTAGAGCATAATAAACTTTGCCTCTATACGAGTGCAACGACGTGGAAAACTTGCTCCTGACCGCAGTTTTGCTCTCGCTTGAGGTATCTGGATGTAAAACAGTACTATGTAGCTATAGAGGTGCTTTTAAATGTAATTCTTATTAGAATCTGCCTAACCCTAAGTTTTTAAGATTACACATTATTACTTAACAAACTTATTTCTCTTTCCACTACTAGTATAGATAACTAAGGAGAAAATCGAAATCTAAGGAGATTTCGATGCAGTAACAAATGCTCCTTTATCCCTGTAGAACTAACAAGATGTAGGTTTAGCATTTGTAACGAAGTGGGCGGGACCGCAGTAGTAATCAGTGAATCAGCTAACGTAAACTAAGCGGAGGCAACAAAGCCTTTTCACCTCAACGAATTCATGAATCTTATGAATGGAAATAGATTTGAGGAGTCAACGCATTTAAAAGCAAACAGTCACATCGCTCACTAGAACATCCAGCAATAACAGTGCAATAAAACTGAACCTCGTAAAAGGAATGCTTAATATTTAAATACGGAAAATTTCACTGTTCGCAGATTTACTTTTTACTCCTTGCAGAATTCTTCTTTGTTTAATATGAATGCTACTGTTTTATTTTCTCTCGCTATGGTTTTAATATTAAATTGTCTGTTAACGTATATGCAAATCGCGCTCGTTGATAACACATTGTGCTGTGCACGATTCATTTGCGATGGAACTGCTTGCATTATTCAGATATTCTGAAATGACATAGTTCACAGTTGTTTTTCTGAGCATTGCAACTGTCTAGCAAAGTTGAATAGATATGAACTAAAACTTTGTCATCAGTTTTGATAACGTCAATATCTCGTTGGGACAGTTCACTCAAACTAAAATCACTTCAGTGTGTTTTGTTTACGGTTTACGTTCTTTTCTATTCTAGTGCTCTATTATTATAAGTCATCAAGATTTGGAGCAACGAGCAGTGGCATTTTATCAATTACCTAGCTAGTTTCAATCGCACTGCATCTGGTCTTCATTCATTGGCTGTCCTGACCTCTCACATCCTGATTCCGACCAGTGGAGCCTGCACACATCCGCTCTCAGCTTCACAGAGGGTCCACTGTTTGAACTCGTAACTTTATTCCAACTACGGTTTACCGAACATGTTGCGATGTTTTACATAGTTTGATACTTGAAAGCCTCATTAGTGCAACCTAAAATGTACTGGAACAAAGAGATAGATTTAGTGAAAAGACTAAATCTATCTTTTTGTTTATATTGTCTAAATATATTTTATAAATAAACCGCAGTTAGATAGATCAAGTTCAATAAAGTGCAATATAAACAACCGTATATCCGCAGGTAGTTAATAAACCCCATTAAATTTAAGATTCACTGCGTACGATCGACCGTTTCGTGCCGATAACAACCCATATCTAAAGTTGTACAGTGTTAAGCAACTAGTTATCAGTGTAACTATTGGGTCACCGAAACTACGGGCGAGTTACATTGTCTTGGAATAACTACCACTACCCAGTACCTATCCTGATTATGAAAGTTCCGATATTGTTCAATCTCAATTTGGTTATATCCCTTTGTATCTCTTGCTGGGATTTCGGGTATATGAATCCAATGCTGTATCTGTTTTCATTAAACTTGCTTATACCCGATGATTATTATATAATCATCATCATCAACCTATATTAGTCCACTGCTGGACATAGGCCTCCCCTAATGAGCAATTTATATAATATATATAATAGCAATGTTTAAATTAGAACTTTTTAAACATTTTACCAGACTAATCAAACTTTTGGAAAATGTAGGTCTGTCTGTCCAAAACTCGACAATCACGTCCGAAACCCAAAACTTCACTCACAAAATTGCGTTCATTTTCAAACTTTCAAAATGTCTGTGCTATTCGTTTATCATTCTCAAATATAATTTTGTTTTATTTATTTAAAAAATAAATTCAATGCAAGCCCGTTGTCCATTGCTCTTTTGCTATAAATGCACAAAGGCGTAACATAATCCCCCTTAATCCAAGGAACTCAATCGTAGACATTATCTCTATTTATAAACATAAACCTCGATTTGAGCACCAACCTAATATTCTAAGGTCATATACCTCAGAATATTAGGTTTAGGAAATATTTATTTGTTGTGTATGCACACCTTTATTTAAAATCTAGATGTTGTGTATCGTCCCCGTAGGATTATGGAAATTGTGTCACGTTCGCATTTTGCATGTTCATGTCCTGCGATTCTCCCGTCGTTTTGCATGTTTGAATCGCTTTGGCAAGGACGTTTATATGCTTTTAAGTTTCTTCTACGGATTTATTCCCCAAAGGGAATATCTGGGACGGTCAGAGTCGTGCGCTACTTGTATTCTAAAGTGCTATATTTTATGAAAATGCCAGAAAAGTATGACGATTTTCAAGATAAAATCCAGAACACAGATTCTATTCTTTTGAGTATTGAACTTCTCATATTTGGTCTGTTGATGTCATTTCCCTGTTACGGACAGTTCATAGACACTTTGACAATTGAGTGTTTAGTATCCATCAAGCCCATCATCTTAACATCAGGATCAAGTGACTACTTTGATCCTAGTTAATAATATAGTAACGAATGACTTTATCGCAGACTGACGATCAAAATAACTCGACCATCTGTTACTAAAATTTATGCCACAATTAATTTGTCATCAATCTGGACACACTTTGAAATGTTGCCAGCTAGAATACTAAGTACGAATCGCTACAAAATATGTAAGACGATTACATCTCTACTCTTTGATTCTGGTTAGTTAAATTGTTTAGTTCCTATTACCATAAAATGCAGCGTCCATGCAACATTATCTCTAAAAAGATCATCGTCTATCTCCGATCAGCACCTAATTAAAACGCAGTCAGAGCAAACGTCAACTATAGAGTCATAAAATCTGATGTGCCGGCAGCTAGACTAAGGTCTGAGATATCTTTATTGCTTTATGCGATAAACAACTAGAACTATCGTGTGAATTAATCGTTCATTGACCCCGTGGTGCAGTAAATAGACAGCGTCACATTGCTACTAATTTCGTTGCATAGTTGTTAATAAACTCTGTGCAATGTAACGTAATGAACGAAGGTCACAACGAGCTGGGTCGGCGACTTCGTAATGACTAATTGCCGTACGTGGGTAAATGCACTACCGTTTATAACAAAAGTTAAGGTAGCATGTTTAGATTGATACGTGATAGGCCTTTATCGGGGAATATCGTCTCGACCAAAAACAGAATAAGTGGATGCACTATAAGAACTTAAAGTACCTTTCCAGCATTCGATTTAATGGTAACGTTGGTGTTTGCCAAAAACGTAAAGATATCTGATACATGGAAGATACGTGTATTTCTCTTGTGTATAATATCAACAAACTAAGCACCCCCGCAATAATCTCGAGAATTTATGATCAAAACGTTATTAGCCTGCATTTTGGCTATGACTGCAGCATCCACGTAATTACAATTTGTATCGTGCACCTCCGCTCTAATTATTAGTACCGCCCGCGGCCGTGCCCCAGGAACAATTATGTTGCTCTCGTGCTATACTATTGAGAATGAGAAATGCAGCGGCATTTAGTACCACCCTACTATTTGTGGTAAACGTAGTTCTGTCCACATGCGCTGTGGTTTCAATCAAGAAGGGGACTGAATTCACTTATGTAAAAGACACAGGAATCTATCAATGGGCTTTGGGAATAAATCTACCCAAAGAGATTGAAGAGTTCCCATTCACAACAAGCCACAACTGGTAGGTCCCTTGTGTACAAGAAATGCTCTCAGCGGAGCTATACACAGCACTATTGAAGTGGCCACTAGTCTTTTATATCAAACGACGAGTAAACCTTTGACATGTATGAAGCTCTTATACCTCGGGAAGTTTTGATTTTTTTATCCGCAACTTGGTCGTGGAAGCTTGATGTTTATGCATAGCATTGACGTCATTTCGCTTCGATGCAAATGAAGCGTGATGATGTATTGAGCGCATTGAACGTCATTCCATTCATCGTGATTCTTATCAACAGCGAGGTCACGCTTAACTACAATGAAACATAATTACTTCCACAGCTACTGCTTTCAATCCATCACACATTTTCATTAGGCAAATAGTGGAGCCAGCTATAGAGCATTGTTTCTAAATCCCTGTTTTACGATCGTTTCCAGACTAAACAGTCAATGAACGATCGTATATCACGCACTTATTGGAATTAATGAACCACGGCCACATAAAACGGCAATGGTTCTTCCTTGGCTTCGGTTCGGATCTGAAATTGAAAATTATGCATTGGATTATCTCCTATTAATTCTCCGGCACTGCATGTGGATAGAGTCTGTCGTAATAATAAATTACCAGTTTAAGGCTGGCTCCATATGGTTCCGTGTGATTCCACCGGAGGGCCGCGGACCGCGGTAACGAGGGTGTGACACTGGCAAACTTAATTTAGAATCTAATCTATTAACACGTTATCTACTCCAACCTAAATTATGTTTATCGTAAACATACACTATCGTAGATTAAACTGTGTCAAGTTTAGACAGCCTTTTGAGAAATACCAGGAAATTATGTTCAAACAATTGATAAAATAAAAACAACGTTCTATTGCGTGGAGTCCTCATTATATAACTTACATACAAGGAATTGAAAGTATCCAAAGCAAATTTATAAAGAATCTAAACTACAGATGCTATAGGGACTTTGATGATTACAAAGAAGCATGCGCTTACCATCACTTAATGACTCTCGAAGACAGGAGAGTCATGGCTGATATGTCGCTACTGCATGGCATATGTAATGGTTATATTGACTGTCAGGAACTTTTGTCTAAATTGTTACGCCTAAATACACCACGGACTAGAACTAGACATACGACTGCAAAGCTTTTTGCCGTCACGTCTACAAAAACTAATTATGCACAGTATTCACCTGTCATTCGACTTCATAGAAGCTTTAATAATAAATTTAATTCTCTAGATGTTTTCTTCAGTAGTAAGCGTACTTTTAAGCGAGATATCTCTCAACTACTCTCTGATGAGAGCAGTGTTTCATAAGGTTATTGTTTTTTATAATATGTGAGCTTAAGTTAAAGTTAAGTTTAAGTAAGTTATTTTGTTATGTAATGAAAAAAAGAAAAATGTAAACGTATTATGTACTTAATAGAATTCTTTAGTTAAATTTTCTTATATATCTTCTTGTATTTATCTTGTTACGGTGTAGGTATTTCCAATGGTAGTTGTTAATTTTCCTAGTTTAAGCGTTATTTTTTGTGATTGAGTAATATAGTTCTTAGTTTTATAAAGTACGAACATTGTGGCACTCTCGGTGACGTCATCGTTATAATAGTTTAAACTTAGTATAATGTAAATCCGTTATTGGCTGTTAGATATATGTATATGATAAGTTTATTTGTTATTATTAAGAGCTGTGGATTTTGTTAATAAATAAAAAAAAAAAAAAAAAAAAAAAAAACAACGGGTCTTTTGATGTTAAAGTTGATCTAATGAGAATTTATGTGTATCGCGCTAGCTTCTTGCTTGACGGACAAATTCTGTGTAAATAATTGAGTGAAATTAATGGTGTTTGTGGAGAGTGGAATCCAGCGCGGGCTAGGGGAGGTTGATGACGACAGTTCTCCGTACTTCGCTGGATCTGCTTGCGAACTTGATAAACGACTTTTGCCTCGTATTGGTAAGGTTCTGACCGCTTTCGCTTCGGGAAGTTGTGATAGGATTATTGTATTGAATCTGAATATTAAATGCTGGAATTTTGAGCTTCCGTTTACATCTCCATGGGTTTTCTTGTGTTGATAAGTCATATATAATTTTGAGTTTGTGTAATAACCAGTGGAACCATATTATTTAAATCAATCATGTCTTGTGCAGCATTAAATACACTAATTTACGATGTGAAATGCGTAAAGCGTGTTGTGGTCACATTTCCATAATACATCACGAAATGCCGATAATGATGTGTGATGATGACTCAAACATCTTTATCGCGTGGGAATTCTATATGTATTGTTGCGGTTTATGTTATTACATCCATTATATAACTTCCTGTTAATGTGTTATTTTAGGACTTGATTTCAAAGTTGTTACACACATGACATTTGTGGTTTCTGTTAGCTTTGAATTCATTTAGCTATACATATTGGAGAAAACTTTGGATAGGGAAAGTTCATGACCCTTGATAATGATAACATATTTGCACGTATAAGCGCTTTCATTTATAATTGCACAGGGCTCTGCTTTGTCCTTTGATTTAGCTCAGCAATTACTCAGAATCCACCGCCGGCTATTGGCTGTTCGCTCAGTGCACGGCAATAAATTAACGACAATTGCACTAATTGTGCAGTTAATGGCTTCGCTCACTGACGCATTGTCTAGCTCCTCTATCCGACCATTCATTAACACGCTATCCGGAAATATTTGACGCGTGGGAATGCCATTTGCCCTATCAAGCCTTTTGTCCATTGGAGCACTGGAGTTTGATAGCATTTAAGGCGGGTTGCCAGTGAGGGCGCGCGATTTTTATTCTGGTTTGTTCACGTTCTACAAGTATTGTATAGGTTTAGGTAGATATACAGGGTGTAAAAAGACTACTATCGAAAAATGAAAGGTGGCAATCAGACCATGATTCTGAATATATTTATCAAAAAAAAAACGCGAATAAAATTTCACCTCTCTAAATTTTTTTATTTTTTTATCTAGTTACACACCCATAGTACAACACTAAGAAAACATATCAACACGAATAAACAATTTTTAAAAGCAAAAATAAACAATTTAAAAAAAAGATGTAATGTATTGCACGCAAGTGAATGACCTCAACTCAGCTGTTTATGGACGCCCGCACCACCGCTCGACTGCGCGAGCGAAATGGGTATCTATCTATCTACGCAAGATACATACATACGCTAGGTACGCACGTAGGTTACCGCGCTGCTCGCTGGTGGCTATCTGTATTTTGCCGTCTTGGCATAGAAAGAATACACTCGATTTTCAATCTGAAGATTGTAGGATCGAACCCTTCCTAACACTTCTACTTCTATTAACAAATTGAAGATATCATTTACATTTTACCTACCTGTTCCTACTAGAATAGAATAGAAAACTCTTTTTTATTATAGTTAAACCTAGGTACCACACAAAGAAAGAAAACAAAACAAAAATACTGCATACATAGTATAAAGGGCGGTCTTATCGCTAAAAGTTCTCTCATTTCTTCCATCCAGGCAACCTTGGGATGTAATGTATGACCATGTATACTACTATTATGTATTCTGTGCTTTTTTGGTTCAGGGTAAAAAGTTAATTCTAGCTGGAAACGTTCATAACTAAGTAATCCTTTTACTAGTCGTAGTATTTATTCCCGCGAAAAAAATAAAATTATCTCATAATTCTGTGATAAAGATTTTAAAATGAGTATGCCCCATTTTGAACCTTATTGGATACTGAATAATCTGCTTTGGTATAGGAAAACCTTATTCCACTCTGCATAAGGTTTATAACAGCAGCGGTGTTTTTCTTTGTGGGGCGCGGAGCGCCGCAGTGCCGTGGCCGCGTGGGTCGGCACGCGGCGCCTTTCGGCTATAGTCAAAGGAAATGTATTGAAAGGAATCTAAACTTTATTTAATTAGCCATAAGGTTTATAACACTTTGGATGTCGGCATTTAAAAACGGATTTGAATGCATAACTTCTCTATGTAGGTACATAGTGCTTGTATTATTTTTATTCGTCTTTTAGTCGTTGTTAGTATTCGAACTTGCGCGGTCGTTGCGGAAATTTGCGAATACTGTTTTGTTTTGTGAAACAGATTTTTAGTGTGGTATGCGTGTTTTTAAAGTTTTTCTTAAGTACATGGTCTTAGTGTAGGAAGGTAAATAGTGGAAGTTACTTTCTGTGTTTTTCGGTGTGTTTTATAAACATGTTTAGTGCGAGGGAGTATGGACAAATGCTCATGATGTGCTATGGAGAATGTGATGTGTATCGGTTGTGTTTAGTAAGTGTATTTTATTTGCCAACATAATGTTCAGTGCGATGGAGTATGGGCAAATGTTTGTGTTTCTTATGGTGAAGCTCTAGGAAATGCGTCAGAAGTGTTGCGCATTTACTTACTGCGAAAGATAGCCGAACCAGCTGATGCTCGTGTCTTTAGGTAAGTCGTGAAATATCTACCGAGTACCGACAGCCTAGGTACAGACCTTACCTTAAACTTTGACGACTTACTAGCTACCCGCCCCGGTTTCGCACGAGTGTATCACTACATAGTATAAAACAAAGTCGCTTTTTCTGTCCCTATGTCCCTATATCCCTTCGACTGCTTAAATCTTTGAAACTACGCAACGGATTTTGATGCGGTTTTTTTAATAGATAGAGTGATTCAAGAGGAAGGTTTATACGTATAATAAAACCGTGCAAAGCCGGGGCGGGTCGCTAGTAAACCGCATCAAAATCCGTTCCGTAGTTTTAAAGATTTAAGCAGTCAAAACGATTACGACCATATCTCGCGAAGAACCGACAACTGTTGGGGTAAACGTGTTCTTGAGTGGAGACCGCGACTCGGTAAACGTAGCGTAGGACGCCCTCCGGCCAGGTGGGATGACGATCTGCGAAAGACTGCTGGCAGATGCTGGATGCGTCAAGCTGAAGACAGGGCGCTATGGCGCTCATTGGGGGAGGCCTATGTCCAGCAGTGGACTAATATAGGTTGATGATGATGATGATGATGATGAAGCAGTCAAAGGGACATAATGATATAGGGACATAGGGACAGAAAAAGCGACTTTGTTTTATACTATGTAGTGATGTACTTATGTTATGTAGTGAGTGATGCGTCGCGCGCGACTCACGTCGGCGCGGCGGCGTAGGTATCGAAGTGGACGCGTACATTGCTTGCAAACAAAATAATTGAAAATCTTTAAACATGTTTATCTTCGGCTACAATTTTTTTTTCGGCCTGCGGATTTTTGTTTTGTTTAAGTTTAAAGGTGCTTCGCCATCCCCCTTCGTTTTCGATAGTTGTCTGTTTACACGCTGTATACCTATAAGAAATTAACATAAAGTCAATACACTCCAAAAACACGATTGAATCGAAATTACTTTGTTAGAAAATGGTTTCGAAATAATGCAACATTTTTTAAACGCAAAAAAATACAACAAAACCTTTAAGGCGCAAACTAGAGCCGATGCCCTTGAGAGAATGGGCGCGGCTATCATTTCGCCCCGCACCTTCCCCACATTCCGGGCAGCGCCAGACCCGCTGTCGTCGCGCTGAGAAATAGTCTTCGCGCATAAACCGAAAAAAGGAAAATATTCGTGACAGCGCGGGTGCGGCGGGCGGCGTGGTAAACGAATGGCAGGACGCAAGAAATGCGTATTCGATTCCCACTCCTAGATATTTTTTTACAATATCTGCAAATATTTGTTTCTAGTCTTCTAGTCTAGTCTTGTCTTGTCCTAGTCTTCGGGTTTATTGGTATCACGAACCACGATGGTAAGTAACCTAATCTGGGAACAGAACTCGCTATACTTAGGTATAGTTATGTAATGTGACTCTTGGGTTGATGGTGTTAGTAGCTGCTATCCGCGTTGTAGCTAGATATACCTCCATCAAAAGTAGTCTATAGACTACCTAACTACTTGAAATTTTCATTCACCACTAAAATTAGTTGATGTGGATAATATATAATAAGTGGAATATTCCAATCATTCAATAGTTTGTTCAAATCTATTTAGTAGTTACGAAGATAATGATAGATAGATTACCTACCTACGTGGTAAAGCCAGGGTAAAGGTAACAAACATTCACACAAACTTCTCTTATCTAAAATGAATGTTAGTAGGATATCAATGAATAGGTAGGTACTCATAATTCGGGTAGAATGATTTGATCCAATAAATTTCTGATCTACAGGAGAAAGGGCATAATGGAACAAGACAAAAAAATTACGAAAATTAGTAAATAATATCTTTATTTGTTTAGGTTTACAAAATAAGCACTAAGACAAGTCTTTATATTCTCTATTTACCTACTACATTTCATTTATTTACATTACATTACAAATTTACAAGTCAATATATGGAGGATCGTTATCGACATAAAAATTTGACCTGCACATTTTGCATCGCATTGTAAATTTGGATCGTAATCCTTTCTGTTTTTACCAAGTACCTAACTCGATATCTACAAGATGACAAAAAAGGCGATGTACCGTTACCCAGTTTCCTTTACATTTCGAACCCCATTCCCATTTCATTTCAGAAAGTACACGTTCACGTAAGAAACTATTACAGAATTCACATATCCATACTCTATCGATGTGAGATTGAGTGTGAACTTTTTTTGAACTTAGCTGCAGGCAGCGCAGTTCCTAAATTTTAATATTCTTGGATCGGATCGGAGTAAAATGAGTGGTGTACCTACTGTCTAAAGGATTCGATCCTGAATCACGAGATCCCGGGATCCTGGTCGATTTTCGATCCCAAAAATTTCGGGATTAATTTTCAAATCCCGGGATTGTTTGGATTATTTTTTACAAATCCCGGGATTTTCGGGATTGAGAATTTTTTTTAAAAATAACAAAAAATTAGGCGTGTAAATGTAATGATCATAAATTATAAAATTAAAATTATACCAAGTTCTTTAAAAATAACAAAAAGGAACATCTGATCATTTTGGTAAACATCGGTTTTGTTTTCTTTTTAAATTATGATTGTAATGATTGTAACTGTAATGATTATTCCTAGATTTTTTTATCAGTAAAAGCTCTTTTTATTACCAAATAATACAATTTATAAAACCATATACCAGTATACAAAAAAGCACTCTTTTAATAGGTACTCAACCGCCTCTACTGTCACGTCGTGGTAAAATTTACGTAAAATTATTTTTTTTCAACAATCATGACATGCCTTTTTTATTGATATAATACGTTTAACCGTCATTTAATTTTGTTTTTATTGACTGATAAATTAGTGATCGGATATTTTTCAAATCCCAAAGTTGGGGCGAAGACATGTAGGAGCTTTTAAAACCAAACTTTTACAGGAATCCGAAGGAGCACGAATTATAAAATTCAAGCAATTTCTATAAAAAAAAAAATATGTCACTTTAATCTGTTGTGTATTTTGTTGGTAATTTTTTTTTGTGGAAATATCGATTTTAGTGAAAAACGAGTCGGAATAAATGTGTTTTATATTTGATGTATAAATAAGATTACAACGAAATAAATAACATTCTAGAACATTTTGGAATTCTTCGGAATTTATATGGATTCCCGAATATTCATGTTGTGTCGTATAAAAGAACGTGTCGTTGTAAGTTCATATAAAAGAAAAGCTGCAATACGTGGTGGCTCTTTGATTTTAGTAAAAAATAGTCTTAAATGTAAAGAAAGAAAAGATATTGTAAAACTCACTATTGAGAGGACTATTGAACTTTCTTGTGAGGAACTGGAGCGACATATCATTGTGTGTGTATACCGCCCTCCTGACGCAGATCAGGTTGCTTTTGAATGTACTATGGAAGAAGTTTTGCTGAAGTATTTACTTGTAGGAAGGATCTTATTGTTTGTGGCGACTTTAATATAGATATTTTAGCAAATCCCCTCGCCGACAGATTGCTTAACTTATTCAAGTGCTTTAGTTTACAAAATCTTTTTAATGATCCCACTAGGGTAACCCAAACATCTGCCACCTGTTTAGATAATATTTACTGCAGTCAAACTCCAACCAGCAAAGCAGTAATTAGGCATTTCCAATCAGACCCTTATGGTCAAAGTGTTAATTTTAGCTATGATGATAAAAATATTGTAGAAAAATATACCTGCAGGCCAATAACAGAGAACCGTATCAAGAATTTTCAAAGTAGAGTGGAACTAACAGTATCAAATATACCTTGTTCTGATGACCCCAATGAATTATTTTCCAAACTTTTGAATGTAATACACAAGGAACACAGTGAAGTATTCAAACTTAAAACATGCACAGTGAGAGAAAGGGTCGAGTTTATTGATTGGGCCACTCCGGGTATTTATAGAAGTAGGAATATACTATATGACCTTTATGCTTCTCGAGAAACTATGTTACTTGATCCTGCGTTTCTATTGTATTGTATGTAACCAACTATTCTAAAACATTTAAGAAAGTCTGCAACACAGCAAAATGCCTGTTTTTAAAGAATATTATAATAAAATCATCTAATAAAGTAAAAGCAACATGGAGACTAATAAATAACGAAACAGGTAAATCAAAGCCACGTTATAAGGAAATAAGGTTAAAAATTAATAATTCAATTCTTATACATGATAAAGATATTGCCAATGCTTTTGATGCATTCTTTTCTACTATTCCTAAAGTTGTTACCCAGTCTCTAAAATCATCAGCATCAATGGCTGTTAAATTTTTAGAACCTTCAGTTGCTAAATGTAATGAGAGCTTTAACTTTAGTTATGTAAATGCTGATTATGTAGTGAAAACCTTTAAATCAATTAACATTAAAAATACTGAGGATCTCTGGGGTTTATCCACCTAAGTATTAAGTTCAATTATTAAGGAAATGGCTCCTTGTTTGGCCTATATTTTCAATAACTGTGTCGACGCAGGAATTTTTCCTGATCTCATGAAATATAGTAAGTTAGTTCCTCTTTATAAATCTGGTAGCCACACCGATCCGGCCAATTACAGACCGATTTCAATACTTCCAGCAATGAGTAAAGTTTTTGAAAAAAATATTCTTACCCAGTTAACCTCTCACTTCAATCTTAATAGGTTATTTCATGAAAACCAATTTGGCTTCTCCAAGGGTAGATCGGCAACGGATGCTGGTACAGTTCTATTAAGGCATATATTGAAGGCCTGGGATAAAGCCAAAAACGCTATTGGTGTATTCTGTGACCTTTCTAAGGCTTTTGACTGTGTTGATCATAGTACGTTAATTGAGAAATTAAAACATAAAGAAATTAAGAAAAAGGCTCTGGATCTTATGAAATCATATTTATCTGATAGAGTTCATAAAGTAGATGTTGGTAAAGAAAGATCTACGGGCTCAAATATTGAATTAGGCGTACCCCAAGGTTCAATATTAGGTCCCTTTTTATTTTTAGTAAACGTATATGATCTCCCCTTTCTAGCAAAAGATCTTTGTGATATAGTCTTATTTGCTGATGATACATCACTAATTTTTAGAGTAGACAGAAATAAATATAATTATGACGATGTAAATAATTCGCTTTCACAAATACTAAATTGGTTTACCGCCAATAACCTCTTACTTAATGCTAAAAAAACAAAATGTATAAAATTCATGTTACCCCAAATGTTAGAGAAATCCCAACTCAAATCATCCATCTGAAGCAACTGAACTTTCTATTCGTAGGTTTAAACAGTACATAAAACTAAATCTTATCAAGAAGGCTTTACTCCATAAATGATTACATCAATGACGTTAGTGCTTGGCCAGATGTCGCTCAGTTCCACATCGACAATAGTATTGAATTATTTATAAGGCAAACATGTATTAGACACATAAGTTATACACATGCTAGTGGTTTCTATTTCGCCTCCACAAGTGGACAAAAAAGTGAGGCGAACTGAAAATCAATTATCACATTATTTTTTATATTATTTTGATAATTATGTACCTATAGTATTAAATTTGACTTGTCTAAGTGCTTATTTTGTAAGCCTAAAGAAATAAAGATATTGATTTCTGATTTCTGTCGTCACTCAAAGTTTAGGTAAATAAACGCCTGAATATCCGATCACTGCTGATGACGTTACCATTATGTGGTTATTTAAATTAGTATTTTATATCATCTACCGTAAAAAAGTAGAATAAAAAAAAATTATATTATATTATTAATTATTTGAAAAAAGAAGTAATTGTGGTTTTAATTGATTTTTACTTTGTTTTTGAAAGTAAATAAAAGTTGATTTTCATATATTACTTCGATTTTATTTACCTGTCTACGGATCCCGGGATCGCCTTTCACAAATCCCAAAATCCCGGGATTGAAAATAAAGACCGGGATCGAATCCTCTACTAGTGTCTCACTTCGGAGAGACATAAATCGTTGTGACTAAGTATCTACAGGTATTTACTTATTAGCTTTCAGTCTGCTCGGCTGCCTTTTCACGAAGTGTGGGTACCATACTAGAATTCTGATGAAATTCATGAACATAATTGTCATACTTACATATTTTATTACATCACAGCATACTACTAATATTAGCTAGGTCCTAAGTACTGGATATTTTACCTCTAGCATACTTGGCATTTCCTCTTCAGTTTCAAGTTGCTCAGTCACTGTACATCTGTAAATGAATAATAGTATAAGATATGTAATAAATGAGTAGTAGATAAATAAGAAGTAGGTATTTAGGTAGATACCTACTTACATCTTCGTTCATTTATTTTTACCTGGTACTACGCTGGACGATGGAAAGCGGACACCATAGACTTCCAATATACTATTATAAACTTTGTAGTTCCTTACTTGACATCATTTTCACCGTCCATTGTCTGAATATTTTCTTTCTGATGGATTAGCCTTTTCTTCGATCTCCTATAAAAATACATGATAAATCTAATATTGCTAATAGTAGCAATTGCACAAAATTAGGGAAATAAAATAAACGTAGGTAGGAAGGAAGTAGTTAGGTATACTTACATTATTTCCACCAACTTTTGGGCTTTCAGAGCTCTGGTCTTCTTGAGCTTACTGATTTTCTTTATAATTCACCTACACGTACACACAACAACACTGAGCAGTCAAAGTATATTTAGGGCGAGGGTATTATAAAAGTAACTTAGCACTAAAAGCGTCCTTGCGCGATAAAAATAAATATTTATGTACAGGTGATGTACAGCTTATGTACAGTCGGTTTTCTTATATTTTTACAAACTATTTAAACTAAATAAATAAATAAATATAATGCTGGACAATCCACACAGCACCATCTAGCCCCAAAGTAAGCTACTCAAAGCTTGTGTTATGGGTACTAGATAACTAATATATTTTTAATACAATATATACATAGATAGATATTTTTTTTTAGTATACATATTAAACACCCAGACCAACGAAACAAATTCCTACAGATCGTGCACAAATTTGTTCCGAGGCGGGAATCGAACCCGCAACCTCCTGCGTCGCAGGCGGACCTTCGCCCACCGCGCCACATGGGTCGTCTAAAGCGTCCATGCGCGCACAACTTAGAACAAATAAAATCAATTATTAAAAACATAAATTCGACGAGT
Source organism: Eupithecia centaureata (assembly GCA_944547425.1). Taxonomy (NCBI): domain Eukaryota; kingdom Metazoa; phylum Arthropoda; class Insecta; order Lepidoptera; family Geometridae; genus Eupithecia; species Eupithecia centaureata. The sequence goes on from OX155679.1 coordinate 5,630,835, forward strand.
AAGGTGTGCGAGCACTAGGCAGACAAGCACAACCTCCCCGTACAACAGCCAGCGAGGCACTGCCGCCCGTCGCCCGCGCGACCACTTACGCCCACTAATCCTACGGAAAACTAGAAAAATAATATTTACAAGGTGAAAAACCGTCGCATCGCAAAATCGTACGTACCAATTGAAGACAAAGTTCTTGCCGACATTTAGGTGAAAAAAAAAGTACAAAATTCTAAGTCGTTTAGAAGTAGATACAAATTTAAAGTCCGAAACAGCTGAACTTTGTGAATTTTTTTCACAGGGAAAATGAACACGTAGAACATTTTTGTACGTACCATTTATAGATAAAATGTCAATTAAAGTCATATATTTTTTTCAGCTCATAAAGTTGACTCCTCTATGAGTAGATAGCCTCCAAAAATGACCATTCAGCTACTGTTTGCGCCTTAAAAAAATCCCGCGCGTCCGGTGAATTTCCGCCTCGTGTTATGAATTATGATCCAGGAACACTACGTTCATACTCAAAACAATCAAAGCACCTAAGTAGCTACGTTTAAGATAATGCCATATTCTATTCGTGTCCTTCAAGCCTTGTATTTTTCTTTGTAATAACACCTTTATCCTCAATTTCTCATCTCTGTTTGTGTATGGGAATTAATTTCAACGGTATTTTCGTTATTGCTTTACGTGATACGAATGCCTGGACCTTCCCTTTCCGCAGGAAACCCCTCTGTCTGTCCTATAGGAAATCGAATCAAACGTTATAATACGATATTGGTGTCATAAGCACGCACTTCCTGCTAGTAATAAATAACTGATGTATATTTATTGGCTTGGATATGGCCGCAAAGCGCATGTGGCCGAAGCTGAAATTGCTTTCGATGTATAGAGCTCGCGTGAGCTACGCCGCCAATCTACGACCGATATAAATCTACAAGCCTGCCGAGTTTGGAATAAATTGCGAACTATAAGGATCCCTCCCACTCGGCCGTCGCGTCGGACGCGGCTATCGTCACACCGCGACCATGCGATTTTAACGATTTGTCACGTCAACTTTACCATGTTTTTGTCGATACTTTCACCTTTCCTTGCTAAATCAGAATTCGCTATTTCGTCTTTACTTTACTGAACTTAGCATTACTTATTTCTAGTTATTCTGAGTCTTGAAAATGAAATAAATTTGTAATCTATACTTCTTGGGTTCTTTGAATTTGATATTAAAGGAATTACCCCTGCGTTCGCAAAATTTTGTCCCAATTACCTGCATTGGTGCATCGATAGCGCTTAGTTGTCAAAATTCCTCATAAGAAATACGTCGTTACTTTTCATTTCTGCGGAAAATATATTGCACTTCAGCAAAAGCGTTTGGTCAAGTTATACAGAAAATTCCCGAAGTTTTCATCGAAACTGTGGAAACTTGGAGCTTCGGAACTTGAACGTACAAAGATAACCATAAAATAATATACTAGTCTGCATAAATGGAATACCATTGAAGAGGATTGACGTAATATCGATAGTGTCTCCTTAAAGAAATTGCAATTTTGAGAGAGTGGGTGCGCGCGTAGGATAAGCCATGAACAGGACTATTTTATTTTATAGTGGCTATAAAAAATACTGTCTCGAGGGCCAATTTAACATTATTGCTATGCGATGGGAATAGAAGGCTCCGTGACATCCAATGTTAACGTCCAAGTGCATAACATTCTACGAGTCTACAGAAAATAGATCGCATTTAAATATTCGATGAAACGATAGTAACGAAGTGAAACGAATGTACAGACTGCGTTTGCAATGTAAATATCAATGATGTCCTCCAAGAATTATGGCTCGTATGCGTGATGTATAGCCGCCGTCTGAACTCGTCGACTGCAGTTCATTGAAACATTCAATTACGAGACTCCTTTTAATTTTGTTCTAGCGTACTCTGTCGCGGCAATTGTGCTTTAAATTAAGTCACTTCTCGTGTTCTTCAGGTTACTGATTTATAAACTAAACTTGGGATTGCTCAAGTCACATAATTTACGTGTCTCCAGGCAGACATTCGTGTCAGACATTCGTTCTGTTTAAAGTAAACACTACTTCAGTTTAGGTATATCTAAAAAAATGTTCGCGAAATCGGCGGGATGGATTGGTCAGGATCATTATCAACATCAAGGAAGTCACTGCTAGTCCACTGTTGGACATAGTTCTCCTGAGAACCCTGAGTGATACGAAGGCCTGTTATCATATTACAAATTACAAATTACAAATTACAAAAATTACAAAATCTTTATTCATAAACTTAAAATACATATATAACAGTGTTTGAGACCCCCTTTTAAGTAAAGTATTTTACCTGTGTTAGGGGAATCTCGCTCTGCCGAAAACAATAGAATTTGAAACGTACATTAAGTTTAGCTTGTATCTATTAAGGTATATAATGCTACTTTAATTATAGAGCTTATTATTTACAAAAAATAAAGTTGTGTTGGTTTTTTGTTTAGACATATTTATAAACTATTTGGAAAGCGAGTGCGCATATAATAGGAGATTTAAATATTATAGGTGTGTGTGTGTGTGTGTGTGTGTGTGTGTGTGTGTGAGTTCGTGTGTGAGTGTGACGTTGTGATGTTGTTAGTTTAGGTGAATATATTGATGTTGGGGCGAATCTATTAAATTAGAATATTAAATAGTAGATAATGTAGAGTTACAGGAATTCAGAGGAAAACCTAACATAACGTATCAAACAGTGCTTCAGTTTCGTCGTAGCTTAAGTACAGTAGCCATTTGGTTAGTTTCTTTTTTAATTCATATTTACTTAAGCCATAAATATTCTGTTTTTTATTAATTATGTTATATAGGTGGGCGGATTGGTATACATATTGACGTGCAGCAAAATTAGATCTTACAGTAACTTTATTAATTATGTTTTTATTTCTTCGCTGTGTTTTATTATTTGTAATGAATTTTAGATGTTTATGGATTTTTAAGACTATGTGTAATATATATAACTTTCTTATTGTAAGCAACTTTGATTCAGTATAAAGTAGATAAGTTGGGTATCTGTAAGGTCTAGAGTACATTACTTTGATGAGAGACCTTTGCGCTCTTTCTACTTCTATAAATTTACTCTTTATGGCTCCACCCCAAACGGTTATACAGTAGCTTATGACTGATTCTGCTAAGGAAGTGTAAATTTCGTTTAGTAAAAGTTTAGGTGCGGAATTTCGAAGACTCTTAAAAATCCAATTAAGTTTCCTTACTCTACCCGCCAGCGGTTCTATTTGTGCATTCCATGACAATCGCTGATCAATCATTATGCCCAGGTACTTGGTAGTCTTAACTTTAATGATTTCAGGACAGTGGCACTCATGATTTTCACGATTGCAGGAGTGGATTTTTATACTGTAGTCTGCGGGGGGCTGTGTGTTATTATACATAGTAAAAGTCATAAAGTTGGTTTTCGTAACATTAAGGGTAAGCGTGTTATTGTTTAGCCATTCAGATACCATTGTAAGTCCAGTTTCAGCTTTCTGTTTAACATCGTCCCATGACTTGCCGGAGAAGACAATGGCAGTATCATCTGCATAAGAGAAGATTTTGGCGTCGCTGAGTTCAAGGCTGCACAGGTCGTTAATGTAGACGAGAAACAGGGTCGGTCCGAGTACGCTGCCTTGTGGAACCCCATAGCAAATGTCCTCGTCTTCACTAACAACCTCACCAATCTTAACCCTTTGTTTTCTCTCTTGAAGATAATCAGACAACAAATCTAGGGGCTTACCACGAATACCCTTATTTTCTAGTTTATTGATAAGAGCGGGGATAGATACGGTGTCGAACGCTTTCTTCAGGTCTAGGAAAACTGCTAGGCATTTCTGTTTATGATCTACTTGATCTACGATGTGATTGGTGAGAGCAGCGATAGCGTCTTCAGTTGAACGGCCATTCCTAAAACCGTATTGTGCGTTGGAGAATAAGTTAAATTTTTCAAAGTAGGAAAGCAATCTAGTGTTAATAAGTTTCTCTAGTATTTTAGAAATTGAGGAAAGAACTGAAATTGGCCTGTAATTATTGATTTCATCTCTATTCCCATTTTTAAAAACCGGTGTTATTATAGCCTTTTTAAGTTGTTTTGGGAATACACCTTTATCAAAACAGAGATTTACCAGATGGCATAAGATTGGTATAAGAATATCTTTAGAGAGCTTCAGGAAACTCGTAGGAATGTTGTCAAGGCCAGGCGCGCTTTCAGTTTTTAAATTCATTATGACCGTATTCATTTCAATTTGATCTGTTTCTAGTAGGACAAACGAAGAAACCTGTTTAAGTGTTACAAATGGAGAGGTTATACTAAACGACTGGTTAGCACTGCAATAAGCAATAGCTTGAGCTAAATCTTTACCAATATTTGCAAAAAACTGGTTTACAAAATTAACTGATTCATTAGGTGATGGTTTTATGTCAAGGAGTTGTATATTAGGTGTTTTTGTAGGTTTGTAATGGGTAATAGCATTTATAGTTTTCCAAAGATTTTTACTATTCTTAGCATTTTTATATAGTTGTTCTCTTTCATATTTCCGTTTTAGTTTTTTAATTAAATTGTTGCAAAAGTTTCTATATCTCCTATAAGTAATATTAAGTATTTGGTCGTTTGGATTATTCCGTAGTTTTTTTTGCATATTGTTTCTATTTTTGATACAGCGTAAAACTCCCAGGGTAATCCATGGCTTAATTAGTTGTTTGCTTCTGGGTACTCGAACTATCTTTGTATGCATATAGAGACTTTGTTGTATAGTGTATATTAATTTATCACATAAATAATTTGGGTCATAAACTTGAAATAAGTCTGCAAAATTAAATTCTTTTAAATATTGAAATGATTTTTCATATTCTGTTTTTATTTTATACTTTATAGAATTATTAATTTGTGTTTTTGATATATTAATTAGAATTGATAGGTGATCCGTAATCGATGTGTTAACTACAGCAATAGTTGCCGAGTTTTTACTTTTATTTAGTTTTAAGATAACATGGTCTAGGCATGCGGTTTCTCTTGTTGGAAGATTATGACCAGACAAGAGTCCATGCATTGAAAGTATATTCAGATAATTTTGTCTGTTATTTTTCTCATATGTAATTTCACAGTCTCTAGGAAGGGTATTTATATTTATATCTCCGACTATTATTATAGTTTCATGTTTTTTAATCGTTTCTAAATGTTTATTTAAAGATTCGATAAAATTTTCAGCATTTTTGTTTGATGGTGAGCGGTAAATACAGAGTATTATAATATTTTGGATAAATACTTGGAGACAAGATGCATGAGTTAAATTTATTTCTTTTACTCGGACGTTATGGCATTTTTTTATGTATATTGTAACTCCATCGTTTTGGTTCAGGTGAGAAGTAGTTACAAAAGAGTTATAATCTGTTAAGTTAGGAACATTTTTATGTTCTGATAATCTACACTCTGTCATAACTATAACATCAAAATTAATTTTTAGTAAGGTAAGGTTAGACTCTAAATCGGGAAAATTCTTATAAATACTTCTTATGTTCTGTGTAAATATACTAATGTCGTGTAAATATACTAATGTAATGTATCACTCGAAAATAACAACCTAACAAGGTAAGTAAAGGTTTCTTGTTCGCTTCTTTACTTTACCTTAGATCGAAGTGATCAAAAATCAAAGTGAGCACTTTATTTCCTAGTTTTAATTGCATGAATTTTATAACGTGTCCTGTAAGGTCTTAAGGAAATAAAGCTTTGACTATTAAGTATTGACATGAAGTGTTTTCGGCGATATTTTAATATTGCTCTGTAACTAAATTATTTCGATTCTATTTTCCCTTCTCGTAAAGCATTAATCCTAGATTTGCGTTGACACAATCGCATATGAGTTCGATTTTCATTCGTGACTTCATTTGTCGTCTTATTTTTGCAAGCTCTGTATGTAAGGCATCAGTTGATTTGTTCGTCCCGCGTCCCGGATCTCCCGTCCATTTCAATCCACGCTTGGGCGATCCAACCACCTAATCAATTGGTCACGCTGACGGTTTCGAATGAACCTATCCGTGATTAAAACCGCTCGTGATTTCCCTACAATCAAATCGTTTAACTTTTTCATGCGTTCCTTTTTATGGCTACTCACTGTTTATACTGTAAATCTATCGTTAACTGTAGTAAAGCTATCTATTCCTTACTAGGTTTCATTGTTCGGCTTTATTGCTCTGACATGTTGGGCGAAATACGGCTGTCTTCCAAAAGTTTTATATCAGGGACGTGTTAAAAGACCGGCTGCAGTGATCTAATTGTTTTGGTTCGGGCTCGACGTGGCGGCATGTGTCTGGGACACGCCGACAGACAAATAGGGCTGCCTCCTATCTACCTCGCAACCTCGAACCCTGTGCCGCGACGCCACTCCTGCAGTACGACTATGAAGTCGTTAGTTTAATGCTTCGTGAAATGACGTCCCGAATTTGTGAAGCCAGCGCTCTTGAAGGTGTGAATTTTGTGAAAGCAAAAATAATGGAACCGGGGACCGTGTTTTGCATGCTACTATTCGCATTCAAATGGTAATGGAAAGGTTGCGAATATCGTTATCTTTTCTGTAAATTAAGTTTGTAAATTGAAATAGGATTTGTTGTGTTTGTATTATCTTAGCATTTTGTTTTTTCCATTTAATGTTATTTTGATTTATGTACCTAGTGTTAGAGTATATTGGTGTATATTCGTATATTGGTTTAAACATAAAATTCCGTCTGAACCCTTGACATGACACCCCTACAAAATTTTGCTGTCGATATCGTTCAATGTTTGTTTTTCTAGCCAGGGTAGCAGTTTGGGCCTGTTTGATTGAAGTGCACGAACGGCCGCTTCCCCTTCTTTGTATTTGTAATGATTCCTTTTAGGACGCCATTTGGTAAGCTGTCCGTTGGTATAACAACTTTACTGGATCATCATTTTTCTTTTTAATCGCTCGGAACTGTCGTGTGAGTTATGTTTTGTGCTCATGAAAAATTCAGAATGCTGCGGTCGAGTAACAAAGGGGCGGCAGGCGTGAGGTCCCCAGGGCTGCGGCCCCGGCCCCTAAGCCATAACGAGTCTGGAGCAGGAACTAATGTCTTCGTTTTACAAGCGTCATCAGGCCACAGTATCTCCTCCAGCCTTACCTGCCCACATATAAAATTACCCACGTTAGTGTCGCACGCTATAAACCTGCCGAGTCAGCAGAATGTATGAACTTATAAATCCCTTTATTAGAAAAGCAGCTTTGGGAAACTCAGCACTAACTTCCTCTTATTTAACGTCGAGTTTGTGTTGTTTTGTTTGTGTTGGGTTATTCCATTCATCGGGAGTGGGCCAAGCTTTTGCGGAACTGTTTACTCGGCGCTGTGAACTTAACCACGTAAACATCTTAGCATTCCACAACAGTAAAATTTACTCTGCCCTAAAAATACTCTTGCAACCTGAAGTTTCTCCATTTGCGGACTCAGCATTTCTGTGGATCTCTGCGACTTTGAATACATAATTCCGAAATAATGTTTCCGGTTCCTCCGAACGGAAAATGTCTTTGTTTGGTCGCGGATGCTTATTACGACAGGTCCGGAAAATTCGTACCGGCATGAAAGCGGCCGACCGTACTTAAGTGGGGCCATTGTGCAGGTCGCGAGCTCGCATCGCTACAATGCAAAGCACTTTTGTTTTATTACAGTTATGGATCAACATCGGTAGCACGCGTTTATTTAATGGGACTCCCAAATACTCGGGGATTACGGAGATTTACACAGAAAAGTCCGGCTGCTGTTACCGTCGTTGTCACATTTTCGAGTTCGTAAAAACACGCGTTCTTGTATTGTAATAAACTTTGCGGTTCTTTTGTAAACTTCTTTTTTTTAACCGAAATTACACGTCAAGTCTATTCGTCACGCTCCATAACCGGAAATAATTCTGATGAAGCTTGAATATAAATAGCTTCGTGCTTTGAACAAATAATTTGATTCCCGAACTGAAACACGACAAATTCTCCTTCATAATTTTGTAAGCCTTCCTATTCTCTGACCGATTGATACCGTTTTATCAAAGTCGTGAAAATTAATTAATTGGGTTCGAACATTAAGAACAGCAATCGATCAATGTTGATTAATTGTTCGTTATCATATCGATTCCGTTCGCGAGTTGGCTGCTGTAATCTAATGAATTACTTGTCAGGACTCTGTAAGCATCTGGTGCGTGTATTGAACTCATTGAAACATGTTACTCAGTGATAATGCGGTGATCGATCAGGCATGCCTCCATTCAACCCATAGCGCCGCTTGGCTCCAATTGGAGTTGCAGGAAGCCAAACATTGTTTTACACTGGCATCCATTGTTCTAAAATTATTTTTAGTGTAGAAACCAAGTTATGTTGATTATTTTCTCTTGACAGACGAGGCATGTTGCAGTCAGGATTCATAGCCAGACTAGCGAGCTCAGTGATTGAGTTTTCGTGTTTAGCTGGGATTGAGGCGCTTGTCTTTACTTTGCGTCTGACCCATTTTAAAGCAATTGGAGATCTAGGTATTGTTTTTAAAAGCAAAGCCCTTTTTTATCTCCATTGTAATACTCATTCATTGCCACCTATACTGCCTCTACCACTGCCTCAGTGTGGGTCTTTCTTGACTTGACCTATAGAAAAAGACACAGTTTATGTAGTTCCATACTGTGCCTTTTCCCACCAGTCCTCTGTCTGTCGTTCGTTTAACTTCTTCAATTACGCCCTTAGCAACTGCTCTATCGTGCATATCGTCCAATCAGGAACCATTCAACCGGACGTCTACCTATCCCCCATGCCACATACATAAAACATAACCATAATTTCATTATCTTTATAATTACAACACGTATGGGGAATTTCCAGCCTTAATCATCAAGTCAATCCGTCGGACTGTAAATTGTCGTTAGTGACCATTAACGCTTATTAAATAGTGAACTTATCAAGTCATAATTTGTATTCACTTGCAATAAATATATGCATATGCAACTCACGTGCATGTTAAGCTATTAAAACGAAGTTGCACCACCTTTCAGAGATAACATAACTCATAACGTGTATTACTTTAAAGTTATGTCGTAGTTTGTAGGTTTATGTAGTTCCTGATGCTATTTCTATTTGCAAGTAAAGGAACTAGCATCTGCACTCTCGCAGGAGTGTATTGTGCACTATCCCTCTTCTAAACTCGGTCTTAGACAGCCCAACTCAACTCCTAGAGATAGCGCAGGACTTTTGGTTAACGGACTTAAATTCAAATTCGAAGTCCTTTATTTACTTTACACTTTACCAGGAGTCTTGGACATGTAAATATACATCACTATCACTACATAGTATAAAACAAAGTCGCTTTTTCTGTCCCTATATCCCTATGTCCCTTTGAATGCTTAAATCTTTAAAACTACGCAACGGATTTTGATGCGGTTTTTTTTAATAGATAGAGTTATTCAAGAGGAAGGTTTATAGGTATAATAAAACCGTGCGAAGCCGGGGCAGGTCGCTAGTGTTATATAAAATTAAAGCTGGAAAATAAAGTGCTCACTTTGATTTTTGTTCATTTCAATCTTTTTAAGGTAAAGTATTAGGGAACAAGAAACCTTTACATCGTTAGGTTCTTTGTTTTCGAGTTGGAACACAACTCGTTCCAAGCATTTTATCCTCTAAAAATATATTTTATAGTAAGAACAGTCAACAACAAAGAATAGTCTTGATAATTTCTTTGAATTTATATACTAATATTTTTGGCAACTCTGTATCAGATACCCAAAAAAAGTTCATAAAAGTTTAAATAGGAGCACTTGATTTAATTTGTATTTTAACTTCAATCAATGTCATTGAACTTATTTGATCGCTTTAAATATGACCTCGTGTATTCCCAGCTTCATCTGTGGGCTTGTTGCTCACCAGCTGGGCTTTAGTGTATACGCTGTGGTGCACACCTGGGGAATTTCAAATCTCTTCGCTTGTCATGGTACAAGATTAGGTACTTTAGTTAATGCGTTGGAAGGGTATTAATTGTTTCGCCATATGACAAATATAGAAGTTTTAAAGAGGTTAAGGTAAAATATCAAGCTATTTATCAAGCGCGAAAATATTACTAAATGTTTGTAGACTAGGTGGAACAAACCAACGTTACCCAGGGAGAGCAAGTGACCGAAATATTAAATTTAAAAAAAAAAATCCGTATGTATATATTTCCCTTTATTTATAAATATACCAATCGACAGAGTTTTGAAAATTACGAGCCTTAGGTAATCCAACCTTAAAATCTGAAAAATAACATTTTCTATTCTTATGACTCTAGTCAATCATAAGAGGCAAATTCAATTAATCATTAAATTAAAGGAATGCCGTTCAAAATTGGAAGGTTACGTAGCAATTTGCATAAGCATTATGGCTCGTTTACGCTGTTGTTAGTGTAACATATTGCTAAGAGCTAGTAAACGCTCAATTGCCCTACATATTTTTATAAATATAGCGACCCGTCCCGCACGATTTTATTATACGCATAAACCTTCCTCTCCAATCACTCTATCTATTAAAGAAAACCACATCAAAATCCGTTGCGTAGTTTAAAAGATTTAAGCATACAAAGGGATATAGGGACAGAGAAAGCGACTTTGTTTTATACTATGTAGTGAAGTGATGATAGTGATACAACTTTTTATAATAATACAATAACAATCTAAGAATATAAAAAAACTAGAATTCACAGTTAAAAGAATTCAGGTAGCAACAGACGGTTGCAAACAGTATAGAGGTAGCCCAACTGATCCATATCCTATCCATACCAGTCGGAAGGATCCTCAAGACACTGGCTGCATTGCCACGCTGCCTGGTAATGCTGATGTGCTGCGCCAGATACTCACAAGCTCGGGGTATCGACTAGGACTCAGATAATTTTTAACATTTTGACCTACGTAATGAACGTATTGACCTACATAATAAATTATGTCACGAGCTAAGTAATCAAAGAGCTGATTGATATAGTGTGCAACGCGGTATCTTGAAAAACAAGATAAATTCCTATAAAATATCCAAACTTGAATGGAGTAAGTAATTAAACAACTAAAGCTCATGTTAGACCGATGTAAAACAACTAAATAATGTGAATCTCACGCACAGTTTAATCCAGCAAACACGTGTTCCAAGTAACATAACCCTCATTAATAGCATTCGCAGAGGTATAATGACACGTCAAACAAGTTAAAAATTAAGTTCTTATTCGTTCCATCGGCACGCATGGGGTCGAACAGCCGGCATTGCGTTCCCACGGGCTAATTGAAAAAACAGGTATCGCGTAGATATCGCATCTCGGTATTGATATCACAATCAATAAGCGAGGCTGTTACTTACACCCACGTGGAACAAATCTGTATCGTTTGTGGTAAACTAATTGGTGCAGGAAGCAAGATACTGTGTTGTCTTGCATACTTTATAACTGACAGAGTCTTAGGGAGCTTTTCCACCAGAGATGTGCTATGCAAGGAATGGAGGGAATGTGAATGCTGAGCTACGAAACTATGTGACTGTTTCTACTAATGCTTAGCTATGGAGCAAGGCGAGTAAGATGTGCTATGAAAATGCGCCGGGGCTCACTGTAGGTACTCTACTCTTATGTTTTACACTTGTTAAGTATCAAGTGCAAGTGACATTATTATTTCCGATAATTGTTCACGGATCAATTTGAACCTTCTGAACGCATGCCATATTTGACACAGCTGCGTTTTTACTATTTGAAGGCGCGCGCGGCGCTTCGTCTAGAAATCGCGCTCACAAGAAGCAGGTTTCACTGGGACTTGTCACTCGCACTTGATACTTAACAAAGTCATCATCAGTCCAAATTAGTCCACTGCTGGACATAGGCCTCCCCATGTCTTAAATTAGTGTAAATCAGGTATTAGACGATGTTATACCTACCACTCGCGGCCATCTATACAGCCATAACACGAATCCTTCCATATAAAGAACAAAGCTTAGTTGAATCTGTTTCCACCAGTTCTATTATTATGGAGTGGATATCAAACGAATCTATAGCAACGCAGCATAGCACATAGTGGAAAAGCGCCCTAAAGCCGCCTTAATTGGTAAAGATAAGAGAGTGTATCGACTCGACCACTTTGGTAGCCAGATTTGTCAGTACTTATCTAAGTTTTGTAATAAATAACACATTTGTAGACGTTTAGTTTTGAAAGTTTTATCTTAATTTGTATCAGTGTAAACATCGTTCCAGCTTTTTTAGTTGGTGAAGTGGGTTTGTATTAACGCATCGATCCAGTGTGAATCTGGCACTGGACTGGCTTCAGATTATCTGAACGGTATTTAAAATTATACGTACCTACCTAATTAAAAGATAATCTGCGAAATGGTGACACTAAGACCCAATTTCGTCAACAGATGGTTAAGTTTTGAATAGAGTTTTGGACGTTTATGACACAAGTTTTTATACATTCATTGTCAAAGTTATACGAGGAAGCTGCCTAATTGTCTAATTATCTTTTGGTTTAACACCAGCTTAAGTAGCTAAACGATAATGATCGAAAACTCTCAGCATTTTGATAAAAATTGAAATTTACTTTAGTTTTTACCTTTGATAATTCACAACATATAAGCAAAATAACCTCGTCACGGGATGTTAATTAAATGCGAGAAATACCCGTGAATACTTTAATTATAATTTTCGCGTGAGTTCTTTTACATTCGCATTAACTTCGAATCGAACAGTGCACTTAACTGACTCCGAATAACTAGCCTTACATTATATTGGTCCATCATTATTCTCGTGTAAAATCTTGCCAGTGGCTTTATTAAAATTCATTTATTTCGATACAGAGATAACATTACTCATAACGATAGTATTTAGTAAGTTGCTGCGATCGCGACTGCTATAATGATTATGCATGCGTAAGATTTATGTCATCCGCCTCAGCTTATAAGCTGGCGATGAATGCTTATGTTTCTATTCTGTCTCGTTATAAATAACCGAATAATTCCCATGAAACGAAACTTAAACTATTTTGGATGTTGTTTTGATTCGACGCTTGGAATCTATTGATGTGCTCGTCTCGTTTGAATACTCAAATGTTCCTCGCGTCCTGTAAATATTTTGACAGCCGCTATTATGTATTCAGATTGTGTGTTATGTATCATCTAAATTTAGATGTTGCTGGTTTAATAAAGCTATTGACTGTCCGTCTGAGTTTTGGAGTACAATGCTAGTATTGGGTATTAAATGTACAGGTCACGTCGACTTGTATCAGACTTGAAGAGACATCACGCGTCTTACTTCCGCCGCTGAGCAGTTACAGCCATATGCTGTGGGAGCGGGACGATGGAATGTATGCAATGTCTACATCATGCAAATGAAGTGCGCTATAGAAGCTATATAAAGTTACGAGTATGCAAGGTCGCAATATTTCACGGAGCTGACAGTACACGCGCTGCTTTTAAGAGTTCGCCATAGCAGATTTTTACAAAATAGGCCTAGGCCTCAGTACTCATGAGATGCCGGGGAAAAAATTGATTAGGTATATAACTTTCATCATTATTTCTTGGGTTCTCCTTAAAATACGATTGAAACATTTTATACGAGAAAATAAAAGGGTTTATTTAATAGTGCTTAAGTAAACATCTGTCTAAAAAATAAATTGAGTAGCTATGTCTCAGCTGATCGATTTCATGAATTTGAAGTACCATTTGTAGCAATGATTTATATCCGCCACATCACAGAGACTGTCGTTGTCTGACAGCTAAATTGTAAAGACAGATGGAGGGACAGATGCGTGTGATGTAATCAACGATAGAACCCTCAACACTATAATATCGAATCTCGCCTATCGTGTTATCTGTAACACAATTTCTCTCACTGCCACACCCAACTAGCATTGTATCCTTATGTCACACAAGCGTATCGTAATATATTTCGGGCTCATACGTAACTTACGTAAGTATACTATTTTAACCTTCAGGGCGTAAACCGAGGAGCAGTTTACCTCGCTCCTGGGGATATCCGGGTTACGAGCCCGGCCCTTGAGTTATAGGATATAATGTGTTACACGTTGGAAATAAACCAGAGCCCTGATTACTCGCCGCTTTGAAGTTGACAAAGCATGCGTGATTACCGCAGAGAGACGCGCTCATACTGAAAGGGGTAGTTGACGCGAGCGAGACGTACAAACACTGGAAATAATTGTAAAACATCTAAGCTATTCTGATGCATTTCAATCGAACTAACTTTATTGAAAGGGATTATCGTTCGTTAAGCAACAATGGCCCTGCGTCTTGGAGATTGAGATGAACTCGAGCAGTTGGCAGGAAGTGCGTAATTTCCTCAATCTTACAGAGCTTACTCAGTATACATGGAGTTGGGAGCCCTTTCGCGCGATTTGAGCAGCTAGATCGGAGGACGCACGTGACGGTCGCACAAAAGGACGGGATGAGACGATGAGCAATCATAATGAACTACGCTAGCCTCTCCTCCCATTGTCCTCTGGCTACATCTCTCTTTGATCTTAATTCTCAATCAAACTCATTTAATGAGCAACATTTACAGCGCAAACAACTTTGAAAGGTTTCGCTCCCCTTACAATCTTTTCACAATTTAAACGTCGTCGTGCTTCGTGATCCTGCCGTTCCAGAATTTTAATGCGATTTTTCAGTAGCACTGTTTCTGATGCTTGCTCATCAGGCAGAAAATTAAAAATTTACCAACAACCTCAAGGGATTTGTTTTGTGAAGTTATTTCTGTTCGTTCGAGTAATTAACTTGGAGAGTTTTAAACTTAATGGGTTGGGCAAAACAGGATGAATTACTTAATTATTTTGTGGTGTGAATAATTCTGTTTGGAGTTCGAGAATATCTGTGAAATTTGGGTTTCCTGCCACGCGCTTGTTTTCTCGCGAGGGTTGTATAATTTTATCGTATTTGATTCGTGGTTATAGCAATGCTGTGAAGAACTGGTTCATAAAAGGCCAGATTGGCGAGCCTATAAAGGAAAGTTTCAATATTTATGAAGTGTTTGCGTGAACATTCGATTGTGCCTTTCGTTAGCCGGCCGGCTACCGCGGTCGGCGCACGCACGTCGCGTCTGATTACATTCGATCAAAATTCAACTCGCTCTTGAATCGCGACATCCACATTTTTTCCCATCTCCGTCATTCCGACAACTTAACACGATGGATGATTCATTATGACTGAAAGCAGGTTATCTACGTCCAACTACGTCCGAGTTTATGCACAACCAGCTCTCATGCTCAGTGCTTGCAGGGATGGACTTACCCTGAAGAAGACCCTCGTTAAGGGTGTGTTGTAACACAAATTAGGTTCGTTTATTTAACTGCTTATAATGAATGAATCCTCCATCGGTTTCATGGAGATGTGAAAAAATGTGGATGTCGCGATGCAAGTGCGGGTTGAATTTTGATCGAATGTAATCAGACGCTGCGTCAAAAAGTTTTTATAGTACGACGAAGGATGTTAAAAAAAATAAACAACTTCGCGGTAGACACCGCTTCGACTGTAGCATATAAATGTTTCTTAGTAAACCTAGAAATTATTGCCCTGCCTGCATCTCATGAATACCCGCCTCATTGAATATTTATCTTCCACAATCACAATTAGAAAAAAGCAATGTTGCTATGCTTTATACTAATAGCAGACAATGAAAATAAGTTTCATTTAAACGTTTTTAGTGTTATGTATATGTATACTTATTACGTGACCACAATATAATACACGTTTTAAATACTTATTTTAATAGCGTCCTATCTGTAAGTTAATCCATCGAGAATTAACGTGCAAATGAAATCATTATAGAATGAATACTCGACCTTTGTGGTTATGTAGCAGTGGACTACATAATTGTCCTATTGTGTCGGAAGTAGTCGCCAGTCACGCGATGCGCGTTACGTAGTTACGCTGCACTACGCACGGCATTCAACGAATGCGACAGAAATACGAAACTGCCTCTGTTCTTTAAACTAACGTAGGGTTTTTAAGAAATTAAATAATATCCCAAAATTATGTCCTTCACCTTTCGGTTACTTAACCTAGCGCAATCGGAGCGAATTCCCGGAGAAACGAAGGCGCGGTTTCAAGTCTGTCGAATTAGATTTTTTTGGGATATTATATTATATTAGCCTGCAAAACTAAGTATTACGGTTTAAAATATTATATAGTCTCAAAGAACGCTGACAAAATTTGCTATAAAAACATTTTTAATTCTCTATAGATAGTCTGATAGAAAACACTTATTGCACAATTAAATAAAAATAACACCATACAATAAAATTACATAAGAACAAAAATAAATAAGAAAAAAATTAAAAGTGTTATCTTCAGAAATGTGATACTTAGTTTAGCAGGCCAGTATATTAAATTTCTTAGAAATTAGCATGAAGAATTACGCAATACCTACCATAACAAAAGCCTTAACATGGAACTTAGTTTGATCTCTATGACTGAATCGATATCATTTACAATTAGATCTCGGTAGCGACATTGAGCTTATCGTTGATTAGAAGGTATTAATTAATCTGCCGTTAGCAAACTAAACCAAACAGCACGCGAGGGAATTCAGCAGGAGCTTTAATGGAAATTAGCTATATTATGTGGTTTATTGTATTTTCTCCGTTATACTAAAATTTGAAATTGCTTTGACCGACAAGAGTTAACTCATTAACGAAGTGTGATTGTGAGAGTGTATTTTCGTTTGAAAGATCAGTTAGAAACAAAGTGGATGCATTTAGACGAGTGGTGACGAGTGAGACAGAAATATCCTCGCACGCTTCAAACGTGGTATTTTTATCTTCCTTCGACAGGTATGCGTTACTCTACTCCAAAGACAATAAGATTTACGTTTTCTACTCAGCGCCAGACTTATTTAACTGGTCCACAGAGTTTGTTTAATACGTTTTGCCGGAACGTAAACTTTGCAACCGCAGGTCGTTTTAGAGCGGCAACTCATTTGTACATTACATTTTTCCACTTTTTATACTTTCATCATAAAATCTGCGGCATTCGAGCGAAAAGTTAAACCGAATTATTTTAATGGCGCTAAAATCCGCTCGTTAACGGAGATATTATGGGATATAAGGGATTACTGGAATGTATTGAAATGAAAATGTATTATCTATTTATCGCGGTGACAATGGTATTTAAGCGGGTGTTTGTTGAGGTCCCTCGACAAAGGAGTCACGCTTCGGCTTGGCCCGCGGGCGTCGGCCAACTTGTCCGGATAAGCCGGATAATGCTGGATCATTCCGGATTATTCTGAAACGTTTCCGACTGATACTTCTTATCGGCGCTTCGAAGATGCCTCTATTCTGTAAATAATAACAACGCGCAATACCCTCCATCGTTCTATTATATTCCATTGCCCTTTGAAGTTCGAGTTTCTATTGAAAGATAAACAACTGTATCAATTTGTTTTTTATTTGACATCTTTGGACATACCAGAAAGGGAATTACGCACTTTCTAACTCGACTCCTACTTAAATTGAATTATCTGAATGATTAAAATGTACTAAAGACCCACACCAAAAAGAAAAATTCGTGGAAATAATAAACAGAATATTCCCCGCCTAAATGGACCATACAAAATCTTATGTGTCAACCCTAAAAGCGAACATTCATATACCGTACTCGGCTTATGATCTCCCATTTTCCTTTTCAAACTGTAAAGCCATGAAAGAGTTTACAATAACGTACCCTAAGTAGGTCATAATACGGATTACCACAACGAAGGTTTTCATTAAAAGGAAAAAGGGTCGGAGGAAAGACATGTAATTTTGTACCTATGTATGACTGAGGGTCCAGCGAAGTCCTTTGCAGGTAATAAATTATTCCCGAGTGGCTCGAGCCGAGACATATCTCATAATCACTAACATAATCTGCATGGGAATGTTCACATTACAATAAATGAATAGAAATAATGAACAGATAAATAAAGCAATCTTCAGGAATTACATGATCACGCCACTTCATCATTCTGATGTCGGGCGGTAGGTAGTAGTTCTTTCTCTCATGTATTTTATTAGATTAAATTTAAATTGATATAGCAGCTAAACAAACATGTATTAGACACATAAGTGATATACCTCTACTTATCTTGTGGTTTCTTTTTACTTAAAATAAATATATCGACTAGCAAATGAGCTCGCTATTCGTAGATTTTAATATCACGAGGACGCCCTCCGGCCAGGTGGCATGACGATCTGCGAAAGACTGCTGGCAGATGCTGGATGCGTCAAGCTGAAGACAGGGCGCTATGGTGCTCATTGGGGGAGGCCTATGTCCAGCAGTGGACTAATATAGGTTGATGATGAATATCACGAGTACTTAAAACAAAATCTTATCACGAAGGAAAATGTAGTGAAAATCAAAACTAATCGAAAAATAATGTCAACTTCAAACCATCAGATATTGAAGAGTATTTGCAACCCAACGACACTAATCCTAATAATTTAGAATTAGTTTAAAATTTAATCCGTCTAAGTGTTTATTTATAAAGCCTGCAGAAGTAAAGGTATTGAGTTCTGAGAATTCAAAGTTCTATTTAACACGTGTTTACTTAACTATGCTATTGTTAAAGCCGATCTACAGATTATTCCCATTATTCCAACTTTTCCATTATGATTCTATCTTACACATCTTTGACCTTGTTTCTCGCAATTCCATTAAACTAATGTAATTTATCAATATTATTGATACGGACAAGTAATTTATCAAAAAGGTGAACAAAACTTTTAGTCTGCCTTTCAGTACACAGTCAACACGGCATTCGCTTTGTGATGTTTGTTTTCCAAGTTGTTACAATGTTTGTTTTCAATCGATCAAACTGTTGCTTACCTGTGCAATACGAATACAATTTATGGGACATTCGTTTTAGTTTGACAAGCAAGTTTGACATCGTTTTATTGCTATTATCGGTTTTACGATATAGGTGGCTAAAAGGAGAAATTGTTCTATACCGTTTTCCCCAAACATGCAGTAAAATAGATCGTATTTAATTTTTATTATTTACAAATGCAGTTTGTAGTTTTATTGATGTTTTTTATGCCGTAAAGATAGACAGTTCTTTATTTTTAAACATTCAGTATTTAATTAAACTTATCATATACAGGGTGTCCCATAATGAGTGGATAACCTGAAAGGTGCTTATGCGGCAAGTCAAGGCCTATCAGAAACATTTTTTATTTTTTTTCTAATTTGACCCGTTCGGAAAATATTTAATATTTTGTAAATTTGGAAAAAATTGTATCTTTGCTCACATTTTTGGACTTTGTGCCCACAATTTTAACAATTTTTTTATTTTTATTTTTGGAATATACTAAAAAAAAGTAGCTTTTTTGAACACCGTTTGAAATATTTTGGTAACTAGGACCAGTAATTTTCAAGGCAGGTTTAAAGTAGAAAATTTTAATTTTTCAAATTATTATGCAAAGTTTGAGCTGCTGTGGTTAAAAAAAAAGATAAGGAAACCTAAGATGCCAGCTACTTTAAAAACATGTCCATTTCAAGAGCTTCCTAAAATGATAATAAACGTTGAAATTTTGTAGGGTAAAAAACTGAGATATTACTACTTTTGTGCCAAAAGGGGCCAATGCTACTAAAAATAAAATTGAACCAACACATCAAAAATATATCTTTTTCGCCATTCTCGTTCTAAAACGGTTACTTTGCTACTAAAAAACAGTAAGTGAAATCTCATCATCCATACAGCAATGTTTGAAAACGAAAGTTTTCAATCAGTGCGTCCTATCCTCTTACCCCTGATGACCTACGGAGCTGAGACGTGGACCTGGACACTCACGGTAGAGCTGCTCCACCAGTTCTAAGTCGCTCAGCGAGCTATGGAAAGGGCTATGTGAGGAGTTTCTCTGAAGGATAGGATTCGTAATGAATACATCCGACAGAGAACTAAAGTTATCGACATAACTCAAAGAATTAGCAAGCTGAAGTGGCAGTGGGCCGGCCATATCTCATGAAGAACCGACAACCGTTGGGGTAAACGTGTTCTACAGTGGAGACCGCGACTTACCAAACTTAGTGTAGAACTACCTCCAGCCACGTAGGATGACGATCTGCGAAAGCCTGCTGGCAGATGCTGGATACGTCAAGCTGAAGACAGGGCGCTCATTAGGGGAGACTTATTTCCAGCAGCTATGCGATATGGGCTGATGATGATGATGATGAAATGTTCAAATTGATGTCCTCTAACTCTGATGCAGGCTCTGCATCTTTTTAATAAAGGATTTTTTTAGCTAACTTTCGTAATTGCGGTCGTTAATTTTTTCCGCGTCGTTTTGGACTTGACGTCGAAGTTATATTAAGTTATAATAAATGAAATGAAATTAAGTTATAGTATTTAGGGAATAGGTTTTTGTACACCAGGTCCTTCAAGTTGCCCCAGTAAAAGAAATCCAATGGATTCAAGTCCAGCGACCGCGCTGGCCACTGGGAAGCGCCACCACGCGTTATTCATCTGTTTGGATACGCTGAATCTAAATAACGCCGTTCCTGAACGGCTTATGCCCGGTTCCTATAAAAATAAAACGGTTCGTTTTACCTACGGACAGTAAAATATGATACCAGGCGTAAGTGTAAACCGTTTCTTTATTCAACGTCTCGTTGCTTATACTACCAACAGTTTGTTACTAACGGATGGGAGGGTTACTATCAACGCTCCGTAACTGCTTTGTATGGAAATGGCACTCTGTGGTGTTTCTATAACCATTTTCAAACGTCAGTATATCTGTAAAACTTACCATCCGTACGAAAGTTGTGTACCGGTCGATTTTGGTCGGTTTCGGTTACTTTTCAATAGTTGAACATAAAAATACCACGATGTCTAGTTCAGAAAGTGATCAAGAAATGATGCATTTATTATCAGATTGGAGTGACACCGATTCCGAAGAAAATAATTCACATCGTGATCGAGTTTACAAGGAAAGAGTGAACTATTTATCTATTTTGGATGTTGTTGAATTTCAAGTGAGATTTCGGCTTGATAAATGTTCTGTCCAAGAGCTGCTGCTGGAAATATATCCATTTATAAGAATAAAAGGAGCCAGGTTAGTACCTACCTACCTACTAACTTTAAACTTTGTGGTTTTTGTAATTAGTGGACTAGATTAATCAACATCAATTGAAAAACTAACTTACCTAGTTAGGTAGGTAGATCTTAAGATTGGTTGTAGGTTCCTAATTATGATAGAATACCTACCTATCTTCTTGTTACAGAAATCATGGAATATCTCCGTTACACCAGTTGCTGTTAACATTAAGATTCTATGCATTAGGAACAATGCTTTTATCAGTGGCAGATTTTATAGGTGTGTCAAAAGCATCAGCTTGTCGAATTGTACGTGATGTCAGTTGTGCAATAGCACAGCTGTATGGCAAATATGTTTATATGCAGACGAATACAGCACAAGACTTTTACGGCATAGCTCGATTTCCTCGGGTACTTGGTGCACTGGACGGTACTCATATTAGAATACAATCACCATGTTAGTACCTACATAATATCAGTCACTTTATTAGGAGATTCTTCAATAATTAATATTTTCATCTTTCTAATTTCATACTACTATTTCAGGTGCTCAGACTGGAGAAGAATTTAGAAACCGTAAAGGGTACTTCTCTTTAAATGTGCAAGCGGTGTGCAATGCAAATTTGCAGTTCATGAACGTTGTAGCTCGCTGGCCAGGTTCAGCTCATGATGCCACAATATTTAACAATTCAGAACTGAGAGGTACATTACAATCAGAGTTAAATAATCTGTATTATATTATGTACATAAAGAAATGAAATGAGGTAGTACCTACTCACATTTGTTTTGTCTAACACAATTATCTTTTTTTCAGCACAATGTGAAAGTGGTCTTTTTGAAAATAAATGGTTGCTGGGGGATAGTGCATACCCTCTGAAGCCTTACCTCTTAACTCCATTGTTAAACCCTCAGTCACGGGGTGAGCAACTTTATAATGAAGCCCACATCCGAACCAGAAACACCATTGAAAGGTTTATTTTTAATTACAGACAACATAATATATTATAAGTATTGCAGATAGACATAGCCTCTTAATGTTTATTTTGTTGTAGATGTTTTGGAGTTTGGAAACGGAGATTCCCAGTAGTGGCTCTTACATTGCGTCTGAGCCTTCTAAAAGCCAATGCTGTTATAATTTCAACGGCAATACTTCACAATATTTGTCGACTGAAGTGCTTGGATGATATTCCACCAGAGGTTGAAATCCCAGACACAGAAGCAGTGCCCACACCAAACAATACAGATACAAGTAATCAAACAGAGAGAGAAACCCTAATTGCTGACTATTTTAATAAGTGAGGATCACCTATTAATTAATTACCTAAAAACATTAATCAAGTATTCATTTTGATCAATCAGAAAAGTATATGACTATCTAAAACCTACCTTTTTCTTTTCAGTTTGGGGTGACGAACACTGCATGCAATACAAATCGCTTTTGTCATAATGTAGGCAATGTAATGAATATAAACTGACTTTGGAGTAAAAATTTTACATGTTTTATTACAATCAAATGTTAGTAATTATTAATGCAAATAATAATATATTATTATATTATATAAAATTGCATAAGTAATTTACTTTTATATTACTAATACTACCCTAAGATTACTAGTAAAATTGCAAGTTATTGTTCTAATTTAAAACTTACTTAGGTAAAAAAAAAGATATAGTTGTGGTTCTTAAAATATTTAATAAAATCAAACTAACATACTAACATTAACATGAACTATCATTATTTTCTTTATTTTGTAACTGAAATTGTAACAATCTTATTTCTAAATCTAACTTCTCCGCCTTCTTATTATAATAATTTGCTATAGCATAATTGCGTTCTCTGCGTCCATCATCAATCTTTCTCCGTTTACCTGGAATTAAGAAAAATAATTTACTGTCACCTTAGCTTTTTGAGACACTTTAATTTTTTAGATGAATTTTCATATAAATTACCATTGTTTTGAAGAGACTTTGCCATTGTAGGCATTCCATATAAAAATTTTGTTCCTTCATTGCACTCACTAGTGTCATCTTCAATGGCAGAGGATTTTCTCTTTTTTGCTGAAACAAATTAAAATGGTAAAATGCTAACAGTACCATTTAATTTACAAATAAATTACTTCCAGAGGATCAACTCTTAGATTTTTATCAAGTTATATTTTTCAATCTTTAATTTTTATTAAACAGGTAATATTTTTTAAGATATGTCTGATCAATAGGTACATAATCCTAATATGTATACTTTATATACAATGAAAATTACTATCAAGGAATAGAATCATAAGCCTAAGCATGCTCAATATATTCTGCTCAGACAAAGTTGCAGGCAAGAGCTAGTTTGAATGAAATGTAATCTGTGTACCTCCACTTGATTTTGGAGTTGAGCCAATGTCCGGCAGCTGCACTGTTGCAACATCATCAAGATGTTCTTGCAGCTCTTCTACAGCAGAAACTTCCAGCTCTAACATAGTGCTGCCATCCGCTATACCATCACCACCAAATGACACCATAAAACCCGTGCAGGTAGCACCCAAAATGTTTGCTACTTTGTCCAAGATCTCGTCAGGTGGAATGTAATCTGCCTTCCCACCACCAGTCTACACCAAAATATAATTAGCATTTTATAAGACAATGATTAATGATATTTAAAGCTTTTATTTAGAAAATTTTACTTAATATAGGAGTATCTAATTCAAGTAAGGATTAATGAAACTACTCAAATACCTACCAAGAAAACAAAATCTTCTAGTCCATACAAGCCCAGGCTCAAAGAAGAAACAAAAAGCTTTACCTAGGTATGTATGTACCTACTCAACAGGTGCTACAATATTCCCTTCATGCATAAAGTTTTGTGTTTTTAAAAGTGCATTACCTTAAGATTGTTCATCCTAATTTGTTGGGATCTTTTGCGGGCTCCCTTTTTTAGATTATCCCATTTCAGCTTGAGCTGATCTTTATGCTTTGGGATGCTCCCACATTTGGCGTTGAAGGCAGCCGTCAACGAGACCCACGCATCTTCTTTGAGCTTGTTGGTGGCGGCATTGGTCTCTTTGCTGGTGAGAACAGCGTAATTTTGGATGAGATCCACGAAGTAAGCCACTTCATCCTTGCTCATTGGCTTTTTGCTCTTCTGCAACAGAAAATAAGTCTGTCATGTCACATTCACAAGATACTAATTTTCGATTTCGAATCTCTTTCATCACAAGCGGTGGGCGTGTTATTAATTATTTATCAATAAGCTATAATCATGTTATAAAACTTACCACATCCATGTCTAATAATGTCTATTTTAAAAGATTTTCTACGAAGGTGTCCCCTTTCTTTAATATTTTTCACAACAAACACAAACAAAACAATTTTGACAGCTGAAATGGCGCGAGCGATATTTCGTCGACGACGTTTCGTTTCACTACGGTAAACTATAGCATTAGCAATGTTTATAAACCTAAAAATTGACACTAAATTAAGTAGGCTATAACGTACAACAGCAAAAGTAAATTTGACTCTATTCTATGTTTATTTTACATAGTTATCATATAATTATTTTGTAAAAACACCATATTTTTTATACCACAAAACGCATGTTTTTGTAAGAACGAAACGTAAAGAGGGCCATCGGTTATGCGCCAACGGACGACTGTTCGTCGCTGGTAGGAGAGGTAGGAACGTTGTGAAACACTACGTAACTACTCGTTATTGGTTAGGTAGAAACTAGCCGTAGCTTTTATACTATGACTGTCCGTTGGATATAGAAACCGGGCATTAGTGTACTGGACGCTCGTCATTCTGTAGTTTGAATCTTCTTTAAAAATTCATACCACTAAATTCGTACTCATAGCACAAAGTCTCTTTACTTTCGGCTAGATTATTGTTTATTATTTAGTAACATATTTCCTATTTTCCAGCATGAATCAGCAAAAATAGTAGCAAAGTAACCGTTTTAGAACGAGAATGGCGAAAAAGATATTTTTTTGATGTGTTGGTTCAATATTATTTTTAGTAGCATTGGCCCCTTTTGGTACAAAAGTAGCAATATCTCAGTTTTTTACCCTACAAAATTTCAACGTTTATTATCATTTTAGGAAGCTCTTGAAATGGACATGTTTTTAAAGTAGCTGGCATCTTAGGTTTCCTTATCTTTTTTTTTAACCACAGCAGCTCAAACTTTGCATAATAATTTGAAAAATTAAAATTTTCTACTTTAAACCTGCCTTGAAAATTACTGGTCCTAGTTACCAAAATATTTCAAACGGTGTTCAAAAAAGCTACTTTTTTTTAGTATATTCCAAAAATAAAAATAAAAAAATTGTTAAAATTGTGGGCACAAAGTCCAAAAATGTGAGCAAAGATACAATTTTTTCCAAATTTACAAAATATTAAATATTTTCCGAACGGGTCAAATTAGAAAAAAAATAAAAAATGTTTCTGATAGGCCTTGACTTGCCGCATAAGCACCTTTCAGGTTATCCACTCATTATGGGACACCCTGTAGAAAGGCCATGCAGTTCGCGGCCTTATCATATATCTACTTGCTGATGAAAATAACCACATATGCTGCTATTGGCCCACTACTGAACATGGACGTCCGGGCGTCCCCTCAAGAGTGTCACAGCTCCCTGTCTTCGCATTCAGCATCTGCCTTCTTTTGTCATTAATAGAAATCAGAAAGGGTTTTCTTCTTTTTTTATTCCACTTAGGTGTCATAGGCTGCGGTAAGCGTTTTCAAGCATGCGGCCCGCCTGATGGAAAACGGTTACCGTAGCCTATGGACGCCTGCAATATAAGGGTGAAACAAATACGAAGAAACAAACGCCGTTGAACTTTAGTATGTAAATAGTAAACGTAGAATGGCCTCAACACGACTCCAAATGTGCACCATTGTTCTACAAACACAAGAGACGTTGAAATCAATATCTGATGAATATTTGAAGCCGTCTACGATCAGCCTTTCTATGTATACCTGCTGGTTACCTGAATTTAATTCGGATCAGTATGCTATAGGTACGGGACGCTGTAGCTAGTGTTTAAGACGAGAGTAGGCCTAAAATATTCAATGAATGGTGTAAATTTCGCTTAATAGTTTTAAATCTATCTACTATTTTTAAATAATAGCTCATAAATTGTCATTGTGGTCAAGAAATTGGCACCAATTTCACATTCTTTATAACCATTGTAAAGCTAGTTCTTTATTTGATGGTTCCTTGTCCGATTTTTCTATTAACACGGAATTTTTTACAATGATTCTTTGATTACCTATACCATTGTATTTCTATTTTCATATTGCTTTTCTGCAACTTGTTGAAAAACAGACTATAGATTTATCCTTGATTTTTGCGCCGACCACATCCATAGCTCATTATGGAGGCCTCTGTCCAGCAGTGGACAAATATAATATGGCAGATGTTGTTGATGACATCTAAGTATAGAAAAGTTTTGAAAATATCTTCTAAAACGTATTCAATTCAATTATTGGTATAAACGTACATACTCGTATATAATCAGAACTTAAACAATCGGGCCCAAGGATTACCGGCACAATCTTATAGATTGTACCCTACAAATCCACCGATGATGGGACTAGCCCCCAATAACCCTCTAATTCCACTCGATAGAATAACAATGTTTATAAAACGATCCTGGTTTTCATCATTATTTTCGGGATTTAAAACTTTATCCCCAGTAAATTACTTTATCAAAAAACCTTCTCTTCGTGATTCAAGATTTATTACCACCTCAATTGCCACCTCAATTCTTCAGCCAATAACTCTATGTATATCTGTGCCGGAACATGCTTGTAAAGTTGCAGCAAGAGCCAACTGTGACATAATACTAGTACTTCAGAAAAACAAAGAGAAAGAAAACCACGTTCGTGGCCTCTTCGCAATCTAGTACGCACGGTGAAAATGGAAAAACAACCTCGCATCGTCTGTAGCGCTCGCGGCGAGCTCCAAGCTTTGTCTTGCGGACGGAATCAAATCTCATTAGCCTTTAGTGCACGCCTAAGAGGTGCAGACGTTAGCTAACTACGAATGAAACGCTCAAAACCTAATTGGCAAGCCTCGCCGGGACCACGGGTCGATATCAAGCTTAAGAGGCGCTACGACAACACCTCATCACAGATAAAATTTGGTAGGTAATTGTAAAAGTCATAAACTTAACGGCCCCAGCCCGGGCGGAATTTCCCTTAATAGAGTATGACAGTAGAATAATAATTCCGACACCTGCCAAGGCTGTTACTAGCATGTCACTTTCACGGTAATAGCCCCGTGGAACGTGGCTACTGCTGAAATCTTTTAGCCTTGTCAACAAAATAAGAAGCTCTGATGTTACACGAATTTTGGGGGCAAAAAACTCTGAACGAATTGCCAGTGATACATTTTCTATCGCACATTCCGACTGACACTATCGATCATTGGGGCAGATAGTTTTTGTTAGATTGATAATGATCGGGTCGTTTAATTTCTCTTAATGCGGGAGAAAGGAAATTTTACGAATGGGATATTAAAACACGCTATCGTATACCGGACACCCGCATTTAATTCGATACGCATCTTCAACAAATAATCAGGGTAGTTAACGTTATTAAATATGCTAAATCAAGGGACAGCATATTCAATTCTCCGGCTCCCTGTTGCTTAAGTTATTTTCTGATAGATTTAATGAACGTCGAAACGGTCTTGTATTGGTATATACACCCGGGGTCCGGTTTCTGATGCCGGCATGAACACGCTCGTAATTCTTTCAACGGATGACAATGTCGTTTATTAATGTTCGCCAATTTAGTGTGTGCGTCGGTTGCTAGGATCGTCGGTGAATGAACGGTAGTGAGAACACGAGAGGGCGTCGTTTCGTGGTGTCGCTTGTCCCGACAACACGGGGAAGTGGCTTGCTGCCAATCCACGATAGCTATCGGCACGGATATTGTGTTCTCAACGTAAGAGCAAAGATTGCGCATGGAACCTTTTTGCTTTTACCAGAAGTTTCAAATTCACTTTCCGCAAGCTAATGCAAGGGACCAATATCCAGGCACAAACGCTGATCACTCAGCAAGCCTGTTATCGTCACATTGCTTGTAGAGTACAAGCTAATGGAAGATAACATTTGCCAACCTTCGCCGGGTTATATGACTGCTTTTATTAACAATCGCTGAAAAATATCTATAACAAAACTGATCTTAAGACGGACTGCCTATGTCGTTACTCGGTAAAGACATAGGCATAACATTTCCCGGGCAAAATTGATTGAATTTCGCTTGGTTTGGTTTTGGTTGGCAGCCAGAACATTATTCATAAACATTTGCTCTGAAAGCAAACGAACGTGACTCCGGTTTTATTATCAAAATTATTAAATTTGATACGAAATAGCCAATGCCATTCAACAAATCAGTCCAAATACGGCTCGATTAATTTGTTTTATTAAAAAAAAACATTAAATCGCTTTTACGTACGATAACGACGGCCATTAACATAAAATTAGCAATTCGCGTTGTTTATGGAAATAGATTAAAAATCGAATAAAAATTCTGATCATATTAAAAGGAAGCAAGCAACATTGTGAGTTATTTTTCAGCCGTGGATTATTGAAATAAAGTATCAAAGGTAGAAACGGTGCGTGACCTAAGATCTGGTGAGTATCTGGCGCAGCGCATCAGCCGCACAGCGAGGCAATGTAGCCAGCTTCTTGAGGACTGATATGGATTAGTTGAAATTACTAGATTGTTCGCAGCAGTCTGCAACTCAACTGTTATGTTTCAATTATAAATAATCGTTCTAATTTGTTTTACACTCTTTGATTGCACCTTATTTATTTGTTAATAAAGTAAGAATTGCATGTAATAAAGCGTAATTGGCTGTGGAGAGTAAGGTAGAAAGCCCTACTATAGGTATATAGCGTATCTAGATGAAATCACATGTTCGCTACAGACCGCAGTAGCGCCTTCCTCGGTCGCCGCGCAGTCTGTCGAATAATTTGCGCTGTTCAACCGACTTCAAATACTTCCTTATTATGTGTGCCGGACTTTTTTCTAAGAGAACCAATTTTAATGATCCTTTTATATTTGGTACTCACTTGTTCCCATATAAATTTGATCAAGATCTGAGCTGTAGTTCTTGTGTTATCCTTATGAATAATATTATCACTACATTGTATAAAACAAAGTCGCTTTTTCTGTCCCTATGTCCCTATATCCTTATGTTCCTTTGAATGCTTAAATCTTTAAAACTACGCAACGGATTTTGATGTGGTTTTTTTTTACCAATAAGAAAACCGCGCAAAGCCGGGGCGGGTCGCTAGTATTTAACATAATGCATATTTAACCGAGTTCGATTGATAATCACTACAGTGTATAAAACAAAGTTGCTTTCTCTGTGCCTATGTCCCTTTGTATGCTTAAATCTTTAAAACTAGTCAACGGATTTAGATGGGTTTTTTTTAATAGATAGACTGAGTCAAGAGGAAGGTTTATACGTATAATAAAACCGTGCGAAGCCGGGGCGGGTTGCTAGTATAATATTATATCGACGTTGATAATATTCTTAATTTTGGTATTAAAATTTAAGAAAAAAACGTGAATTCGTTTACTCATAGTTTTATAAAACACATTAAATTATATGTAGACGAATAATATGATGACTCAGTTGTCTGCAAACCAGCCTGAATCACATCAAATGTCATATCAGAGCCGGCAAAAGTCAAAAGTCATAAGTGTTATATCATTAAACTTTAATACGCGGCTTATGTTATGAGCAAAGTCGTACTTAGTTGGTCTGGTTTTGTGGTAAACATTTTAAGCTTAGAGACAAAAGAACACATCATTTAAAAGTTCTCTGAAGGTTACAGACGCCCTTTCTGTTCCACACTCTTTTTGAAATTGGAATTTAAATTGAAAATACGAACTGAAAGCTTTTTCTGTTAACATCATCGACGTCGTTTATATGCAAAACTTTCATATGGATACGTCCATGTAGTTATCAAAGCTAATAAACAGAATATCTATGTTGCAGTGCGCTGCGTTCGCATGGTTGGGGTCTCGATTGGCATATCGAAGTCATTATCTGCACACACGAGCAGGATCCTTATTCTAATAAATTAATCGCTTGACTATAAATGGTATCGTCTCAGGAAGACACATTATACCACGTTGGTCTTTGTGACCACTAATATCTGTTTTCGTATTTCTAATATCTCCCTAAAATCGACAAATTAAAACTACACAGGCATTCAAAAACGCTTATCATACTGAACGTTTGATATTTTAAAAATTCCTTTGCTTGACACAATAATAAGGTAAAATAAGTGGCGGCGCCAGTGTGCCTCAGGGTAACGCCTCAATGAAAGAAACTACAGATGGAAGGACTGTTAATATTGAAACCATTATATTAATGTCACCGTGCTAATGCACGTGATTTCTAGAGTTTCCTTCATTTATTCTGTCGGACTATTGACGTTCCTTTGACGATACCATTGTCATAGAAAATCAAATAATTTGCAGAATTCGGCCCCAGAATCGTTTAAATGTCAATTACAAGTATATGCAGCATAGAACGAATATCGATTAGGCATCCAATATCGTACAGCGGCGGCGGCGGCGGCGTGCCAACATGGTATACCCCGTTATTGTTGTTATTAATCCGAGTAATTTATGCTCTAATAGACTTGTAACACCGGTTAATACATTGCGCATGTTATGAATACAAATTCGCAATCAAGACGAGACATCCTGATTTTAAGAGCATTAACGAGAACTGTACGGATTACGCCGGGAACGGATGAGCTCGACAAACCTATCTGTTCCTTCATGCTTCGCTTCATCCATAGATGTCTCCCACGAACATTGTGTTTTCTGTCTCGCTGGAGATTTATTTTGTACAATCTCGAAAACGCCGCGTGCTCTCCCTACTCGTTCAATGAAAACTTCATCGTGGATTTAAGAAAAATAGTCGAGTGGCACTCGGGGATTGCCTTGTGTCCGTAATACAATTCTTTTGAAACATAAAGCTGTT
Organism: Eupithecia centaureata; assembly: GCA_944547425.1. NCBI lineage: Eukaryota > Metazoa > Arthropoda > Insecta > Lepidoptera > Geometridae > Eupithecia > Eupithecia centaureata. Next base: position 5,661,884 of record OX155679.1, read on the forward strand.
TGTTTTCCTTCGAAAATTGAACGGGCCGACGACGCACCTGCATAAACAAGGGACTTGGATCGGCTCGAATATAAAACAAAAGTTCTCGGTCGAGCTTCGCTTGCCAGAATACGATACGGCGCGCGATAAAAATGACTCGTTTATGGATTTATGGGTAACCCATGAATGAAGTCACATACGTTTTGTTTAAACGACTGGACTTTGTCTTAACTGCATAAGTACCGTATATTTGACCCCTTTGGGTTAACTGACTTAACCTGTTTCGTTGCTGCAAGCGCAATTCTTGGAAACAGTAAGACCTCATGCAAAAGCATGGAACACTGCATCTGATTCTTTGCGTTGATTTGTTACTGCGAGTGCTTATTATTCGAGGCGTTGAGAAGGGTTTTCTGCGAGGATCAAGAGTCGAATTCTGTCTTTTCTGAAGCAATTTAGCTGATGTTATCTGTGGACCTTCACGAACGCACGCTGAATACAAACACAATTGTCATTTCGTTTTCGACCAATCCAATGCTTACGTTATCTTACTACAGTACAAAAGACAAATGGAAAAAAGTCCGAAATGAAAATAACTTAAGAATCACACTAATGTTATAATGCTAAAGATTAGACATTCGATGTATGTTACCCCTTCAAGCCAAAGCTACTGAAAGAATAAGGCTGAAAATTTGCATACAGGAAGCCTCGAAATTTCAAACATTTTATAAAAGATTCCCTAGAAGCAATGCATGCGAGGCACAAATTATAATCATTATGAGCACGCCTTCATCCACTGATGAACATGTCTTCTGCAAATGAGGGGTTTTTACCATAATTACTACGATTAGCAGGCGTGTTTGTAATCGCAATAGAGTTATTAAAAATACACAGAAGGAAGCTACTGTCTTTCCTCTGATAGAATCTCCTCAGTCGGTTTGCTTTTACTACATCTGGCTATGTTGGATGGATCGTTTTATACGCTACTTCTAATTAAAAACAAATCTATACATCTATATTTATCATCCACAGGTGTGGTCTTCACGCAGACTTCACTGAGCTGACGGCCTGCGTCGGCGGAGAGCTGGACCGGCATGAGGGCTCGGCGGTACATCGCCGGTATTTCTACATCACACTCCTGAGAGAACCTGTCGCTAGGTAAGCATCACCAGGACTTCAAGATTGATAGTCTGTTCTGTCAAGATGACTAGAGACGTGAGATTCGTAGCAAAGCAAGGCAACTTAGCATGGCATTTTTGTGCTCCTCTTCTTTCTGTTTTTCCACTGAACGGCCATTACTCATCCCTTCCTATATCCTGTCATCTAGTTAATCTAAATCCTTTTCTCCCTTTAGGTACATGAAGAAGAAGATAACTGTAAACTGAACCCTCGTAAATCTCGTCTGTATTGGATTGTTCTGCCAAATAAGAAGTGTGATGTTAGTATATCAATCTTATTACAAACTCTCCACCGAAAATATGGGTCAAAACGTTTGCGGTCTGTTTGTTATTTTAGAAGCATAAGACCCGAAGGATCCGAGACACGTTTACTTTGGCACGAGTTTGTATAATTGGACAGAACCCAGTCAAAGCTAATTGATTCTTCGGAATAGCCCCCGGTTACTATGTAAAGGAATTTCCAAATGATATTTTCCGTAAAATGAGGGTGTAAATTCTGACAGGCGGGCGACTCGAAACTCTTGACCGGCCCCCCTATTACGGATCTCGCGACCAGTTTGCAACAGGCGTAAATCGCGCAATCTTCGCTGTCAAACGTCAAATTTGTATTAGCTATCAGCAGCGACAGCGACCACAGCAATCGATCGCAAGGTCTCCCTCTGCCGGACAATCGGTGAACTAAAAAATGCATTCTTTTCGTCTTCTGGCTACAATTTGGTATTACGTAGACACTTTTGACAGCAACACGACAGCGGTAGCAAAGCAATTTAAACTGTCAATTAGCAACAACCCCAGCGGCTGTTTTGTTGGCGATTGCTTACTGATTGTGACGAAAATATTTAGAGAATTTTGTGTTGTGATTCTCTAAGAAAATAATAAAAACCTCAAAAATTCGAAACCTTTTAAAAATAAAGTTGAGTTTCAGTGTCTCGCAATTTATTACAGCTAAGAACATTAAGTATTCTATAAATTATACTATCAAGGCATTCTAAAAATCAATACTTTGTTATAAATTGATAGTTTTGTTTCAAGTAAGTGTACTTACTAAAATAAATAGGTAATTGTTTGTTTCATAGATGGCACGCACTGTGATACTCATTGAGGGTCTAGATGGCGAAGAAAGGCGAGATGAACTTAGGTATTGAGGGATCTCTGAGATTTAGTTTGCGGCGAAATCTCAAAGATCAAGGTAATCCCTTGACAGCTATTGAATTTAGAGCCCATTACAGGCTCTCTAAAGAGTTATTATCTCAATTGTGCCAAGAACTCAAACCTCATATGCCTGCACAGCAAAGACAAACAAAAGTGAGCTTGGAATGTAAGGTATGGTACCTATATGTATATCTAGCTTATGAACATAAATTCAATTTATGTTAAAGTCTTATGGAACCTTGCCTTAGTACCTATACAGTTCCTAATATATGGTTTTTGATTACAGCTTCTAACGGCCCTCTCATATTATGCCACTGGATTATATCAAAAACCAGTTGGTATGAACTTTCTTCATGGCTGAGTCAACCAAGCGTTTCAATTGCTGTGAAATAAGTCACCAAAGCACTGAATAATATTAGTATTTTGCAGAAATACATAAGATTTCAACAAACATGCGAAAAGAGGCAGACAATATAATAAATGGGTGTGTTTTTTGTTATTTCTAAGTTTATTGCCCAAATATCACCAACCATTAACTAGTAAAACTAGTAGCACTAGTAAAATAATAATAAAAACTTTTTATAACAAAGATTTATTGCCCAAATTTCATCATAATTTATTGTATAATAACAGTTTTTATTACTAACTAAACAAAGAAAATTACAATCAACAAATAGTACTTAACAAATTACAACTAGTTACAATTGAAACAATTCAGCTAAGTGTTGTGATGTTCATATGTTTTACAGGTTTGTGATTTGAATATCTTAAATGTTGATGCAACCTTATGAGGGGCCAGCCATGATGCATTCATCTGGCGTCAATCAGAAATAAACCCACACATTCAACAACTCTTTGCCATTAATATTGATAGTAAAATTATATTTATGCTTATTTAATCTTTGATTTCTTTGCAGGTGACTTAAGGTATCCTTTGAGGCCTTGGCTTCTGACCCCTATAGTTAATATTAATATTATACTAAAGTCCACTGCACAGCAAGGAACACTGTGTCCTGCATAACATGGCGACGGCAACGAGACAGTCATCCTATTCCTGAGCTATCACCCACAGACTCCCAAGCTGAAAGATATCAGCTTGTTGCTGATATCTTTCAGCTTGGGAGTCTGTGATCAAGTTGAGGACCTGAATGTATCCCAGATGCTAAAAAATGGCCGTCGACAAGAAGGTTGTGGAATAACAGAACGTAGCTCTGCATCACTATTTATATATATGTCACAAAAAGTTAAAGTGAACAGAAAATCAATAAACACCTTATTTCTTATATTATTTTGTCAATTATTTATAGTACTTAATATAATTTACTTGTCTATGTCCTATTTTATAAGCCTTACTAAATAAAGTTATTGATTTCTAATTATTGGGAAACTCCTTAAGTCTAATGTCATCTTATAATAATAAATAATATCTGATTTCTTTTTATAACTAGAAGCACCTCGCGGCTTCGCCCTCGAACCAGAGTTTTCTTTCATATAAATTTCAGAAATTTATTGCACATAGGAATTATAGTGTAAAAATAAAAATTGTGTCTTTTATTCACTCCATAGACTATTTATACCAAGTTTTGAGTGAATCAAACCAGAAATAATTATTTTCCATACAAACTTTACTACCCCATTTAACCACTTCAGACGTAAATTTTTCAAAATGTACTCTCCTATATGTTATTCTAGATCCTAATCTATTAAAATTAAAATTTTATTCTAAATTACTTAAGTAGTTATGGAGATTAACTACCTCTAACAAACATTCACACAGACTATATAAGATATAGTTTTAAGCGAGACAAAACAATTTTTTTTTTTTTATAAGTTGTTAAATAATTTGTTGAAAAGAACAGTCTGCTCATGCAATGCTTGTGCGATAGAGAGAGATGCCTCCTGCAGACGGAGAGTCGAAAAGAGCTGTTCGTGACGATGCTGAAAATAAAAATAACAAGATTAGAAAAGGAACAGATTGTCATATAGATAGTCAAACTAGGTACAAACAAAATAACTAATATTTTTTTTACTTATCCTATATATCCAACTAATTTAAAAACGCGAAAGTGTGGATGGATGGATGTTTGTTACTTTTTCACACAAAAATTACAAAATGGATTTGGATGACATTTGGCACAGAGATAGATTATAGTCTGGAATAACACACTGGTTATATTTAAATGGAAATGGAAATTACCGCGGGTGAAACCGCGAGGCTCTGCTAGTACATATATGATATTTTTACTTAATACTATTATGATTAAAATTACTTTGAAATAATGATATTTTACCTTGTGTACTAACAACCACTTCATCCTGGTAATCAATATTTTCTAAAATATTTTCACTTTTACTTTGAGTTGCCTGAAAATAAGAAGATTTATTTAAATCATTGAACAGCACACTTCACTAGGTATTAAATTCATTTATAATGTAGCATGGAATGTAGTGTTATAACATAAATTAAAGTGAAAAAAATATATTGAAGTGTAAAAATGCAGGCACTCTTTGCTGGATGTTACAGCACCCTCGCCGATAATTGCCAGGATCTTTCGGTTCGTTTCTGACAATGGGACAAGGGTAGCCCACCACCAGTTCCAGAAGCTTCGCGTCTTCTTGTGGCACTATTTTTGGTTTTGTACTTCAAGTCTGCCTAATACTTAAATAAAAAGAACACCGTTACTGTACCTGAGTTAACCCAAGCATGGGCATGGTATGTAGGTACAACAAGGATTCAAACACGTATCCACCGCTGGCCAGTGTTTGTTGCACCTCCGCCGTGAGTGTTTAGCCTGGCAGCGAGATCATTCCACTCACGATCTATTTGTCTCCTTTGACCTCGCTCCCAAGCCAACGCCTTTAGCAAGGGCCGAGTGCGACATTAAATGTTGCAGCAATTCCTCTAGCTGGACGCCTGATACTCGATGTTCCACTGAAATTATAAGAACATGAAAGAGTCGGTAGGTAAACAAAACCAAGCATTAGAATTAATTTGAACACTTACTTTTAGATCCTAAATCCAAGAGATTTCAATTCCAATTCTATTTTCACAAAAGAAAACAATAAATTTATTTGGAGAACCCTCAGAACCACACAAAACAAAACGTAAACAAAAGAAACGACGAACAGAATATAAATTTTACCACAGATAACGTTAAAACTTCAACTATTTGTTTCCCCCAATTGCTACTCGGTCGCAAGTGGCGCTAGTGTTCACGGGTAATGTGCATTCTACGACAACTTTGCGATAGGCGGGCGATAGGCGGACGATAGCTTCCGTAATACAGTTTTCTTGTAACAGTTTGCGACCGATCGCGTAGCCGTCGCGGTCGCTCGTCTGTCGCAGTCGCTACTGCAAAGTTTAAGCTAATAAGCCTACGGGTTCGCCGAAATAAAATATGAAATTGGATATTTTTTTGTAAATAATAAATTCCCTGTGCGTGCTCTTGCGATAACTAGTAAAGTGAGCTACCCTCATTTCGTGCCCGATTCCAAATGAATGATGACGCGGATGCGGGTTAGCAAATGCGAAAACTAGTTTTACTATTTGATAAGCTACCAGCTAGCAGTATGTACGGCCTTTTTATTCAATTAAACTTACGGCTATGAACTTTAAAAACTATTTATTGTTTAGACGTTGAGGTCTATTTTCTGATATAGTGTAGTAACTAGAGTTAATGATATTATAATGTTCTTTGTTGTGCTACCACTATACCAGGGTTCGAGTTGGAGGCTTTAAGCTTTTCAATTGGATTAGTTTGTCAGAACATTACATGTTCGTTTACCCAACTAATCCAATTAGCACTAAATTATTTGACTCAATGATCTCGAACTGTGTCAGTCAATGGTTTATCTTACAATAGTTGTAGTAATTCACTTCAAATAGTCTCAAATCCAATTTATTATTGAAATAGATAGTTTTTTTATTTAATTATATAATCTTAAGTAAGACAAATATGAAAAACTTTACGAGAAGTAATAGATCGTTATGACACGTTATTTGTGTCAAAATAAGGGAGATATAGATAATAGAACATGTTAAATGTTTTTGACGGCTTGAAATTTGGAGCGTTTCTTCCTTTTAGGGTGTAGGTACAGAAAGGAATTTTATAAACACGAATCCTTAGGGTTCTCAAATAAAGGTTAAATGTGAAACAAAAATGATCTGTATTTGAGGAACGGTAAACAGCGTCAAAATGTAACGTGTAGGTTCCCTTTATAAAATAAACAAACACATGTTTCAGCGTTTTCTGACGGTACGGTTGGTAATTCTTTCGGCTAGTCTAGTTCTAAATAGATGGTAGTGGTACCTAATAATATAATATAATTATTTAACACCATCTACATCAGCCTATATCTTCTATCTTCTTCTTCTTCTATATATATAAAAGAAAGTCGTGTTTGTTACAACACTTATAACTCGAGAACGGCTGGACTGATTTTTATGATTTTTTTGTTTTTGGATTTGTCTTCGCCGGGAATAGCATAACTATTATGTATAAAAATATGATATTTGACAAATAAATAAATTTCACCGCGGGCGACGCTGCGGGGCGCTGCTAGTTTGATATAAATGTAGGCCTCTCCTTCGGCCCCTGTCTAGCTTGCCACATCCAGCATCTGTCAGCAGTCTTTCGCAAATCATCCCACCTGGTTGGAGGGCGTCCTACACTAAGTTTGCTTAGTCGCGGTCTCCACGTAAGAACACGTTTACCCCAACTTTGGTTCACTGCCACCTCAGCTTGCTTATTCTTTGAGCTATGTTGATAACTTTGGTTCTCTGTCGGATGTATAATTTAACGCCCAATAGAAAATAATTGGTGATGTGATGTCATCAACCTGTGATAGATACAGATGGTGGAAGAACCAGTAAGATGTTGGTTCTCACAGAACGACATAATGTAATGTTTACCCAGTGTCGAGTTACATCTGGCATTTGTGATTCATCGCGCTCCGATTACTCAAACTAGTTTTAAAAAATGTTTTGAAATTCAAATGCCTTTAAAAGTCAACCTGGCGTATAATTATTTTCGTTTTAATGTAATTTATTGCAGCGGAACGCTATCAATCTGCCTTGCTACGTTATGTTAAAAAGTTTTCGCCGGTGAATCTATGGGTTTAAATTATTACGTCAGTTTAAGTGGCGCTTTAATAATTCATTACAGGTAGAAAAAGATAACGTAATTATACCTAATTGAATTTTTATCTGTATTTATGACGAATGAGTGTGACGTAAAAACAACAAATGTACCTACGTTACATTTATTGCTGTTGTGTCGCGTTTCCATGTACTCTGCTATGAATAATGTCAAACATTATTTATGCTGGACATAAAGTATGTAAATATAAATACATAATGCTGAAGAATAGGATTCGTTACGAATACATCGGGCAGAGAACCAAGGTTATTGAATAGCTCAAATAATTAGCAAGCTGAAGGGGCAGTGGGCCGGCGCGAAGAACTGATCACAAGTAGGGTAAATTTGTTGTTTATTGGAGACCGCGTCTTGGCAAACGTAGTGTAGGGCGCTCTCCCGCCAGGTGGGATGACGGCCTGCGAAAGACTGCAGGCAGATACTGGATGCGGCAAGATGGCATGGTGCTTATGGCGCTCATTAGGGCAGGTCTACGGTTGACTTCGTCCTATTTTAAAGTCTGGTCAAAATTAAAAACTATCGCAATTTGATGAAATAAAATGACTGTAAGCAGTTTACCCACAAACCTAGTTAATGCTAAAAAAACAACGTTTCATCAACGGGATGAGTGCGGTTCTATTAAAATATAAATAAATGAAATTCTTCAGAAAAAAATGTGACGAATGAAATGAGTTTCTTAAGATGAAGTCAAATAATATGATATCCCAATAGGCCTTAAACCTTTGTTCTTAAACAAGTAATTAAATACGTTCCCAGAAATTATACCAAAGAAAGCCAAAGTTCAAAAACCTTTGTTGTTAACTTTTCTCTTGTTCCGTTTGGCATAGGTACTTATCGTTAGAAATTCAAGATCCTATTTATTGGGGTAGCAACAGAAATCTAATCGGCAGAGAATATAATGGCGGCTTTTGTAATATTGATCATATTTTTATAACCACTTTTGAAAGATTTGGAAATGTTTGCTTTGCAAGTTTCCTTCAATATTAGTACATATTTATATATTCAGTACTTATTTTACTGGTTTTAATTATGTTCTATTGGTTGATGGTAATTTCTTTGCTAATAAAGATAAATAAATAAATTAAAATCCTAGATAATCCACACAGCATCATCTAGTACCAAGCTAAGCAGAGCTTTTGTTCTAGTTACTCATCTAGTAACATGAATTAACATTAGTTATAATAATTGAAAAAAGAATGACAATTTCAGAATAATTATAAAAAACATAACAATTTGAGACATTAAAATGTTTAAAATCGCAGTAAATTAAATATGGATTCGTTAATATATTATCTATGTATATTTATAATTTGCTTTTATTGTACTTATAAGTCATCTAGTCCTCGGGTTTCTTCCTGTGCGCCACAGAAGTGATCTGTATTGGTGTATGGCTAGAGTCGCTTGAATATTCCCGCCCTATAGTTTGTTAAACTCGTAATAAGGCTGTGTCCCCAGTAGGCAAACAGTGAGCGGCCGACTGAGTGAGCCGCAAATTTGTGGCAAACTGCGTACAGTGAGCGCAAACTAGCAAACTGTGAACACTCAATTTAAAATATATGGAAGGGCGTACTGAACTGATATGCCGCAAACTCAGTCGGCCGCTCACTGTTTGCCTACTGGGGACACAGCCGAACTGTCAGTAGATACCGCTTATTGTGCTAAAGCAGGAGTAGGCTTCCAAGAAAGGTTACCGAAAAATAATATACAGATGTCTTCCAATTTATTCATGAGAGCCGTGTTTTCCTCGCGCTTAAGTTTTTGTTTATCCATTTTCCACCGAAATATACCTTAACATCAGTCTCATTAGCGTACTTATTAGTATGCCAGTAATGAACTTAAACGTTCTCAACTTGTTAATTGTAGACTTCGTATTTAATATAAATTGTTCTTAAGATGTCTTCTCACTATGGCAAGGAACGGTCTTGTATTTGTTTTTTTATTTTTAAAGTAAACTTAATTACGTAATAAAATTCCAGCCAAGCTTTTCAATAGTTTGTCGGCAGCAACTCTCGTGGCCATTTACTGACTAGTATTATTAACGCGATAGTTTGTTTGCCCAAAGTCTTAATCGAACTTGCAACCTGCATCGCAGGCGGACCTTGACCACCGCGCCACATCGGTCTATTCTGTTTACTGTGAAACGACTGATCATATTTTAACAATCCTTAGACTTTCTGAAAAATTAATAATCTTATAAATGTTTCTACTTCAGCGGGACTAATAACCTTCCCTCAGTTTGGGAATTCGCTACCAATTGGGCTACGAAGTCAAGTGGCCGACGAGTAGAAAATCTTTGAGACATCCTAAGGACAGGACTCAAGAGTCAAGTCCTTAGCTCCACTTAAGGAGAAACATACAGGGTGTAAAAAGACTACTCTCGAAAATAATAAATAAATACAGGTAGCAATCAAGACCAGGATTCTGAATTATATGTACAATATGTTAGAACAAATTTGGAAAAATTAGCGTTCTTCGTATTTTATTTTTTTATCAACCCATAGTACAACACTAAGAAAGAATATCTATTCGAATAAATCATAAATAAAAACAAATTTAAAAAAATAAAAATAAACTGAGACCTCTGAGACAAGTGACAGTGCTAGCAAAATAATTTATAATCTTGAAACATTTTTATCTTCGTCTATAAACTTTAGATAGGTCCTCGAATTTTCAGTTTCAAGTTTAGGGGTGCTCCGCCACTTCCCTTCGTTTTCGGTAGTTGACTTCTTAACCCTTTATACCTATGCTTTATCTAAGCCACGAGCAGAAGCCCTTTCTGTGATCAATGAAGTACATATTTATAGTTATGTCTGCGATATATCTCATATGTTTTTTCTAATATCTTATGGTTTTGTCTTCCCAGGTATCTGTCGGAGTACAAGCATGTAAAACGGGGAGCGACATGGAAAGGATCGAGACACTGGTGCCAAGGACGCACTGCAACTGGTAAATATACTTAATATCACTACATAGTATAAAACAAAGTCGCTTTTTCTATCCCTATATCCTATGTCCCTTTGAATGCTTAAATCTTTAAAACTACGCAACGGATTTTCATGCGGTTTTTTTTAATAGGTAGTGATTTTAAACTGCCAGAGTTGAGCGAATTAACCACAAAATTTAACTGTTTAATATTAATTTCTCGAATACAATAAATAAATAATGCTGGACAATCCACACAGTATCATCTAGGTCCAAGCTAAGCAGAGCTTGTGTAATGGTTGTGTAAAGAGTGTAAAGACAGCTTAAGCTTAGGGATTATTGGTGTCCAGGTAAAAATGAAACTTTTTAAAGATTCTCCTGCTACAGAGTTTCCGTATAAAATTGCTAACAAAGAGATAAAGTCGCAGAAAGATTTCCCAAAGCGGTACTTATAAGAAATTGGTAACCTACAATTGTACGAAATGAAACTACCGCACGTATAAAAAGAAACGGGAATGGGTGGACTTGAAACTTGTCACCAAATACAAATTGGTCAATGGAGACTAAAGTTGAAAGAAAAAGTTAGGAAATGAAGATGGGAAAAGAAAGGAAAGGTCTCAGGTTAGTCTCTCAGGTTTAGAATAACGATTTTCAATGGAAATTGCAGTATCAAGTTATTTCATTGTTTTTAGGGTTCCGTATCCAAAGGGTAAAACAGGACTTTCTAAGACTCCGCTTTCCGTCCGTCTATCTCGAGGCTGTATCTCATAAACCGTGATAGCTATACAGTTGAAATTTTTACAGATGATGTCTTTCTGTTGCCGCTATAATAAAATATTTATTATTATTTACATAATTAAGGCGTTACCCCGTGCGAGTCACACTAGCCACTTCACTACATAGTATAAAACAAAGTCGCTTTCTCTGTCCCTATGTTCCTATGTATGTTATCTTTAAAACTACGCAACGAATTTTTATTGTGTTGTTTTTAATAGATAGAGTGATTCAAGAGAAAGTTTTATATATAAAACCGTGCGAAGCTGGGGCGGGTCGCTAGTATTATATCTTATTAAGATAAACAAAAGAAATTTAAAAAATCTAACGTTTTGTTTGTGATACTTATTGTAGGCGTTTTATATATATATTTTTATAGTTTTATTTTGCCTATTTAGGAATAGTTACGAAGTTGGTTTGGTGACCACCAAACTCATTTTAGTTTCTCGGGGTGGCGCCTTAATTTTATCGTATAGAGCCAACAGCAAGGGAATAAACGTATTATCACATAATCACGCATAATCACAGTGAGATAAAAATCTTATAATTAAGATTTAAAAATAAAACGTATTTGTTAAAACAAAACAAGTTCAAATATACAAGCGAAAAACGTTACATTTATAAAGAAACCACACATGTTGTAGATTGTAGTTACAGAAACGTGTTGTTTGAGTACCCGTAAAAGTTAACGTTCATTCTCGAATGCATTGTTTTGTAAACTCGCTTTTCTTTGTAAAAACTAAGCTCGCAGTGTCTGCTTTCCATAATACGTAAAAAGCAAATGAAAGGCCACGCCTCGAGCTTCAAGTAGAAATATATATTTAAAATAATATACAGCGAAATTTTATATAAACTAAATGAAATAATAATAACGCTGAACATAGTTTTGAACAGTAACTAGTTCAGAGGCTTATGCACTCATAACTGCCTGTAAAATTATTATAATGTCAATAAAAACCATTTTTACAACAAATAAAAAAAATATAGGGACCTACTGTGGAAATTGTCAATATCGTCTAGCCCCAAGCTAAGTCGAGCTTGTGTTATGGGAACTATATAACTGAAATCCTTAATACATTTATTTACATTATACTACATAGATATATTTTTTAAAATGTAAATAGAAAATTCTGAACAAATCCAGTATTTGTCCCGAGGCGGGAATCGAAACGCAACCTCCAGTGTTGAGAGCGGATCCTCGCCCGCCACGGCACTGGGGTCGTTTTACAATATTAGAGATTCTTGGAGTCTCAAGTTGAAAGAACGTTGAATGTTGGACAACGAAATGGAATTTCTCATGACACCTCCAATGAGATCATATGGCACTCCTAGTCCAATTATTATCATACTAGTATTAAACCGCGGCTTCGCACGCGTTTTTCTATGGAAATGTTTCAAGGCATAGACAATCCACACAACATCACCTAGCCCTATATCTATCTATCTATACTTATAATAAAACTGTAACAGGTCCAATTCTGTACATTGAAGATATTTTGAAAATTTTTTTTGGAGGGCACTTTATTATCGATTCTCAAGCCAAAACTGTAATTTTTTTCATTCATGTCTGTCTGTCTGTCTGTCTGTCTGTCTGTCTGTCTGTATCGTAAACGCGCATCACGCCGAAACTACTTGATGGATTGAAATGAAACTCGGCATGATTATAGGCCATACTACGAGGAAGGACATAGGATACTTTTTATCCCGGATTTCAGTAAGGTTCTCATGGGAGAGGGTATGAAAATAAAATTCCTTTACCGCGCATCACGCCGAAACTGCTTAATGAGTTGGAATGAAACTCGGGACGATTTGAGTTCATAGTACAAGAAAGGACATGGGATACTTTTTATCCCGGAATTCGGTAAGGTTCCCCTGGGAGAGAGGGTGAAAGGAAAAATCTTTAACCACGCATCACGACGGAATTGAATGAATTCGAATGGAACTCGGGACGATTGGACATGGGATACATTTTATCCCGGAATTCAGTTAGGTTCCCCTGGGGTATACGGGTTTTCAAAAATTTCTCACAGCATCACTGAACGACGCGTGTGTACGCGTCGTTCAGATGCTGTGAGAAATTTTTGAAAACCCGTATAGCCCAGGGGAACCAAACTGAATTGAACTGATAAACGCGAAAGTTTGTAAGTATGAATGGATAGATGGATGGATGTTTGTTACTCTTTCACGCAAAAACTGCTGAACTGATCTGGATGAAATGGCACAGAGATAGATTATAAGCTGGAATAAGAAATAGGCTTTATTTTATCTCGAAAATCCCACAGGAAAGGGAATTACGCAAGTAAAATCGCGAGTACTCCAAATACTAATCATGCGCAGACGAAGTCGCGGGTACCAGCTAGTACTTATAATAAAACTGTAACAGGTCCAATTCTGTACATTGAAGATATTTGATGATGCTGTGTGGACTGTCCAGAATTATTTATTTATTTATTTATTTATTTATTTTATTTTGAAAATTTTTTTTGAAGGGCTCTCTATTATCGATACTCAAGCCAAAACTGTATTTTTTTTCATTCATGTCTGTCTGTCTGTCTGTCTGTCTGTCTGTCTGTCTGTCTGTATCGTAAACGCGCATCACGCCGAAACTACTTGATGGATTTAAATGAAACTCGGCATGATTATAGGTCATACTACGAGGAAGGACATAGGATACTTTTTATCCCGGATTTCAGTAAGGTTCCCATGGGAGAGGGTATGAAAGTAAAATTCCTTTACCGCGCATCACGCCGAAACTGCTGAATGAGTTGGAATGAAACTCGGGACGATTTGAGTTCATACTACAAGGAAGGACATGACATACTTTTTATCCCGGAATTCGATAAGGTTCCCCTGGGAGAGAGGGTGAAAGAAAAATTCTTAAACCACGCATCACGACGGAAGTGAATGAATTCGAATGAACTCGGGACGATTGGACATGGGATACCTTTTATCCCGGAATTCAGTTTGGTTCCCCTGGGCTATACGGGTTTTCAAAAATTTCTCATAGCATTTGAACGACGCGCGCGCGTCGTTCAGATGTTGTGAGAAATTTTTGAAAACCCGTATAGCCCAGGGGAACCAAGCTGAATTAAACTGATAACGCGAAAGTTTGTAAGTATGAATGGATAGATGGATGGATAGATTGATAGATGGATGGATGTTTGTTACTCTTTCACGCAAAAACTGCTGAACGGATCTGTATGAAATTTAGCACAGAGATAGATTATAAGCTGTAATAACACATAGGCTTATTTTATCCCGAAAATCTCACGCAAGTAAAATCGCGAGTACTCGAAATACTAATCATGCGCAGACGAAGTCGCGGGCACCAGCTAGTACTTATAATAAAACTGTAATGGGTCCAATTCTGTACATTGAAGATATTTTGAAATTTTTTTTTGGAGGGCACTCTATTATCGATACTCAAGCCAAAACTGTAATTTTTTTCATTCATGTCTGTCTGTCTGTCTGTCTGTCTGTCTGTCTGTATCGTAAACGCGCATCACGCCGAAACTACTTGATGGATTTAAATGAAACTCGGCATGATTATAGGTCATACTACGAGGAAGGACATAGGATACTTTTTATCCCGGAATTCAGTAAGGTTCCCATGGGAGAGGGTATGAAAGTAAAATTCCTAACCGCGCATCACGCCGAAACTGCTAAATGAATTGGAACGAAACTCGGGACGATTTGAGTTCATACTACAAGAAAGGACATGGGATACTTTTTATCCCGGGATTCGGTACGGTTCCCCTGGGAGAGAGGGTGAAAGAAAAATTCTTTAACCACGCATCACGACGGAAGTGAATGAATTCGAATGGAACTCGGGACGATTGGACATAGGATACTTTTTATCCCGGAATTCAGTAAGGTTCCCATGGGAGTGGGTATGAAAGTAAAATTCCTTACCGCGCATCACGCCGAAACTGCTAAATGAATTGGAATGAAACTCGGGACGATTTGAGTTCATACTACAAGAAAGGACATGGGATACTTTTTATCCCGGAATCCGGTAAGGTTCCCCTGGGAGAGAGGGTGAAAGAAAAATTCTTTAACCACGCATCACGACGGAGTGAATGAATTCGAATGGAACTCGGGACGATTGGACATGGGATACATTTTATCCCGGAATTCAGTTTGGTTCCCCTGGGCTATACGGGTTTTCAAAAATTTCTCACGGCATCTGAACGACGCTTTACGCGTCGTTCAGTTGCTGTGAGAAATTTTTGAAAACCCGTATAGCCCAGGGGAACGAAACTGAATTGAACTGATAAACGCGAAAGTTTGTAAGTATGAATGGATAGATGGATGGATAGATTGATAGATGGATGGATGTTTGTTACTCTTTCACGCAAAAACTGCTCAACGGATCTGGATGAAATTTGGCACAGCGATAGATCGTAAGCTGGAATAACACATAGGCTTTATTTTATCCCAAAAATCCCACGGGAAAAGGAATTAAGCAAGTAAAATCGCGAGTACTCGAAATACTAATCATGCGCAGACGAAGTCGCGGGCACCAGCTAGTATATAATTAAAAATATAAATTTATGTACAAATGTGTTTTACTTAATAGACAATTTTACATAGATTTTTTTACCATTTAGATTTAGTTATCTAGTTATCTCTTCATAAAAGGAGGAGTATGATGTTTTTTTTTCACAAATTCATCATTCCCACAAATTCATCCAATATTTGACAAAAACTTTTTGAGTTATCTTTAATACTAATGCGTTTTTATTCTAGACTTCGACATTATTCTTTTTTTTTTTAAATTTGAAGACGGTTTATAGTTTTTAAAATACGCCAAAATATTATCTAACATTTCATCATAAAGCTCTTGTAA
The DNA here is from genome assembly GCA_944547425.1 of Eupithecia centaureata. Lineage (NCBI taxonomy): Eukaryota > Metazoa > Arthropoda > Insecta > Lepidoptera > Geometridae > Eupithecia > Eupithecia centaureata. The sequence continues at coordinate 5,677,891 of OX155679.1, forward strand.
TTCATTTAGTATATTCATTAGAATTTACGACGGCCAATAAAAGAGGTTAAATTAAAGATTATTACCGCCATTAAATACATTAGCATAGCAAAGATCACTGATAAGGTGATGGAACGGCTAATGATCACCTGTTATGCTTTGTTTTTGGACAACACGAAGTGCTTTTTTCTGATAACAAAGTCGTAATGACTTGCTTTTATTATTATCTGTCATAGATGACCAGGTGCTGATAAGCATGGATGAGCATCGGCTTTAAATATCACTAAGATTTTGGATAAAAATACAATGAGAATCCCTACTATCACTACATAGTATAAATCAAAGTCGCTTTCTCTGTCCCTATGTCCCTATGTATGCTTAAATATTTCAAACTACGCAACGCAACGGACTTTGATGCGGTTTTTTAATATTAAAGAGATAGAGTGATTAAAGAGGTTTATACAGATAATAAAACCGTGCGAAGCTGGGGCGGATAGCTAGTAATATTATAAATGTGAAAGTAACTGTGCCTGTCTGTCGGTAACGCTTTAACGCCTAAACTACTGAACCGCTGTAAATGAAATTTGGCACAGACATAGTCTAGAGCCTGAGAAAGGACATTACTTTTTGATGCGAAAAAAAGGCTGTAAGGGTTCGAAATATGTGTTGAAACTGAAAGTATATATGGAAATTTCTACAATTTTAACTTATTTTTAGGCTTTCTACTAGATATAAATAAATGTTATTTAAAGATTTCAAAAATAACCCGTAAAATGCCATCTTAGTAATGTAAGTAGTTATGGCGATACATAAAACAAAAATTCACACAGACTTGCTTATTATATTAGTAGGAAATACATACATAAAATTTGATAGTTCCACAAGGTGATCACCTGTTATTCGTCCAACCTCGTTATTCCACCACTCAAATATCTTCTCATTCCGATTCATTCTCAGAAATCAGGCGTTTCACGCAGTGAGTATTGTTTCACGCTAAGCATTATCTCTAAATGTTTCCAGCAATAGTGTTATTAAACTATTTTCTGCTTTAGTAATGCTGTCATAACATAACGTAGCTGTGATTAGGCCGATGACAGAAAGGTTAATTAACTGGTACTGAAAGTAAACATGGAAACATTTATTTCGTGTCTTGTATTGTGATTTGTGATGTCTGGTAAACGGTAAATGATATGAATGTAGTATGATACCTTTGCTACGACCATTCAATGATGAATAATGATTGACATACGAAAAAATTAAGTAATATCTGCACTTTTTTCACCAATAATATAAAATTTTTAGGGTATTATTTTACATCTGCTTTGACTGCACTGTGTGAGCTGCAAATAAATACTTTTCTATATAATGGTTGTCATACATTTTGAAAATAAAAAGCTTATATAGGGCGTCCCACAGCCAACCATGGCAAATGGAGGGAAAGTACCTTAAATTTTAATAATAAGACTTCATTTAGAATTTTATAAACTAAATTCTAGGTAGGGAATTATCTCTATACCGCATGCCGTACGCTTATCATGTCGTAAAACGCAACAACCCTTTAGCAAAAGTGAAAAACATATAATAAGTGACATTCAAGGTACTTATACCGAGCAGGTTGTCATCACACTTCCACATGGCTTCTGGGGATCCTTTGATCTGGGAACTGGGCTACACGCATTTCTTTAAACCATATACTAATCCCCGAATAACTTTAAGCTTATAAGCTTCCTGGAAATCGGGATGAAAGTCGAAGAATCCTTCTTTTACCCACGCGCTAAAGGATTACGGCATATTAAGCTTGTCTGTGAATGCTACACAAAAACGCTGAAATCTATGTAGGTATATGTCCCAACAAAAAAGACGCAAAAACTAAGACAATGTTAATGCGCAAGCTTTAACGTCTTGAAAAACTGTGGAAACACGTGAAGTGACATTCGACTGGCGTGTCGCGGAGAAAGCAAACAAAACATGCGTGATTCGGCCTGCTTCGAAACTGAAATGACAGCAGATAGATCTCTACAGTAATACAACTTCGAAGGAATTTAAGATAGCAGGGGGCATAATTGAAGTTTCTGGTTCGTTTTCGTGGAAAACCAGCTCTTCTATCAATTGTATAGGAGAGTGTAATTCAGTAATATTTATACACACAAAACATGGTACATTACATTGGTGGTAATAGGTCATTCGTTCTGCATATTACGCCTGAGTACAGGCACGTGAATATTATAATTAAGAATACTACTTAAACTAAGCCTTCTCATAAACATTAAAATTATTAAACATTATAATTATTGTGTTAACTCGAAAACGAATTAGAAATTTTGATTTTCGTTTTTACGATTGCAGGCCCTGTAGATTCGTACATAGCGCCGCTTTTAGACCTTTTTGAACGTGACCTATTAGACACCTATTTGGCCACCATAGCCTGTGTAGAGTCTAAAAGTTTTTGTTACGGTCTACTTTTTACCCGAAAGAACGGAGACGGTATCTAGTTTGGATGAATCGATTTTAATCTACATACTTCGTGTTATTTGAAAGGGAACAAATTTTTCTATGAATGTTCGTAGCTATATTTTTGAAGAACATCAGTTCAGCAGTTGTAATGTTACACAATATTAATTAATCAATATTTCAGCACTGTTGTATACTCGATAATCAGTGATCACACAATTTAAGGAAACCCCCCATGCAGCGATCATGTCATCTCTAGTTTTTTTTTCATATCAGTTATGTTAAAAACCCAATGTTTCTTATAACATTGATTATACCTAAATTAAAAATAATAACCGAATGGAAGTTGCGATTCTGCTTGATAATATTTTTACTGTGTTAATGCGCACAAGTATTAGCATCAAATTATAAATTACAAACAAGTCGCAGCGTTTGCGTGCCAGTATTCTTGTGTTACCGATATTTAGTTCCTTTCTGCGCATTTGTAAATGAACAGAAATCTGCCACTATACCTAACGTAGTGTTAGCAAAGAAGGTAAACAAAGCCTTTGTTCTGTGCTAATCTTCAAGAAAACCAGTGACACTAATAAGGTTGACCTGGATAAAGCACCAATATTTACCAGTTAGCATAAATCTGTAAAACAGTTTAGAAAACAATTAACTAGTAGGAACATTGTGATTGCAATACTGTGGAAGTGCTAAAATGGTTATTTTTAGGGAAAATATAGGAAAGCGTGACAACTTTGTGCTTGTAAAAAGCAAGAAAACCAATCCCTCGTTGGTTTGTAAATCGGTTTTAAAGTTTTTTAAGTACTTCATGAATTATACGAAATTAGCAGATAGCCCGCATCTGATAATATTAGGTGGTATAATACCATTGCCTGTAACATACAATTTCTAGGAATCCGCTCTAAATTATTAAAACTTAATTATTAAAATTAGCTTTATTTGGCGACCTCTGTAGCGCAGCGGGTGAAGGTACAACTGCGACGCAGGAGGTTGGCAGAAAAATTTATACTTTTTTGTTGACTATATTATTATCTGTTCAGGAGGTTCTGAGCGCTTTCTTTGTTTAATATATAAAATTTTCAATGTAGATCAGTTATCTAATATCTATAGAAAACAAAAGCTCTGTTTAGCTTGGAGCTAGATGATGATAATTATGTGAATTGAACAGCATTATTATTATTTATGCACAACATTATCTAGAATGTTTTTAGAAGACTCATCATATTTTTCATCTCAGGGGCAGAAGTACCAGCCTGCTACAGCGGCGAGACCTGGCGAGGGGTGACCCTCGACGAGTTCACAGCTTGTCCGTGGAACCTCGCCAACAACCGGCAGACCAGGATGCTGGCGGACCTCGCTCTCGTGGGCTGCTACAATGGGACCCTGCGACATCGGAGCGCGGACACTGACAGGGTGCTGCTGGCGTCTGCGAAAAGGAACCTTGCTGCAATGGCTTACTTTGGACTTACTGAGTATCAGAAGGTAAGAGTCTAGGTGGATGCATTACGATTCATTTTTGAATGTAAACTCGCGAGCCTTTAGAAATATAGACCAGGATGCTAGTGGATCTGGCTCTCGTGGGCTGCTACAACGGAACCCTGCGACATAGGAGCGCGGACACAGACAGGGTGCTGCTGGCGTCTGCGAAAAGGAACCTTGCTGCAATGGCTTACTTTGGACTTACTGAGTATCAGAAGGTAAGAGTCTAGGTGGATGCATTACGATTCATTTTTGAATGTAAACTCGCGAGCCTTTAGAAATATAGACCAGGATGCTAGTGGATCTGGCTCTCGTGGGCTGCTACAACGGAACCCTGCGACATAGGAGCGCGGACACAGACAGGGTGCTGCTGGCGTCTGCGAAAAGGAACCTTGCTGCAATGGCTTACTTTGGACTTACTGAGTATCAGAAGGTAAGAGTCTAGCTGGATGCATTACGATTCATTTTTGAATGTAAACTCGCGAGCCTTTAGATATACCAGGATGCTGTTGGATCTGATTCGCGTGGGCTGCTACAAGAGAGCTAGGGTTCTGCTGGCGTCTGCTGAAAATAACTTTTCTTTCATGGCATACTTTGGACTCGCTGAGTGTCAGAATGTAAAGTCAACTCTGAGTGCGTTACTACGATGCATTTTCCCCGATAAAAATGAGAGGTACTTTAAATTTGACATGTGTAAACTGTCTGCGAATCTGTGACATCGTCAAAAAGATGAACTGATTTTGTTTGAGTTTTTTATCTATATGGTGCCTTCTAGCTTTCCTTCCTTTTTCCCCAAAGAACAAATAAAAACTCAGATAGTAAACCAAAAATAATACCCCTTCCAAATATTCCAAAAAAGAAAACGATTGTATCCTTAGAGACTGCCACATTCACATCCATTACGCTACAACAACGCCCCTCGGCGTAAAATAACTAGCCTTTAACAATACACCGAGTTTCTGTTCCACTGAGCAAATAATTGAACGAGCTGTGTGCTAAGTTGGAATGAGCCTGGACATTGGCAATATTGCTGAGCCAGAGGCTCTGAGTACACTTACAAGGCACCTTATTGACTGCGCATCGCATGTTGTGTTGTACAAACTGTAACAAAGATATACAAAAACATTTTACAGCAATAATGTTTGTAAAGCTTATAGACCTGCAATATTAGGGACATTACACGCGAGTTGCCAACTCTTCTAATGTCAATAAAAAAAACAAAAGATTTAAAAATATTATGATCATTTTATTCCTTCAAATTAGATTGTTATGTAAAACGTTAAAAAATTACTTATGTCATTGATTTTCTGACGTGTCCAAAGAGTCCTGTAATGTCTAAAAAATATAGTACTTTGAATTAATCCCTAAAATTTAACAACAAATGAATAGTATAAAATTAAAAAAATATATAATTTATTTACGCGACAAGTAAGTACATAACAGTTTTATCTCTGAAGTGCGATCTCCATCAGATCAAAACTAATTCTAACTGAAACTTCGTTTATCACTTGTTTAATCGTTAATTATTACTTAAATCTTTATTAATGACGATCGTATCACTACATAGTATAAAACAAAGTCGCTTTTTCTGTCCCTATTTCCCTATGCCCCTTTGACTGCTTAAATCTTTAAAACTACGCAACGGATTTAATAGATAGATTGATTCAAGAGGAAGGTTTATACGTATAATAAAACCGTGTGAAGCCGGGGCGGGTCGCTAGTGAATAATATAATCTACTCGTTATTATGATTGCAACACATGGCAACGCAACACTCTTCGCGACAAGTCGTACAAACTAATTCTGAGCTTGTACACTCTAAATCTGCAGAATAGGCATTGATTTGTATTCAAAATCAGCTCCATTGTGAACCATTCATTACTATTCTACGGTTTAATGGATGACCCTTGCGTAGAAGTGGTTTATTTGCTCTTTATGGTCGACTCTAGAACCAACCAACTTATGGACGCTACGGAAACTTAATAATAGGTTTACTCGGTAACTTTTAACTGCTTATAATTATAACGCCTGCATGGTTCAGCATTCGTTTTTAACGGTTATGTTATGAACTTTTTATGGGGAATGCCAACTTAGCAAATCAGGTCAGACTGGGCCAGGTGTAAAATACTTCGCACAAATAAAAAATGCTGGACCATTTACACAGCATTATCTAGACCCAAGCTAAGCAGAGATTGTGTTGGGTACTAGATAACTGATATATTTGATACAATACATTTCATATGTTGGGGTAAACGTATTCTCGAGTGGAGACCGCGATTTGGCAAACGTAGTGTAGAACGCCATCCGTCCAGGTGGGATGACGAAAGCGAAAAGTCTGCGAAAGACTGCTGGCAGATGCTGTATGCTGAAGACAGGGCGTTATGGCGCTCATTAGGGGAGGCCTATGACCAGCAATGACTAATATAGGCTGATGATGATGATGATTACATAGATAATAATGAAGTAACTACCTACTTGCTTGGCTAAATTTATTTTTTCAGGACCAAAGGTGTGTTGTTAAATTTGACCTAAATGGGGCCAGATTCAGCATCGGTTTTAGAATAGGGCAACAATTCGGAAACCAGAACAGGTTGCTAAACTAAACACATTGTAATAATAACTGAATGTTTAACTTAGTTAACTGGGTAACAGGTAAACATTGTGGCGAAACCGACATCTAACAAAGTCCTGTAATGAATGATTGAGGTATTCAAAAGTAAATAAAGCTTCCAGCTCGATGACTGATTATCTCAGTGATATATTTTCTCTACGGATGGTTCTATTACGCAAGTCATAGTATAGTAGTTAAAAGAATATCCTAACTAATATTATAAACGCGGAATATTATATGGATGTTTGCAATTCTTTCACGCAAAAACTCCTAAACGGATCGGCTGAGCGATTACGCTAAAACCACCCATCCAAGATTGACATAATATGAAAGCCCTTATAATGGCCTTCGTAATTTGAAATTGTATGGAAAGGACGCGCGCGTTGGCCATGGAAATGGCTCAAGAATGTCAATTTGGATGAGCGGTTTTAACGTAATCGCACAGCGGGACCTGAAACTTTGAATAGTAGTTATAGCCCTGGAATAAAACATTTTTCTGCTTGCTTCATGTCATTCTACAACAACATTTCTCGGCAAGCTTCAAACATGCAGTTAACTGAGTTTCACAACAGCGCAACCTTGATGAACAATCAGCTAGAATTACCAGTTAAAGTGTAAATAGATCGTGTCCGGAGGTTCACTGGATGGTTCCTGGATACTCCGCGCTTGGCTATGAATATGCATGGCCATCGCGCCCGAATGGATATGTCGCTTTGTACAAATTCCAATCACTTTTCTAGACATGTGTAACAATAGAAATTAGGGTACCCATAACGCACGGGTCGCAACAAAGGACTAGACAGTGTAGTAGGGATATTGAATTTATTTTGCTCACTGTTTTCAAGTAACAATGACACTATTTTCAAGCGGGTGTGTAGTTAAAATATCTATTATTATTTATTTATTAAAAGTTGTTTTCCAGAACTAGAAATAAATCTATTTAAAATTTCAACCCGTGCAGTAGTTTTTGTGTGAAAGAGTACCAAAATGCATACATACAAACATTCGCTTTTATAATATTAGGAACGATGACACGAGGGATTTCTTCGATTTCGACGAGTAATGACGGTATTTCTCTGCAAGCTTCAAACAGTTTGTCGCCTAACAATCAGCTTTAAGAGTTACCAATTAAAATGCAAAAAGACAGTGTCCAGAGGTTTGCTGGATGACTCTAGGATACTCCACTCTTGGCGATGAATATTCATTGCCATCGCGACCGAATGAATTTGTCTGCTTTGTGTTCAGTTGATACTGACGGTGTGGTTATAAGGTTTTTACGCTATACAGGAAGTACAGCTTTTTAAGTAATTTTGTTACCACGCTACATTTAATTTAATTTTGAAAAACACTGTGCTTAAAACACAGAAGTGGGAAAGATTTATTAAAAGGGCTCATAACAATTCTCAATTCTATATTTTTCATTAATTATTGGGAAAATAACAATATTTTCATTAATGAGTTGAACCTAACTTAATCTAAGCTTAGTAGTTTTCGCTTACGCTTTAGCAAATGAATCCAATAAAACTAATTAATAATATCAGTATATTGATTAAAACCAGCAAACTTACAAATGGAACAAGCAGGAAAGACAATGTAATTACTCTAATTTTCGACTTTCATATAACAGATAAAAAGAAACAGAAAGAAACAGAGGATAGATTATTATTATAATATTGTCAACACAAATAGAACGTAAGCCTAATGAAGTGAATCCATGTCTCCTGGCCATTGGTATCGGAAACCATAAACAATACTTCTGATAGAGATAAATACGCATAGGTCACGCGAACATTAATACCACAGCGGGAATCAAACCCTTCATCTGCCACATTGCGACTTTCCCACCGCCTAGAGACCTAATGCAGCGTTTATTATAAAATTATAACTAGCTTCGGCTCTGGGATTTGCTCGCAGTACCTGGAAATATACAGGTCGTTTTATTAGTGAAAGTTGAATAAAAAATGGTTCATTCACTCCAGAGAAAACACCTTACTCATAAAAAAATACCGATTTAAAAGTGAGTGTATAGATAGAGATTGCCATAACTGAGATACACAATTTGTTTGGAGAGTTATTTACTTATTTTTAAGATAAATCAACTTTAAAAAACTCCGTATAAAACATTTCAACAGGGGATAGGTGAACCTGCAATAGTTTTTACAATAGTGTTGGGGATGTCACGTACTTTGCGCATCAGGCAGGTCTTTTTACAGCTATGCTCGGAGACTACTATGTGTATGTGGAGGCTTGTTAAAGAACCAAAGTATCGGTGACGGATATATGTAGCTCTCAGATTTCCGTTCCGCTTATCTTGGTGCTAGATGATGCTTTGAATTGTCCAGAATTATTATCAATTGTGGAAATAGTGTCCGGTGGCAGGGACAGACTGATGGCAGTTGCTCCATAGTTATTCGAGTGGTGACCACGAAATCCATTACTATTTCTTTCAGCTTACAAAATTTTAATATTATATATGTATATCACTACATAGTATAAAATAAAGTCGCTTTCTCTGTCCCTATGTCATCGTGTCCCTTTGAACGCTTAAATCTTTAAAACTACGCAACGGATTTTGATGCGGTTTTTTTTAATAGATAGAGTGATTCAAGAGGAAGGTTTATACGTATAATATAACCGTGCGAAGCCGGGGCGGGTCGCTAGTATGTAATAAACCACGTTCCGAAGGTACGCAATTTGGGCACTTTGGGCAGACCATAAAGTGGGATCGACCTACGACTTGGTGGAAGGTCGCGACCTTTTGGGAAGCCTACATCTACCCATGAACATCTATCGGCTGAAATTATGTTGATGAAGCTTTGTATTATTAAACAGGGTATGGGTTTAAACGCCACACACGATTTATGGCGAGCCTTCCACAGTGGGGTATTATGAGTAATGTTACGCCATTTGTTGGAAATTATGCGTTCGCATATTCGTTAATTGCCGGCACTTTCCTTATTGCGTACATTACATACAATAGCGGTCTGCTGTTTTAGGATTGGTTGGAGTCATAAACTGGTCTACTGCGAAAGACCAAATTTATAATTAGGTCTGTCGCAAAATATTTATATCATTACTAGCGACCCGCCCCGGCTTTGCACGGTTTTATTATACGTATAAACCATACTCACATTTGAATAATAATAATTCCGGACAGTCCACACAACATCATCTAGCCCCAAGCTAAGCAGAGCTTGTGTTATGGGTACTAGATGACTGATATACTTAATACAATACATTACATAGATAAATATTTTTTATTATACATAGAAAACACCCAGACCAACGGAACAAATTTGAATCACTCTATCTATTAAAATAAACCCCATAAAAATCGTTGCGTAGTTTTAGAGATTAACTATTAACATACAAGGGGACATAGGAATATAGGGACAGAGAAAGCGACTTAGTTTTATACTATGTAGTGATATTGCTTTGGTTGTACCTATCGCAAGTAGTATCAGTATAAGAATTTAGAACCCATCAGTGGGTGAAATCTAGTCGCTAGTGATATTGCCACTACAAGTGTTGAAAAATAATTGAAGTGACCATTCTAAAGTAAATACAATGAAACTGCGAACGCTAACCAATCCTTCCAAATACCACTTGAAAACAAACTGTCATGAAATTGCTGTTGGAAATGCAGGTCCTTTTATAAGGGATTTACCGATGCAGCATGAAACAAGTACACGGAAAACCGATAATCGGCTTATGTCAGTTTTCTTTTAATCTTATTTTGATGGAACCAAGACGGGTATAACAAAATATTGATTGATCTTCTTTTGGATAATACCAGGTTTACTGACCAATAGAATAGTCGGGAGACTACTACAATCATTTTGTTTAACATAGTACCCACCAATTTGGACACAGTGACTTACCTTACCTCGTTTACTTGTATATTTCCAGCACGCTTGTCATTGTCACCCAATGTAATGCTTTGTTTTAGGTTTTAACAGTCATCTAGTAAGTAACCATAACAAAAGCTCTGCTTAGCTTGGGGCTAGATGATGCTGTGTATATAGCCTATTTTAAGTTAAATCTAAGCATTGGGTTCTTTATTTACAACTAGCGACTCGCCCCGGCTTCGCACGGTTTTATCATACGTATAAACCTTCCACTTGAATCAGTCTTAAAAAAAACCGCTTCAAAATCCGTTGCGTAGTTTTAAAGATACAAAGGGACAGAAAAAGCGACTTTGTTTTATACCATGTAGTGTAGTGATGCTCTCTCATTTTAAGTGCATTAATTTTTCTAGTTATGTTAGTTTTGTTACAATAAATTTTCTTAAAAACCATTTTAATGTAGTGAATTAAGTACTCTAAATTTCCGCATTATTTACTTAATTTTAAAAACTAACCCTTAAATCCCAAAATAAATAAAAACCCAACCAAAAACTGTGCGAAATCTTTATTCAAGTCGTTCTCTAAAAAATCTCTAGAAAGTCCTGGCACCGTATCACGTCCTCAAATTAGTATTCCTCTCATCGCCAACGATCCATCCGACTGATGACCAGGTAAAGATCTTTAGTCTACGTAAGTGAGAGGTAATTGACACTTTTTATCCTCTAATCTTGAAGCCACTGAGGCACTCTTGCCTTTGTCCTCTACTAAAAGGTGCCATAAAAATAAAGCGGTAGCCTCGCTTTACCCATTCAAGTCCATTTACTTTACTGTACTAGAAGAAAGGTGGCATTGCGAGTAATTGATCAAGATGCGTTGTCAGTTGACGTTTTTGTCCACTGTCTCAGTCCCCTTAAAGACAGCAGAGCTTGAAAAATGGTAATGGTATCTTTAATGGCATTTTCGGCGCCGCGGACGAAAGTCCTCCTGCGACGCAGGTTGCAGGTTCGATTCCCACCTCGGGACAAATATTTGACGATCTGCAATGTTCTGGGTATTTTCTAAATTCCTACTATAAAATAAATATAAAATATCTATCCACTTAGAGTATCGTATTAAGTATTAGTCATCTAGTATCCGTAGTCAGAGCTTGGAATACCGGTATTTATAAATACCGGTTCGACTGACCTTGACATGGTACCGGTACTTCTTTGGTATCGATACAAATTATACCGGTACTTTCATTGGTACCGGTACTAAAGTATCGGTAAAATTGCCGATATTATGCCCGAAAAGTACCGGTACTTTTCAAGAATTTTATTTTGTGCAAGAAAACTGATTAGAACAGAAGAACGAGACGACGCGAGAACCGCTTAGAATACCGGTACTTTTAGGCAAAGTACCGGTACTTCAAAAGTATCGATACTCGAATTTAACGAAATGAAAGTACCGTTACTACCGTAAAAGTACCGGTATTATTGGAACCGGTATCAAGCCCTGTCCGTAGTACACAAGTTCTGTTGAGCTTGGGGCAAGATGATGCTTTGTGATTTACTCAGCATTGATGTATCTAAAATTCAATGTTCCTTCATGTTTCTTTGATCAAAAAATTTATACGCAGGTATCTAGAACCTGTAAAATGTCCAGTTTTGTTTTACAAAACGAGTGAGTACGATTTTACTTAGTAAATATCTTCTAGTTATTCAAAGTTCCATTGTTGTAGCTAGACTACAAAAGGCCTTAAAACTCTTAACGGGAGCTAGTCTGACACGCTATTGTTATATGTTTGGCTTAGCTAGCAAAGGCTTACATTTCACGTTACACCACCGGCTAACGAACATAATGCCTAAGCAAACCCTGCAGCAAACTCCTGTGTTCCAGCAGACAGTTCATGCCAGCTAGGGTTTGGATCCCGGGACGTCTCGTGTCTCGAACTCCCGGGACTTTACGTAATTTTTGTAGTTTCGAGTCCTGGGACTTTCAGGTCGAGACTCGAGACGAGACAAGAGTGTTGAAATTGTTATGTTATCATTTTTATTTTCATATGATTGTAGAAGACTAGTGCCATCGGTAAGTTAAATAAATATTTACTCTACAACGTAACTACTGAGTACAAAATAAATGCATGCAATCATGCCGCCATATTGGTTGTTCTGTGACATTCAGATTATGATTGTGTTTGTTTCAGTTAAGTCAGTGAGTCGTCAATTTCAATTGTGATTTGAGTGTGATGTGGTGTTTCTTTTGCTACATCGCTTTTGTAAAATAGTCATAATAAGTCTTGAAGTCCCGGGAATTTCCGGGACATTGACTGTAGGCTGTCTCCTGTCCCGGGACTTTGAAATTGTTGGGAATTCCCAAACCCCTTACGCCAGCTCTGTTGAACCATCTGTCACTTCATTTCCTATGCTGTTTGTTATCAACTGAGCTGGACGGACGGGCAGTATTGATCTGTTTAAGCATTTATATAGATTTTATAGCACATAGCAAATTATTATTGCATCACTACATAGTATAAAACAAAGTCGCTTTTTCTGTCCCTATGTCATTATGTCCCTTTGACTGCTTAAATCTTTAAAACTACGCAACGGATTTTAATGCGGTTTTTTTTAATAGATAGAGTGATTCAAGAAGATGGTTTATATACTTATAATAAGACCGTGCGAAGCCGGGGCGGGTCGCTAGTATAGATATAAAGCTAATTATTTTTGCACGCTTAAAAACGGAAAAAACGTCCGAATTACGACTGTAAAAACTTAAATACTTAGTAAAAGGGAATCTGTGTGCTTATATAGGTTTTATAAAAAATAGTGTAAATAAAAATATACTTACTACATAAATTTTGATTAACATATTATATTTTTTATGTACTAAAGTAGGTAAATATTATATAATTATTATACATTTGGACTCATAGTGCTCCTTAACCATGGTCTTGAAGATTGATAGCGACTTTGTTCGCCTTACCGGGACTGGCAATTCGTATTATGATTTATATTTTATCCGAGGAAACACTCTCTGCGGTTAAAGTAATTTATACAATAGCTAGGAATTCTTTGGCCCGGTATTTGTAATTCAAGAGTGTAATAGAATTTATTTCGCTTCCCATCTCCAATTTGTTTTCTTTTGAGTTATGCGAGCGCTATAGTGCTTCGGTCAGTGATTTTCATAACTTACGATTGGTGGTTATGCACTATCACTATGATGACTATTAAGAGGAATAGAAGAATAGACGGAATATATTCCAAAGAAAAGTCAAAAGAAACTCCTTCCACAGCACCTTCATTCATTTTCTGTAAGGACTTACTATTGATATGTCCTAGCCTTTTATGCCATGTTGACATTGCCGATAACGAATTCTCGAATTTTCTTGTGTTTAACTTGTACACACCATTTATCAAATTTGCTATTCCAATAACCTCATTCACTGGGTTATATATCAAACAGATATCTTTCTTGAACACTACTAATATCGAATAGGTTGTAGGATAAATAAAATATGATTTGTATTTGTTGCCTGAAATCCATAAGTACCTACTTACATTATACAGGGTGACCAAATAGGGACGGACGTGATAATTATTATGGAATTTCAGTGTTTTTGGTTTTGTAATATGACCCATATGAATCTTACTTTCTAGCATATACTAATAAGCATTCTTAATGAAAATTACGTTCTGATCGAAAGTGAAGAATTTTCAACAGAAGTTTTTATTGTTCAGTTTTATATGACCTCACTTTTTGGTCCACCCTGTACCTTTATGCGAAATTACTCTATCCATACCTTTTTCAAAGCTGCACGAATCTGATTTAAATTTTAGTAGTAAGAGATATTTTATCCCTGAGGAAGGAAACAGATTACTTTCTCCGAAACGCAAGAAGAAGTTATGCATTTTATTATAATTTTTGTCCAATCGACACGTGTCTAATTCATTTCGAATATGAACTTTCTGCCGCAGTCTATAGAATTATTTAAACTACGCCTGAGCTAGCATGATCCAATTCTATTGTCGTGGGAATGGCACCCGATGACTTGATTTACGAGCCCCGGTTTAGGACGCCAATCAAATCTTCCGGAGGCCCATGTATACCATTACTGTATCAGACGAATTGTATGATGGATCGCACAACCGCACAAGGGATTATCTGTTCAGCGGGACGGATTAAATTTCCCTTTGTTCAGAATGGAGACTTCTAAAGAACCGTTCGAGAGTAGGGTGTCGCTATGGACTTGCTATATTTATATTCTCTATAGCCCAAGTTCTATTGTTGAATACACATCTCGCAAGTATGAATTCTAATAATACGCGTTGCTGATTTGACTCTTGGGGTGTGAGGTACTCTTCAAATTGCAAGCGAGCACTTTTCCGTATTGGTTTGGATGAATACGTTTGCTCTATCAAGGGTGGGTTTTTAGGCGACAAAAGGGCAGAGCAGTATGGGTTTGAATTAAAAACACGAATCGATTCTGTCCTCTTAAGCACAGTTGGGAACTAACATATGGCCCAGTCTGCCCTAATCATGTTAATAGGTAACAAACCGAGTCCTCCAATGATATGCATTTCTCAACTGCCGTCAATCCTCCTTAGTCCATGGTATATCACAGAAAGTAACCTCCTTCGAATATCAAAGCTAATTTTATGTCTTCTCCGCAGATATCCCAGTACGTCTTCGAAGAGACATTCAACCTTCTCTTCGCGGTACCATTCACTCAGCACAACGTGACGGTATCGGGAGCGACTCTTGCTGGCTTGACTCCTGCGCAGGTTGCTCACATCAAGAGGCTCAACTCGTTGGATTTGGAGCTCTACGACTTCGCCAAAGGACTCATGTTTAAACGGTAAGAGACTGTCGACAATCTCTGAAGTAACGTTCATGAAAGACGTGAGTGCCGAGCGCGTCGCTTAACTTTGAAGAGGCTCAGCTTGATAGATTTAGAGCTCTATGACTTCGCCAAAGGACTCATGTTTAAACGGTAAGGAAGTTTGCTAAAATTATCTTGGAAATAAATAGAAGTTTCGTGTGGCGCCTAGTTCTGACGTGATGTCAAGATTCCTTCCCTCTCTGTATACTTGAGCTCAGAAATTGCTGCAAATTACTTCAACAACGCCAAATAAAAAAAACTAAAATTTGCTGCGACCCGCGTGAATCTGGTGAAAAATAGCCTAGGATATTTTATTACAGGCCTAGAACTACGTGTGTTAAAAAAATCAGCGCGATCCGTTGACGTTAAGGCGGGCTTGTTTACTTTTTGCAGTGTTTTATAACATTGAGTAAATAAAGATGTCTTATGGTTGGCCAAGCGAACGAGAGCGAGCGCAAGCGAACGAGTGTGATTCGGCGATCAATACCGCATGTTCACTCGCTTTCGTTGTTGTGTCCACATAGAACGAACGCATGTGAACCCCAGCGAAAGCCGGTGCCGACGGAGCACGGCCGAAGTCGAATAAATTTAAGGCCCTAGCTTGGTTTTGTCATTACGTCCACACTGGTTCGTTCGTATTCGTTTGTTAGCTGCTCTCTCTTGTTCGCTTGGTCTGGAGTCTGGACCCACCATTAAACGTGTGCATCAATCTTAGTTCTTCGCCCTTTATTCAGGACGTGTGCAGCAGACACCAGGATATGCTAAGTATATGTGCTTAAGCATTCCCAATTGATGCATTTTAAGTGGTGCTAGAACATTAAGATAGGCATCCTTGGAAGTTATGTAGATAAATTAAAATCACTTAGGTCATTTTATCTGAGGTTATAAATGAGGTCTTTTAAGTCATAGCTAGTCAATAAATGGTTTTACTGTCTTTGAACTATTTACAATGTTATTACCTCTACGTCTCTGCATAATAATTGATAACTCATCTTTGTCATTATGCGAAAGGGCTATATTATTATTTACTAAAAAAATCAAAAAAGGCTTTGTCGCACATCGCCTAATAGATAATACCGCCTAATACCTAAAACTAAACCAACGATTTTGTCGATTTTTCTCCATTTTCAATACAAAATAATGTACTTATTAAATGTCCATCAGATTTGTGTTAAAATGTTATAAAGTTTACAAGTCTTTTCGATCGTCGAAAAAATAAATAAATTCAAAGCAGAGTTATTAAGTCATACAATAATTAGTATTATACATTTTTCGAGCATAATTTAGTTTTTAATGTATCCTTATAGCTATATATTAGGTATCCTAATTAACCTGGTTAAGTTTGAGTAATTAATTCATTTATTATCTTCTGGATAGTACAAAATAGGATCTTATCGTATGTTTCATACATATTTAGTCCTGAAATTAACATCCCTGTATCTAAGCCGATGCAAAAACATTCCTCCCGTTTAAAAAAACACATAGATGCAATTTGGCTGAATTATTTTTATCCATCGGATCAAAATTCACATTCAATTTCATTTCAACCCGTTGCAACTTGCAAACGGACACCCGATACAATTGGATAATAGTTACAATCCAATTTGAGACTAGCTGAGTCGAACGCGAAATGTCCTGTTACAAGGATCAACGAACGGATGAGTGTCAGGTCCTGTATTTGTCCCTGTAGCGAAGTCTATAACCCTTTACACGGAACTTCGATGGGTTCGGTACATTCGAAACATGCTCGATCGTTTTCTACTTGTGCCATTCTTTGTTTATTGGAAAAAAGGCGGTTCAGCTTGACGACTATACGACTGAGTTCGATTTGAAACCAACTGACGCGTAGACCGGAGATGTTGTTACTGTTGTTAGCATCTAGCACCTTGCTTGCGATTTGGGAATTGCACGATTCGTTTATTGTTTTCTCTATTGAAGTTTGATCATTCTATTGCAAAATATTTAGAGCAGAATTCACCAGCAGATGGATAAATTTTTAAAATTTGTTTGGACGATTTTTACAAAATAGATCATCTAACACCAACAACGTCGTGTAACAATATACAGATATTAAATACAATAACTTTATTTATTTACACTTACTAAATAAGTACTTAAACAAGTAATATTTTATAAGTACCATAATTTTTTTTCAATTAAATAATTTATTTATTTCTTGTTTGAGTAAAAAATAAAATGAAAAATTTATTTTCTTGACACTTTTTTGTATTTTAAAATATTAACCCTTTACTTAAAGTTAGTGTACATATATTCCTTTTAAGGTGTAGGAGTGTACTAAGAAAGTAATTTTGAAAATTCGTATCCTAAGGGGTCCGAAAAGGGGGTGAATGTGAATCAAAAATGCTCTTTATTTCTGGAATGTTTAGTAGTAGATCGTCAAAATTGTACATATACATGAGAATGTACAAAAAATTTAGATGAAAAATCTAAATGTACGCGGACGAATTTGCGGGATACTGCTAGTTTAACAGCTTGAGATTGCTACCATGCCAAGTTTCTTGAAATTCGACGCGATTTAAAACTTATGCTCGGAAGGAGTCGAAACGAGCGAAAACGAAGATTCACTGGCCGTTCCTTATCTTATCTTTATTGCCTGGTACAAAGAGCGTACTTCCACGACTCAAAGACCTTCTACTTCCCGTCGTAAAATGTCCTAATGTTCGGAGACTTGCAACGTTGTAAGAATAATAAAGTAATTATTTTTATCAGTACTAAAATCAACCTTATACATTATGAAAAATAGTATGGAAATCACTTAAGAAAAGTTGCGTGACCTAACAAACTCGAGTGCTTATCGAGTGTTGATCTGCATTGCCTGATCGTAGAGTTTGGAAGGCCGCGCTTTCTTCCCAATTGTTTGCAACGTCAGCCGATGTCATTGAGTTGCTGCCGGTGTTTCCAGCTAGTTAAGATTTAATATTTCAATAAAATAAGTACCAGAGAGCAAACATTGTCAGATTTTTTTTAAAACGCTGCAAAGCCTTATTCTCCTAAATGCGTGCATGAAAGATGCTTTTTACATTATTCTTTATAAAATTCAATCGAACTGTTTTTCAGAGAAAATGCCTTGCTTGGTTTTATAAGACAGACAAAAGTTTTCATTCCTTCCCTGGCAACACTAGTTAGTGACCCCGAGAACGCAAGCCGATTGGATTTCTAATCAGAAGGCAAATCGGCCGCCCTTTATTCGTGAACTATTTTGTGGTTCTGCGGGGCAGTTGTTTTCCTGGTTCGCCATTAAAGGGTCTAGAAAGGTCTAATAAAAATGTAGGGGTAAAAATTTATTACTTATACTTTCTTGTTAGCAATAACACGCTAACAAGCAAAATCAAGTGCTTGCTAATGATTCGAAACGTAGTAGCCAGAATAAAAATATGGACAGATTTGATCATGCTATCAATTTGACGAATTAGAAACGTTTTTATTCACTTTCAAACTAACAAATAATAGAAAGTTAATCTAGCAAATTTTTATAAGTTGGTATTAAAGTATTGGTAGTAAAGTAGATTTTCTCAGAGCTGCAAACAGTGACTCAAGTACTAAGATATCTCCATACTCCATGTCTATAGAAAATTCACGCAGGCAATGAGACGTTCAAAAAAGACTATCCAAGAAAATGAAGAAACCATTTTCATAGCGCTATTTCTGAATAGTTCCAAGCGTTTTCCAGTGAATCTACGAAGCTTATACTAAGCCTAAGCGATCCGTTTTTACTTTCATTATGCAAACGGGCGTCGGGCATAACTGGGGCGTCTATTTTTCGGTTCTTTATATGCAAGTTCTCAAGTTGAAAGCGGATAGAACCTATTTCGCTGGTTTTGCAACTGACCTGTTTACCAATTTAGTTCGGCCATCGATTTCAGATTGGTCGAATTCGGATTCTGTGTGGATTCTGCGCTTCGGAATGTACAGCTCAGCAATTTCCTCTATGGCTTTTGGTTTCCTATCGCACAGATAGGTAATGTTTGATAGTTCTACGATAGATTGATCTAAAAGGGGTATTACACTACACTTATTCAGGGACCCTAACCCTAACTAAGAGTGGTGTAATAAGATTTAGGGTCCCTAAGGGACGGACCCGGACCCGGACGATATTCAGGGCCCGGTAGTCAGGGTCCCTGAATAAGTGTAGTGTAATACCCCTTTAAGATGAATTATGTATCTTTACTAAAGGTAAAAATTTGTTTTCGAAACAAATCTTTTTGGCGTGATAAATAAAAGGTTTGTGTTCGTCGTTATGAATCCTCTTCGATGTAGTAAAATTTTATCAGATTCCTTAAGTCATTAAACAAGCTAAAGTATCTACAACCATTATACTATCTCAAGGTAACATCGTTTGACCCATTGCCGTCCTACATTTCTTTAAACTCTTACTGATAGCGTGTAAGCCGTTCTAGTTAGTGTTTACAGCGACTTAGGTGTTTCCGCTACCGAATCTGGCGATACTTGAATTTATACTGGCATTTTTACAGCCAGCGAAAGTAATGCGCAAAGACTTAACGCGTTAAAATATCACCCGTTGAGAGTTTCTTGGTAACGGGATGGGTATTTTCTTTGGACTGAGAGCATCGTACAAGAGGTCCGCCTGCGACGCAGGGGGTTGAGGGTTCGATTCCCGCCTCGAGACAAATTAAATATTTGTCTTCGAGTCTACGATTTGTAGATATTTGTTCGTGGTGTTCTGGGTGTTTTCTATGTAATTAAATGTATCTATGCTTATGGTGTAAAAAGTAAATAGGTATATTGAGTTTATCAATTATTTAGTAAAGCTCTGCTTAGCTTGAGACAGCGTAATCCATATGCTGTGGAGATTATCCAACCTGATTTATTCTATTTATTTATTAATTGTATATTTCCAACTAGACCAGACCAGTGCGATATTTTATCATGGACTTCCAAAGATTACTAAACTATGTGTTGACAAGTTTGATCCAAAACCAATCTAATTAGACTTCTGGGTTCAGTAAAGTCTAGGTTCAAACCAACTTCTACCATAAAAGTTTAGTTTTAAAGTTCAAAACCCGTACGCCTCCTTTCAATCGTACACCTCCAACCCCATAACCACTCGCGTGACCTAATCACCTAACTTGTTATCAGATTCGAGGCGCTCAAGAAACGAGACTCCGATTTCGAGTACCGGTGGCGACATCTCGGCGAAGTCGCCAGGAACGGCGTCACAGAATTCGACTGGGACAGTAATTTGGAAGACGCTACCACTGAAAAGTACAGAGGCAAGTAGGTTTATAAGGAATATTGGAATTGACTTTTTAATAGCTCGTATGGGCGGCTCAGCGTTTTGATTATTCTGTGTTGTCTCGACAATGAACTTATCGATCGCCATCGACAGCAATTATAGACAGTCGGTTCTCAGTTATTTAAACTATAGTTTTCTATAGAGTTGTATAAAACTCTGTACTAAGTCGGAATTCAATAATTGTGTACCGTAAAATTGTATGGTAAAAGGCAAATAGTTTCGGATGAGAACTTGTAACGACAGCTGACACGTTTTTTAATTACATTGGTAATCATTGAGTTCATAGTTCGAGACAGCATCAATAATAAAATGACTTTGTTGTCTTGTAAACGAACTCATACCCTAGTGTAAACACTAGTCATTAATACCATTCAAGTATAGTATTTTGACGCGTAAGTGTAAATAATTAATTTAGAAACTTGTACAAAAGAATTTATTTGAGAGAAAAATCATTCTAAATACTTGCATTTAAAATGTATTTCGTCCTACGAAACCGTATTCTCGCAGCTGTATTTTTGTTTCATTTTCAGCTATTTACTTTGTTATTTAAATTAGGTTAAGCGTTATCCGTGGCAATGTTTGAAGGCTATAAATAGTTGATTTTAAGGGTCTTGGTGGAATAAATAGAGGGATATTATTGCCTCTGGATGTTCCAAGGATAAAACGATAATATTAATCAGTTCCCAAGGTGAGTTTTCCTCATTATGTTTGTGAATAAAGGCGGGTGCACACTGAGAGAAGATAATTATAACAAATACAACTGTAGTAAAGATTCCCAAGCACACACAATCCAGTCTAAAATTAACGAGAATATAAAATTTCCCCAATTACCTTTGCATCTAGCGAAGGTAGTAAAAACTTTCTGCGCTAAAGCAAAAGCCATTATTCTCTATTCATCAGAGAAATGTTGAAACAAAACTAGTGTGTCAAATATTTTTCACACAAAGTGCTAACGAACAAACTAGAGTGTGATTTCTAGCCGTTAGTTGACACGGCGCCGTCTATTTATCACCCACCTTACATGACACCTCCTGATTGATCAAGGGAGTAAAGCCAAGCCATTTATGGCTTAATCAGTGTGAACTGGTATTGCGCTGTTTTCAAAAGCTTTCGACAGTTTACAAAGTAAAATAAATGATGTTATATCTAACTTTCCCGCAAGCCATTTGAGTGCGGGCTCAAATGGCTTGCGGGTATCTGACTCAATTATGTCATGCCCTAAAAGTAACAGTTTTGTTTTACCAGACTGCGATTTTGTATATTTGTTTTATAACACTCATGTATGGTGCATTATTTGTCAAATAAAGGAAACTATAAGCGATACTCTATATAGTATTGCCATAATTATAAATAAATAATGCTGGACAATCCACACAGTACCACCTAGCCCCAAAGTATGCAATAATAAAAATGATATGCAGTTCTGAGATAGTTTATACGCTATGCACAATTTAAAATAAACTATCTAATCAACGTAGTTCAGTTGCTACTGAGTTAGTAGCAGTAAGGCAATTAATGTCGATTTTTTTATTTAGTTTATTATAATTTTCGTTGTAATCATAATAATTTTCTCTCAATGTGACTCCGCCTTTATTGTAAGTTGCGTGTTTTGGTGAGGTTTGAATGAATGTTGAGTACAGGGTAGGTAATGCAGCTAGTGTGAGCCCAACGAAGTTGTAGGTATGTTCTGTCAGTGGATTGGTGGATCTTATTTTATGGTCTTTAACGTGCTAAGTATCATGATTATGAACCTTACAAATATTACATATAAGAGTCATTTTTGAAATCATAAAGAATATGCACAATTCAAAATTATACTTAGGAAATTCTACCAACGAAGAATAGAAACAAATTAAAAGAAGAAATTGAGCTAACTGCAGACTGTTGCAAACAATTTAGAGGTAGCTCAACCGATCCTTATTAAAGTCTTAAATTGATTTCCTCTCCTCGCACACAATATGCAAAATTATCAAATTTAACAAATTTGTGTGAGTGTAGTTGCACACATTGCTTTTTAAAATTACAATTATATACATAGTTATATACTCTTATTATAAACTCTTTAATATATGTACACACAAATGTAATAATTGTTAATAATAATCACCCGTAAAAATACAATGATCATTTGAATCAAAATACAATAGATACTTTTATAAATTCTACAAGCATAAATCCATATGCCATTCTAATACCACCAGATGTGTGATATGTAATGTAATATATATTAATGCCATTCCATTTAGCAGTTCAAATCCATCCACCATACTGAAGAAAAAAAAGGTTCATTACAATCCACCGATGGAACTACAAATGTTCGAACAATATTTGTAAATATACGTATAAGCATGAACAATAGGTCTTATAGACTCTCTAGAGAGCCGTATGGTCCTATTGTGTTTCCTTATGGGGTTAAACGACTAAAGAAGTTTACGACCGTGTAGTTTAACTTTACAGTGCGCGTATAATGCGCAGAACTGTAAATACTGCGCTAATCTGCGCATAAAGTGCGAGAGCCGTAAAATAAAATATGTCCAAAAGCTTGGGCATATATGTTTATATAAGCGGTTTTATCTTAAGCTTGCATCTAGGAATGCTATTTAATAGAAACTATCTTTACGGAAATCAATTAAGAAAGGATACTAATGGATGGTTCTAATAAGTAACGGACCTCAGAAAAGAGTTTTTACTGGATTCGTCTGATTTTTTTAAAAGTTTTATATCGGCATGTTTTCATTTTGATGAGTATTTTTATTTGAATTCTGGTGCATTTTTAGTGGTTTTTGAGTTGGTATCCTTATTGCGTTTTAATTACTTCGACTACATTGATGATATTCTCATTTTTGCTATAAATATATTCCAAAATGTTGCAAGTTTAAAATAAAAGTCCACGTGCATGGATAGCTTACGAAGTACGAGTATTCAGTGTAAAATAACAGCGACACTTTTGTGGGCATATGCCGGGTTGTAGATATAAAACTTTTTTGGAAGTTATCATTTAGGTATATTCGCCAAAGATTGATTCAGCCTTGAAGCTCAGTTAAATTTTAGTTTATTATGGTAGCTAGTTTATTAGTTGGTATCTTAGGAATATTTTTTATTGATACGTTTATTTAAGTTGCCTTGAAAAATTTAATCCTGATACTCAACGTAGGTAGATTTCACAAATTTGTTTTAAGTTTTTGCACTACTTTTAATTCAGCCATTGATTTTTAACGAAGAAATCGCCCAATCCTTTGTATGAATGTATAAAAGTCAATAATCAGTATAAAGGACCGCCATATACTTATTTGTTTTTTATACCTAAAAGCTCTAACCTCAAGCTAAAAGCTTTCAAAACCACAGTCAGAAATTTGCTTTGTACTCTTTAAAAATATACACGAATAAGCTCGGTTAATATAAGTATTGCTGGAGTAAAGATAACAATAGTCGTATAAAAATGAAAAGCAGTTTGTAGTAAAATTTGCATTTGAAGTAAGGGTACCTACTTAGTATTTATTGTTTTTCATACTTTTTTTCCCAAGGGTTAGTGTTTTGTAACGAGAAGCAGCTGCTTATGTAACTGATTGTGTTCGTATTTTATTGTTTAGTTTATAAGTTTCGAATATAAAAATACATTTTAAAATTTAAGTTATTAAAGTACCCTCCTTTTTCGCGGGCAATATAATACAATTTTTATCAAAAGGAGTATAAGAAAGTATAAAAATATTTGAAAAAAAGAACAGTTGTTAAACACGATTTTTTATTTTATTTTGGTATATTAGTATCGCCGTCAATTGAACTACAGTGTAGTGAGAATATAAAAAATAAAACATACTTACCCAATTTGTATTCATTTCATTAGGTACATACATTTCCGATAGTGAGTGACCGTTTTTAAGTCATGAATAATGCAACAGCGTGAGTTTTATATTGTTTAATTCAAGTCAAAATCACTATGATCAATTTAAATTCTTCACATCCGACACTATTCAATGGGCACTTGGCTTTAAAATAAATTGTTTTATTTCGAGACTAGTGACTCTATCAAAAATATTGAAACGCCACAAAATAAGAAACGAAAATCATGTAAATATCGCAACACGCAGTTGAGAGAAATATTTCGGTGTCAATTAAATAAATAAATAATTCCGGACAGTCCACACAACATCATCTAGCTCCAAGCTATCAATTATATCTTGTTCCACTAAAAAATCTATTTATTTCACTTATCGTTTTAAATCAATGACCTAATGATTTTCATAGCGCTGAGAAAATATATTGAGCTAGAAACAAAATGGCGGACGTTCTTAGAGTTTCAAAGCCGTTCATTTACCCAATGCGCACGTAGAGGCTATGTTTCAACACAATTCTCTTTAAAATGTATGTTTATTACTGAACTTATACCATACTGTACTCGCTAGTAAACATCCGAACAAGGTTTCATGTAATTTCAGCTTTATTTACACATGTATTGAATCGTTTATAGAGTTGCAAGTGATGTAAAACTATTTCAATTCCTTGAGTTGTGACACAAGTTGGTTGAGTTTTTTAGATTAATTTTAAGTGTTCAAGGAACTATATCTGAGCATTCAATATGTTGTTTTAAAATCTTGTACGGTTGTATTTTATATGATTTAGTATATTTTGGCTCGTTTACAAGTGAGTAAAAAACTTTTTAGTTTTAGTTTTGACGTTTGCTTGTATTGTTTTACAGATTTGGATTTTCTTTTCATTTAAAATTGTTGTTAAATTTTATAAATACTGAGATTTTTTTATTTTTTACAAGCACAATAACTTTTGAAACAAAGGACATAATAATAAACTGCTAGGATACTAAATACATTTTGCGTCTTCATATCGCATTTTTTTTTTGGTGTATGATATAAGCCCTGTGATATATCAATCAATTGCACTCACTATAAATTCTAAAATACATGCTGTATTACTTATTAAGATGAGTATAAATATCAGATAAAATGTTCTTGACATTGTAAATAACGAGAAAATTATATTTTAGTCATATGTTTGGGCTATACTTAACTGCAATGGGTGCAAAGCCATAGTAGGTTAGTTTAAGTAAGCCATAGATCAAGATATTGTAAATTGTTACATTGTAAACTTATAATGCTGAGACGCTTTGTGGACAGATTTTGTTTAAAGTTAACTAATTTTATCATTCTATAAAAAAACGTTGCGTTTTTAACTGTTTATCAAAACCAGTCTCGATTTTGTTCCAAAGGACGATGTCGTTTTACAAATTCGCCTAAAACTTAAGTACCTATTCAAATAGAAAAATAAGTATGACGTTCAAAATTTGATTTCGTAATACATTTTCGCAATGCGTCTCAAGCCATCATAAGTAGTCAACGATCAGCTGAACAGGGTTAATTTTTCAAAAGCATTTTGGTTATAAAATATGCTGGGGCGTTATCGCAAATTAACAATGTTCAAATACTTTGTCGTTGACTGAATGTATGTTTGTATGATAGAGCACCACCGTTTCGCGTATGTAAGTACCAAAATTTAGTGTTTAGTTTTTTAAGTTCCCGACTGAACCAAAATAGTACCTACATTTATGTTGTGTTTACGATCACCGAGTAATAAAATGAGCGAAACTACCACATGTTGGTTTTATTTGGCTCCTTGTGAGTGGCACCCCTATTTTAAAACATCTGCACCCACATAGGTTTGACTGGCACAAAAAATATTCGACGACAGTACGAGGTAAAGGATTTGGACAGCTAATATAAAACTCCAGCGAAAAGTACTAGTTTGTAAATTGCTTTGAGATCCAGTATATCTGAAAATTCAAAAAGATTGCGACTCGATGCTACAAAGTTACAGCTAGTATTAATACTGGTACGGGTTCGATTCCCACTGTGTACATTTTATTACATATATATCCCGAGGTTTGGGTTGTCTCAAGAAAGCCTATCTTGCCTACCACAAGATAGGTAGCTAGCCGCCTACCGCACATTTAGGTCTCAAAGAAAGGAAAACAAAGAACTTACAACTCAGGTATATGTACTCCTTAGGTTAGGTTAGCAACAACTCAAAGAGCGTCTACAAAAAGTGTCCGTCAAGTTACGATGAACATGATGACCATATCTAATCAGAAGTTAAGTTGACCCTCCATGAGATGATGATGGGATTAAGTTGTTTTACTGTATTACTTAGGTGTACTATGCCTCAAGTTCTTTCTCGTTCTTGACGTCAAGGTGGCAGCCCCGTTGATTCCGACAAAACCGTAGCGAGATTTATTTGAATACTGAGTTATTCTATTACCAATCTAGCAAGAAGTGTACCTAATGGTAATTTAAACACGATTGTACTCATCAGTTCTCTTAAATGTATGTAGATGTTTACAGTCAATTATTTATCTCATAAACGACAGGATCTCTATTTCTGAACTTTACATCGAAATTTGATACCGTAGGGAACAGATAATTGGCATAGCTCATGATTCAATCTCGCTTCGTTTTCGTCGGAGTCTTCGTGAATGGAATTAACGTTGTGCCAGCTTGACGTCAAGCTAGCAAGCACATTACAAAAACTAACCAGATATCAAACGTATTGATGTAATATTTCAAATCTTGGGCACCGGAGGCACTTATTGCAAAAGTAATTGTCATAGTACAAACCACTGGCAGGGCTGCTAGCTTGACGGACACTACATAAATTCTATTGACGGATAGCCAGGTCTCGGCTATAAAGTTGAATTCTTAGCTCGTAAGCACCTACCTATTTACGAGGTTGCATGAACAAAACTCCCATCTGGAATACATGAAATTTAATGGCAAAACTTCTAATTAACTCAGATGTGAGAAAATAAAAGCGGAAATGGTTAAGTGCCAATTAAGGGCCGTGTTCTTTTACAAAAACTTATCAGGTTGGTTAGATACTTACTGAAGTAAAGTTTTTCGCCGCGTTGCGTGGTTCGAGATACTTAATTCATTAGCGAATGTCTGACTCTGAGTTGTCTAACCTCGATATTTAGAAGGACTACTTGAAAAAACTGCTCCTAAAGCAAATTAAAGCTTCCTTTCACACCTGTGAGATTAGATGAGCTTTGACAGTTTTAGACCGAGTTCGTCAACAGATGGTTAAATTTTAATCAGTTGTTTGGAAGTTTTCGACTCACGTTTTCAAACAGTAAAATTCAAAGTTAACCGAAGAAGCTGCCTAATTATTTGATTCGGTAGGTCCCATTTGTTCTATGGAACATCACGTAATAAAACAATTTGAGAAAATGTTATCCCCTTTTGTACTATAGTTTTTACTTTTTGTCTCAAATTGTTCCATAGAACAAACTAAGTACACATATAAACTTCTCAAAGTGAATATGTAAACTGGCCACTCGAGAATGATTTTGCTAACACTTGTCTGTTATCTCATCATGGAAGAATTTGGGAAAAGCGATACTCATTTAGTTCTGTGCATTCACTGACAAATAAAAACAGGAGCAAAAGCTAATAGGTATGTATTTCTATAGGTACAACAAGGAACAATTTTCCCAAATTGTTTTATTACGTCATGTTCCATAGAACAAAAGGGACCTACCGATCTGATTCCCTATCATTTAGTGAACACCAGTATTTATCCGCTAAATGTAACAGGAACAATGACGTAACATTTAAGACAAATATTGTAGACCAATTCAATTTATTAATAGATATATAGAAAATACTTTATAGCATGCTTCAAACAAAGAAACAATTTATAATGTAAGCTACAATTGGCGGTCTTATCGCTCAAGAACGATCTATGCCAGACAACCTGGTATTGATAGGATCGTCATATTGTACATGGAAAATATTATGTGTGTGTCTAGTATATTATTTCAAGTTCAAAGTTCAAAGCTAGGAAGATCTAAATTATAAACATTGTAAATCGAAGGGGGCACATCCCTCGTTCAAAGACATATGGCACCGTGTGAGGGACGCTTAACATCGTGCGTATTCTGGACGAAACACACGGTGCCGTGCATCTGTGCTTCATAAAAGCGCATTCCTTGTCCAGCTTCAAGATATAAGTTTCAGATAGCCACTGTTACCACTAAGCTAACGCAACAGTGATACTTTTCTATTTCGGAAGATTGAGTAAAAGTCATCAACGTGGGACTCTTCAAACATCCAGGATGGATCATTTTCTGGCCAGCGATGATGATTAGATACTAGCAACCCGCCCCGGCTTCGCACGGTTTTATTATAACTACGTATAAACCTTCCTCTTGAATCACCCTATCTATTAAAAAAACCGAATCAAAATCCGTTGCGTAGTTTTAAAGATTTAAGCATACAAAGGGACATAGCGACAGAGAAAGC
Source organism: Eupithecia centaureata (assembly GCA_944547425.1). Lineage (NCBI taxonomy): Eukaryota > Metazoa > Arthropoda > Insecta > Lepidoptera > Geometridae > Eupithecia > Eupithecia centaureata. Next base: position 5,706,706 of record OX155679.1, read on the forward strand.
GCCTTTGTTTTATACTATGTAGTGATGCCCAAAAGTGTAAGTATAGGTATGCAACATTTAACCTAAGTATGATAATAGAAGAAGGGACACCGGCTTTGTCCCATTACTCCAAAATCACTATCACGATAAAAATATCCCAATCTAAACCATCTAGCTAAAGTTGAGTCAAGTCCGTCTAGCTTAAAATTTCCTAACAACTTGTTTCATACAATACCCTTATTTATTAAAACAGGACAATGAAAATAAGATCACAAAGCAAGGTTATTTTTTGAGACGTTTATATATAGGTATTATTCTCCCAGGCTAGTTAAAACTATACTGTACATACCTAGATAGATTAGTAGTATAAAGTATGTGACGACCTCAGTGGTGCAGCGGGCGAGAGTCCGCCTGCGACCCAGGAGGTTGCGGGTTCGATTCCCGTCTCGGAACAAATTAGTGTACGTGTGTATCTGTGTGTATCTGCAGAAATTTGTTCAGTTGGCCTGGGTGTTTTCTGTGTATAATATAAAATATCTATCTTTGTATATAATGTATCAGTTATCTAGTACCCATAACACAAGCTTTGAGTAGCTTACTTTGGGGCTAAATGATATTGTGTGGATTGTCCTGCATTATTATTATTATTATAATGTTGCTTGAGACAAATGTCTCTGAACGAGAAAGCAACATTTTATACTTTGTTTATTTTTTTATATTTTAGAACTAACTATGTTTTTTTATTTATATTTGTATCAATAAAGTGTTCAATTATTAATTCAATCGGTATACATATTAATTTTGTCTCATCATTCAGTAAGTTGCAAAGTTTCGTGATACAAAAGCCACTTAGTAGCTTGTTCTATTCATCGTCATAGCTGAATGCTCTCCACTCAAAGGGCCAGTCTGTAACGTATGAAGCACCATCGACAAGCAAATATAGGTCAAATGGGACGCACTGGATCTGGGACCTCGCAGAGTTATGACAACTTCACTATAGACCTTGCAGTTATGCTTTATTACTATTCAGCCTGCAAAGCACGGTGATTGTGCAATGACAAGTATGAACGTTTTACAATAATCACAGTTTTTTGTTCACACCGTATGGGAAAGCCATATTCAGCAGTGAACGTACATACATAAGTTACATATGCTGATGAGAAGGTTCCAAGACAATTTAACTAAATAAATATACATCACATCACATCAGTAAATCAACAAAAAAAATCTTTACGCTAACAAAATATGCACCTAGACAAGTCAAATCTGTATAAGTTTCAAGCAAATTGGATCACCGTTTAAAGTTTCCCAAAACATCAATAACGTAGACCCCTTTTTACCCCTTTTTATAGGTCTTTAGTAAATTTCTGAAACACGTCTTTTAATATAAGGTTATATCAGTGCTTACTGACCATGGTCTATGGCATGGTCAGTATGTAAATGCCTGAATGTATGGAAGTGAAGCCTGTAAAAAAGCTGGTGTGGTAGCTTGCAGACGAGCTAAGAGATCACCCCAAAGAAAATACTAAAATTCATAGCAGGTGCAAGGGTAAATGGCGAATTATGAACACCCCAGCTTCAGGGGAACTTTGGTGATCACAATAGGCCTATTATAATGGCAGCAGTGACACAAAAACGACCTCGAGCAAAAACAAATATAGCCGATTGATTAGAGACACATTCATGTTCTGGGTGTTTTCTATGTACCATGATAAAAAAATATCTAGGTATTTAGGAAGTAAAATATATTAAGAAAATCAGTCATCACTCAAAACATAAGCTCTGCTTAGCAGAGCCATTTATTATTGTCCTTTTTTTTATTAGATACCTAATTTTGGTCTCAACGAATACTATAATTTACCCGAACAAACTAGTGCTCTAGGATCGCGTTAGAGAGATATCATCATTTGAAGTTTGACAGCTGTCATCCGAAATGTAGGTCTCGACGAGTACTATAATTTACCCGAACAAACTGGTGCTCTAGGATCGCTGGTTAGAGAGATATCATCATTTGAAGTTTGACAGCTGTCATCCGAAATGTAGGTCTCGACGAGTACTATAATTTACCCGAACAAACTGGTGCTCTAGGATCGCTGGTTAGAGAGATATCATCATTTGAAGTTAGCAGCTGTCATCCGAAATGTAGGTCTTGGCGAGTACTCTAATTTACCCCAGCAAACTGGTGCTCTACGATCGACAGTTATCGAGATATTACGATTTGTTGTTTAATAGCTTTTTTCACGATATAGATCCTTCCAACTTATGTTTTCAAAGAGCGGAGGCCGTTGGTTATATGTTATATTTTTTTGTAAAATTATAAAAAATCCATAAGGAACCCTGAAGAGCAACGAGGATCTTCTCTCGGACGAGTTGTCCACTTCACTTTTGGTTTAGGGTACAACTGTTCCGAATCTAAAATCAGCAGTTTTGGGACTAAAACGAACGGAGCCTTATAAAGAGCTAATAGCAAAATCGCATATTCACACAGCGTGCCACCCATCGTCAAACGACATCCTATACATCCCATCCGAGATAACATCGCGAAGTGCATAGTAAAGGTGTCATTTCTCGGTAGTTTCCCCCTAAAGTGTTATTTGGTGGGCGATGCATTAAGATGCAGTGACTCTCCCGTCTCGTGTTACAGAATACCGGATATAAACTGCCGGTGTTCGGGGAAAATTTTAAATCAGCCCGTTTTAAAGATGTTCTCGTTGAAAGCTTGGATAAAAGTTTAGAGATCTACCAAGTTTGGGTTACTTAGCAGGTAACGCAACTTAGGTCTTTAGGCACCTTACCTATCAAGTCTGCGAGGCGTGAGTCTGATGTTTACATAAAATAAAAAAATTAAGTAAAAAGCACATTATTGTTTTTATTTTGGTAACTCCTTATCAATTTGAATCAAATTCTACAAACCATCCAGAAGCGGTTTAGGAAAGTTTTAGAAACATTAACAGTCCGATAACGTTCCTTGTCGCGCAAGATTGAAGAAATCCGCTAAAGCAATTTTCGCAAAACAACGAAACAAAACACTCTTGAAATAAGAACATAAACGCTCCGTTCGAAAGAAGCCTAAGGATTTTTAGAACTTTGTACAAAGGAAGGGGAACTTTTAAACTTAAGTTTTGAAAACGAGAAACCGCGCCTGCTAAGTTCCGTTTTTACCATTTGTTTCTTGTTATCGCTATTGTCGTAATCCTTATCGCCCTAGGAACTTGTCTTATAGTTAAGTATACGGGTACATAAGGGCGCGGTTATTATGAAACTCATTGTTGTCGTCTGATAAAGGGTTGTTCAAAGTTTGTAGCGTAATGAAGTTCCATTCTAATATTGTGATGACGGTTTTCCCATATTTTGCTCTTAATTTTACCCAAAGGCTGAAAAGAGGGAATAACAGAAGTTTTGACAAATTGTTATTCAACCCGGTCTTGATTGACAGTTATTTATGGGGGAAGTTTTTATCTTGAAAAATTAAAGCTTTCAGAGTTGCTACAGCCATGTTCGTCCAAGATAAGCTCGTTCCACTTATAGCTCGACGTTTATATTAATTTACCTACGGTCTAGTCTGGCCACAAAGACGCAATTAGAAAGGATAGGAGTCTGTCAGTGAAGCATAAAGATCCGGGAAGACGTTGAGGGCGGCATGTTCAAATGATTGACAAACCCTCCATAAACAAACGATTAAAAAACATTAAAAATACAGGATAATAAATGTATAAGTACTTATCGAAATAAGCACAGATATTACAATAATAGAAGCCGTAAAAAAAATCAAAGCGAGAGATACAGAAGATTCTAGAACTCAACTGGCAATAGGTAAAATAGGTGGGCCATACAGTGACTACATATCGACAGATTATCACTAGCAAAAAAGCTTTCCAAAGATCTGACGGAAATGGAATAGAATTCGAATGAAAGTTTTGTCATTTGAATTTGAATCCTTGGTTCTTAACTTAGGATATGAAATCAAAATAGCGTTCTAAAGATCTGACGGAAATGGAATCGAATTCGAATTTGATGTTTCCGTTGCGGAAACGAATCGAATGAATTAAAATACTTACCCCTACAGGACTAAAAAAATATGTTCATTTATTTTACATAAGTACTTTGATAAACTAAACGCGAAGGATACTTAAAAACTTGCATAAAATTTTGTCTAAGTAAGCAATCGGATATGCACAAAGTAAACTTGTAAGTAGTATAATAACAATAATAATAAAGCCTTTTTTTTCATTATTAAAATTAAATTTATAAAAATAAATTAAGAATAGAATAATTGATGGACAGATAGATGTTTGTTAATTTTTCACTTCAAAACTTTACTATTGAACGGTTGGTTAGTGCTTAAGTTCAAACTTAAGCACTAAGTACGTCAATTCTAGGCCTTGAATGAAACATAGGCTACTTTCCATCAATTTTTAAACGGATGACCCAGAGCGCAACTAATAAGTTATATACTAGATAAGATTTCAATTTAAATAAAAATATACACAAAGTACGAGGTAAATACCCGATAAATAAAATCGTTATTATATAAAAACGGTAGTTCCTATAAAACAAAGGCTATCGGCTGTTCCAATGAACAAAGGGATATCGTTTACCGAGAAGAGCCATCGACAGCGCAATAAACTAGGTTCAACCACTTCTATCCCGCACAGATTAGGGAATACTTCGTAACCCGAGGTTCTATCGTGCCTACCACAGGAGAAACAATAGCTAGTAAGGTGCTAACTCGTAAACTAACTGATGTACGATGAATAGAATTTCCACTCCATGTATTTTCTATGCATTGTAGTACCATAGCACTAAATTCAGCCGGACGCTGATGTTAAAATCTTGTACCCTAAATAGGAGTCGAGTGGTGAATACTATAACAAGGTATGTTAGTATGGTACCAACTGTGAGTATATACTTCGGCTGTTCTTTCACATAAAACACAACTAGACCTAAACTCCGTGTGGTATCTCCAATTAAAGGCTGTTGATGGTGATGCCATGGAAACAAAATCTTATCAAGATGGCATATTACTCCAAAAATAGATTTGTCCAAATATGATTACTTAAATAATATTTTTAAATATATGTTAAACTCTCAGAAGAGCAATTTATTAAAATTTTAATTAATCTTTTTGGTATTTTTAAATGTTTTGACTTTTGTTAGTTACCTAACTAATTTATTAGATAAGTAATATGTATGCGCAAAATAATTTTTTTTTGAGATTATGATAGTTTCCAATACGTACCTACTATGTACATACCTACATACATACCTACCTACGTTTCACAATAAATTATTCTATAGCCTCACCATCAGCAACCCGACTTCACGCATTAGATATCTATTATAAATTACAGGTATCGAAATGATGCATTCGTGAAAATGAAAAATGAGTTACATTGACAAGTGCGCGTTTAAATCTTTTCTTACCTCTACGTAGTTCGTAGCACCGTAGCACTGTCGTAGCATTAGCTTCATATCTACGAGAAAATAATTTATTTTGCATAATTTGAGTTTTATTGTCTTAATCTTAAACGTACCAATTCTTTTGGATGTACTTCAGATATTGATTGTAGTGATGTTGAAAGTGCGTTTACCTACCAAATAGCAATGGAGTCAATTTAGTAAGGGACCTACTTAAGTCTGCCTAACAGTTTCTGAAAAAAATATACAAAAGAAATAGCTAAGCTTTAATAGTCGTTCCAATCTAGACTACAAATGTATCTCACGTGCGTAGATATCATCCGAACACCTTTGCTAAATATCTTAGCAATACTACTCGCTGCAAGTTGACACAAATGACAAGGGTTGTGTCCAATGATGTATTATGGATTCTAGAAGTCATTGGCTGTGTCATCTATATTCAGCTTATGCAGGATAATCTCCAATGTAGCATGGTGATCGTTGAAGACCCTACGCATCAGACTTATACGCCTCTTTGTTTCGATGGAGAAACTTTCACGAACTGTACCCTTATCAGGAACAACGTTACCGAAGCAACTACATTATTTAGGGAAAACAATTAGCATTGAAGTCTCGATGGATTCCCTCATGAGAAGAAAAACAAAAATTCGCGAGTCTCGATAGTTTTTGTTACGTGTGTGTGTCTGTACTTTAGAAAATATATCAATTTTGTTCTGCTTTCGCGATGCCCTAACGAAAGACCAGCGCTCGCTTGCTGTATCACGCACGGGGCCTAAGTCAGCATAATGCTGAGTTAGGATCCTTTTATAAAAAGTTTGAATATACTTAGTACTTACCTATACTTGAGTGTCGTGTTTGTATCGTTCTAAATCTATACGTCCCATAACTCGTGATAAAGCTTCTGTCAGCGTAAGTTTGAACACAATTTACCCTAACTGAAAGCAATCGAACGAAATGTGATTTCTGCTGGGTAAGCCTTATAGGAAGAAACTTGAGTATTCGGAATACCTTTATTTGTTTGCTAGGACAAACAGTTTTGTTGCGACTTTTCGTAAACACGGAACGGGAAATTAAAGTATGAAAATACTTTTTCAACGTCATCAAGTGTTTATTTTATTTACATTCACTGCGAAGATGTATTACAAAGATAGGTACAATGTCAATACAAACAAATTCTGCGACTTTATCTGCGTATAATTAGATTTTTAAACATCTCATTTTTGTATCTTAAATTTAATCAAGATTTGACCAGCAAGTTTTGGATTGTCTTGTATAGAGAATGATCTCGCGGTGGTAGAGGGGATCAATAGTTTTTGAGTTGAGTTTTTGTCTTTTACTCACTACCCGCCCGGCTTCGCACATTTGTTATACATATAAACATTCCTCATAAATCACTACCTTATAAAAAACCGCATCAAATCCGTTGCGTAGTTATAGAGACCTAAGTATGCCTAGGGAAGGACATACAGAAAGACAGCGGGAAGCTACTTCGTTTTATACTATGTAGTGATTAGACGTGAAATTTGAAGTAGGTAATGATTTGTGAAACTTAATAAGTAAATATCAAAAACTACCTACTACCATTCGATTTCTAATAATTTTATAATCAAAATGTTAATGCTCATGTAATTGAATCTTAATCGGGGAACACCGTTTAATGGTCACGAAACAGCATATCAAATTATGGCCAGTCTAATGATCAAATAATAACGACCGTACAAAATGTACTTAATTACTGATCACTCAAGTATAGATGTGTTTACAAGACCCCCTGGTAATATACTAAGTTATTTTATTACGTTACTATGTCTTATGATGAGTTTGGCGAGGAATTTAATTTTTTTTTCGGAGATTGTGTTTACCTACTTGATTTGGATTTGATGCTAAGTGCATTTAAAAATTGCATTTAAAATTCTTACTTCGCAAAAATCTATTATGCTAGGAATAAAACATGGGCTTTTATTATTTATTTATTTATTATTTTATCCAATAAATCAGTTAGATACCATGTGAGAGAAATAGATTTGAAACGTTTCCATAGAAACGACGCGTGCGAAGCCCCGGGCAGATACTAGTAGTTGATAATTTCACGTCACATCACGCATTGATGCGTGATCACTATCACTACATAGTATAAAACAAAGTCGCTTTTTCTGTCCCTATTTCCCTATGTCCCTTTGACTGCTAAAATCTTTAAAACTACGCAACGGATTTTGATGCGGTTTTATTAATAGATAGAGTGATTCAAGAGGATGGTTTATATGTATAATAAAACCGTGCGAAGCCGGAGCGGGTCGCTAGTATTTTATAAAAACTGAATCAAGTTTGAATTCAAGTAACTTTATATCTAATCTGTGTATCTACGCATCTCTGGGTGGCCCTGCTAACATAATTACGGCGCTATGGTATCGGATGTGAATGTAATTATGAATAGATACTATCTTTATGAACGATGCATTGCAGGCGCCTTAATGGCGAATCATAGAAATGGTCCTCATTACGTAAGAATGTGTTTTAATCAGTAATCAAGGAATTTAGACAAATTAAAACTAGATACCTAGGTAATGGCTACAATTGGTTGTTGATTGATTTCCTCTTCGCTTCTATTTTTGTCGACGAATGGAAGAAGCGAAAAAAAACCACTGGCTGGCTGTTTATGGATAACTTATGTGTCTATGTTTGTTTTATTAAGGGCTGTTTTGAATACAATAGAAATAGTTCTAGCCCTGGAAAACATGGGCTACTTTTCGTCCCATAAATCAGTTCCCATGGAATGGAAATAGCCTTGATACGTTTCCATTGAAATAAAGCGTGTGTAGCCGCGACTATTATAGATAAATAAAATATACTAGCAGCGCCTCGCGGTTTCACCCGCGGTAATTCCCGTTCGCGTGGGAATCCGGAGATTAAATATGTGTTATTCTAGACTATAATCTATCTCTGTGCCAAATTTAATCCATATACGTTCAGTATTTTTTGCGTGAGAGAGTAACAAACATCCATCCATCCATACTTACAAACTTTCGCATTTATAATATTAGTACTTAGGTATGATAGTAGGATGAGTAGGTTAAAATATATATATTTATATAAGAGAAAACTGGGAGACTCATCAAGAAATCTCTGAAACTAAAAGAGCTGCGAAGCTCAAATTTTGCATGACGCAGGCACCTGAAGAACGGATTTTTGGAAATTCGTATTCTTAAAGAAACAAAGATTTACAAAAAACATTGTAAAAACAGATGACAGAAATACGAGTGATACAACATGCTTGCGGCTAAGGTATGCTAAGATTGTAAAAATAGTTTCAATGGGGTAAATTGAGGTATTTCTAAAGTCGCGAGCGGGTTAGTTAGTCACTACATAGTATAAAACAAAGTCGCTTTCTCTGTCCCTATGTCCCTATGCATGCCTAAATACGGATTTTTAAGCGGTTTTTTTTAATGGCGAGGCGAGTGATTGAAGAGGAAGGTTTATACGTATAATAAAACCGTGCAAAGCCGGGGTGGGTCGCTAGTAGGTATCACTATCACTACATAGTATAAAATAAAGTCGCTTTTTCTGTCCCTATGTCTTTATGTCCCTTTGAATGCTTAAATCTTTAAAACTACGCAACGGATTTTGATGCGGTTTTTTTTAATAGATAGAGTGATTCAAGAGGAAGGTTTATACGTATAAAAAACCGTGCTAAGCCGAGGCGGCTCGCTAGTATAAAATAGAATGCAATAGGTAACTCGGTCGGTGTAGTGATTAGAATCCCTTTGGTGCTTTGGTAGTCACGTCTCCTGGCCACTTCACTGCTACTCACAGTCAAGCAATCGTTAGCAGCTCAACTGCCGTTTAGCAGTGTTGCCAACTTCAAATGTTAATTACAGAGTGAGCAAATCTGTGCTTTTGGCACGGAATCTGCAAGATTTGAGGTTGAAATTACAGACATCTAGAGTAGGTACTTACTTTCTTGAGTGTATATTAAACCAGCATTTTTGGCGTTGGTAATATTACAGATGTGGTTATGACAATACGTTCTTAGTTACAAAGTCCTTGAAGGTATTTTGTCTTCTTACTGTAACTATTGATAGTTACTCGGCTGACTTGGTAATACCACAATTTTCCAAACCTCTGTATTTTAAATAAGTTTTTATCTGATAAAAAATGTTATAAGTTGGTAACTACATAATTAAAAAAAACGAGAATTTCTGACATAAATATCAAATAAAAACAAATAAAAGAAACGATCTATATTTGTTTATCAAAGAACGTCGTCAAACGACCTTGACTGATTTAGCCGATAGCGGTAGGGGAGAGTGGGGGAAACACGAACGCAGGGTAATCCCGAATCCAATGGTTCTTATATTTTAGAGATTACCATATTTTATTTGCCGCCGTTTCAGAAATCATGCTACCACAAGTGCCAGTCAACAACACGGGAAACGCAGACGCACGTTCTTGTCAAAGTATGCATTTATCTATATTTTGCATGTTTTTGATGCAACTTTCAAGTTGGTGTTGTTTTATATCTATCTTCAATAACATCTAACTTTTACATAGTGGAATATGTACTCACATATTAATCAACTAAATGACAATGAAGCAATCGGCAAAAGAAATAGAACCATTTTATTTCCTATTTTATCGTTTTCCATCCAGTGGGTTAAAGGCGAACACTCCATGTCGGGCAATCTTGAATGTTTGCCATTACTCCCATTTCTTTTGTTGGTTCACCAAACCGATGTACAGTCTTGAATAAATATCTCAAAAAGGCTAAAGAAAATGTTAAAACAAAAAAACAGCATCGACAGAGCATCAGAAACTTATAATGTTCAAAAAACAACCATTTTTGACCATGGAATAAATATAAAGATCCCCCGTTGAAGACTGGATTGTGTGCTAAGTGTGTAAAAAACCTCACGAGAATAATAATTGTACTCACGGTTACAACTTTGATCATTATCTTAAAGGGGTAAGGGTAAAGCCGAACACTAAGGGTTTTGTAATTTTTTTTTCTTATTGTTACAATTTATTAAAATTATAAATGTGAATTCGTTAGACAGATAACTTTATAATTACAAGAAATTCCTTTGATGACATTCCATTATTTTATTTAACTCTTCCCTTAGGTGCTCGTAATTCCCCCATTTTCCCCTAACTGTGCCAAATTCGAACTCAACTTTAGTTTACCAATTTTTAACTAGATGTCGCCACTAGAAAATTAAAAGGCGCTATCGAAGCGTTTGCAGCTGAGAACCACTCGATTCTTTGTGTTTTGTTAAAATTGCCATCAGAAGGGTCTTAACTGACTCGACTGAACAGCGAGTGATGATTTGGGACATGATCTTTGTGATTACACCCCGCTCTCCCGTGTCTCAACTATCGCAGAGGCACGGGTAGAATAACTGACGCTGCAAATGGCCAAGTTATTAATTTATTAAAATAAAATAAAAATATCGGTATTTATTTATAAAAAAAATTAACGCATTTCGACTGTGTTATTTTATTAAATAAGTAAATTCCATTATTTCATCGTAACTTCTTTAGGTGTATCGGTTTGTTTTCTTTTCTTTTAGATAAATGGTGCTTCTGATTTAATTAAATTTAAATATGGGAATTTAAATATTGATGAAGATCTGACCAATTGCATGGATTGCGATGCGATGTGATATTTTTTAAATTTTATTAAAGTAATTTTTTAGTTTTTGTAAAAAATCCAAGTTATTTAAAAAAAAAAATATTTTTAGATAACTTCATCATCATCAGCTTATATTAGTCCACTGCTGGACATAGGCCTCCCTTAATGAGCGCCATAGCGCCCTGTCTTCAGCGTGACGCATCCAGCATCTGCCAGCAGTCTGTCGCAGATCGTCATCCCACCTGGCCGGAGGATAACTTATAAAATATTAATCTAATATTTTTTTACCGAATTCGATGAAAGGTTATAAGTTTGAATAGTTTTTTTTAATTTTCTATAGCTAATTATTATTTATATTTACTTCCTTAACTTTTTTACAATTTTTTTTGTTAAAATAACTTCAAGTTAAGGTGTTTATTATTATTACTAGGTATTTTTTTAGTCTGACATGACTTTTATTTTCTATCTATTTCTACCTACCTATACTTTTATTATTATTTTAATGTTTGTGAACCTTCCTACTCATATCAAGCACATATTATGCATTAAGTGGAAAATTATAAAAAATGCAGGAAGGCTAAATAATTTTACATTACAACAATGAATGACGCAAAACACGTTTCTGTATGAAAAGCGCCCCCTCACCGTAAACTCCGTAAACGTAACTCGTGTGTCGAATATAACTAGATGTCGCTAGTAAAAGTGGACGAGCTCTAGATCGCGCTAACGAAAACTCACGGCTTTTAATGACTCCAAGAACCATTTTTGTTTTTGTCACTCTGGTTTCCCTTCAACACGTATAAATCTTTCGCCTTTTACTAAAGATTTCCGTGGAGGGGAACACTCAAATGAGTCTATAAACTGTTTTTGAAATCTTCGCTTCGGCGAAGAGATAATAATATAATGATAATCTTAAATATAATAATAGTGTATTGTATGGAGAAAGTTGTATTGTCATTTTATAGAAATATGATAGAACGAGATGATGGGTTTTTAAAGTGAATCTTAATAAACACGAAGGTAATAATTTTACGTAGTATTTATATTCTCTTTGGGTGTTGTTTCTTTTGATTAGGCATAATTAGAAAAACTCAAAGAGCAATCTGATAATATCTTAAGAGTAAATAATATCAGGCTTGTAGGTTTGTATTGGAAAAATCTGCGAATTCTGTTCTTTCCAAGATTATCATTCTTGAAATGATTTTGAATTTTTGGTTTCATCATAAATATTAATTTAATAAATAAATATAATTTATTGCATATAAGTTTCTCTTTCTAAACAACTCAGCTCCTGTTTGCGCCTTGCCCTAAACTAGAATTATACACAAGAATAAAAAAAAACTAAACTTGGGCAAAGGGAGTAGATTCAGCAATGTGCTGCATTGCATGCAAGACACATACTAAATAAATTATTGCCACGAAGAAGTAGTATTATTGTTGTTATTATTGTTATGCCACCCGTTGGTTTAAAAGAAGCCCTACAAGAATCTGAAGAAGAAGTCTGATCCGGCCATAATTGTATTAGGAATGACCAGCGTGGCGTCTGTTCTTTTAATTCCTTCTATATCTTATTGTATACTAGCGACCCGCCCCGGCTTCGCAAGGTTTTATAATACGTATAAACCTTCCTCTTGAATCAATCTATCGATTAAAAAAACCGCATCAAAATCCGTTGCGTAGTTTTAAAGTTTTAAGCAGTCAAAGGGACATAGGGAAATAGGGACAGAAAAAGCGACTTTGTTTTATACTATGTAGTGATTACAATTACATTGTAATATTATGACAGTTTCTACAGCTACTATTCGGATTATTGATATGAATTTACAGCAGTGTCAAAGTATTTTCTGGAAGATTTCAGCCGGACAGCAACTTTGACGGTTAGGTATCTAAAGCCAGGTTCATGTAGGTACACATAGGAAAAGCAATAAAATGCATATGCGAATATAGAATTAAATGTTTTATTTGCTTAGTAGGTAGGTACTATTATAAAGTGAATTTAATTCCTCCTTTTTCATAATGACAACTTGCTTGACCTGGCTAAATGCGCAACGACGTAACGCAACGACGTAACGCAATCTGAAGTGTTTAGAGTTCTTCATTGCGGGGCCGCGGCGGCGGCGCGGGCGGGGCAGTCGGTTGGCGGTAGTGCTTCTGGTAGATGCGTTCCCAGAATGTGGCGCGTCGCTCGAGCAAGGGACCGCGCAGACTCAGCTCGCGGTCCAGAGACATGTGCGGCGCCCAGTCCGCGCCCACGGCTGGCCACGCCGGCAGATCGGAGCCCTCGGGGACAGGCCGCCTGCAAACAGAGAATATTTCATTATCAAACTACCAGTTACTTACGAGCACTTATCACTCTGACGGAGATTGGTATGATGAAAAAGCGAGATATGCGTAGGTTACTCATGCATGCCTCAACCTACCTAGTTTTGAAACTATAATACTTATTCCATATAGAAATAGGATGGAAATAGGTATATAGGATTTTTTGCATTTTATAAGGCACATCTTAATAATAATGTATTCTATTATTTTTAAATTTGACTAAACGTATTGTTAATAATTTGCGTCATTTTGACCAAAACGCTACTCAAGGTACACTAAAATTCAATATAACTCGTGAGAAAACAAACTATGTACCTATGAATCAAATCTCAATCAATTCATATATCGAAATAAGGCCAAAAGTTATTCGATATTTCGACATTTCGATATTTGATTATTATTAATTTATTGTATACTAGTTGTTATTTTTTATATTCCTTAATTGTAATAGGTAATGGTTGTTAATTTATTTGACATATATTCGATATTTGATTTGATAGACCACCCATCGATCAATGTCTAGTTCGCAAATACCGGATGATGAAAATAGCTTACCCTGTTTTGACAAAGTTGGCCCATATTGTTCTCATCTTATAAGACATTTTCTTAAAATCGTCCGTAATTTTCGAAGAGTCCTGCAATCCCATCGGCGAATCAGCAACCGCAAAGCTTTGGGCGCAGTGCGGAGCACCTTTGTAGTTTGTGGAAGGAACCACCGGCGTATTTTCATCCACAAAGGAGTATTCATACAAATATATCTGATCATGACCATTCTCCACCATAAGCTTGATTCCACGCAGTGTAGGGTAAGTAAATATAACATCGGAAAAATAGTCAGCGTATGCCAATATGTCGTCGCCTACTGCTTTATCACCAAAATAGAATTGTTTTACTGTGGCTGCTACTTCATCCTTTTGCTTTTCGCTTTCAAACTTCAAATCCGCTGGCAAGAAATCTGAATACTTCTCATTCATTCTACCTTTCCATGAATCATAAACCCCAGGTAATAAACGTAAGGCGCCTTCCATATTTGCAAATCCATGAAGAACTGGTATTTTTTTGTAAGTTCCTTTGCTTAAAATATCAACTGGGGATTCGACAAGAAAAGCATCCTCTGAATTTCGCTCAATGCAAGGTGAGAATCCAAACGTTGAATCTGGTCTATCGAAAAAATGATCATTTGTTAAGATTTCAAACGGTGCCGTCTTATAAAATTGTTCCAGTTCATAGATGTCATCTACGTGAGTAAAATTATTTACTTTTGCAAACCATTTTGCTTGCTCAAGCGGGTCAGGTTGAATGGTAAAAGCCGCAACGCTGACCCCACTCTCAGGAATTACTTTGTTAAAAAGTCCTTCATTGGATTTAGCAACCATCAAGAGGTCTACCGCAGCGGAGCCAGCGCTGTATCCGGCTATAGTGACATCATCAGGGTTACCGCCAAAACTAGCTATATTTTTCTTGACCCAGCGCAGAAGCGCTACTTGATCCTTCATGCCAGCGTTGCCAGGAGCATCTTCCGTGCCAAGGCAAAGAAAGCCGTGGATTCCAAGACGGTAGTTAAAAGTGACCACAATAATATTGTGTTCCGCAACGAGTTTATTGTATACCGCCATGTTGCTCCACCCCATTTGGAATGCACCTCCGTGTACGTACACCACCACAGGGAGATTTTTTTCCTGAATGTCAGGAGTATAAACGTTGGCAATCAGGCAGTCTTCCTGCTGCGTAAGGTTGGATGCCAGCATAGGAATCGGGAATGCTGCCTGAGGGCAAATGATGCCTTTGTCTTTTGCGTCGAATGGTTCCAACCAAGCGGGTGGTGGTAAAGGTGCCTGAAAATGTTAAAACACCAATTATTGCATCCCCACTTTAGATTAAACACAAAAAAAGTGAAGTAGGATACGTAGGAACGTACAATTAAGCCAATTTACATGTTAGCTCAACATCTTACAGGTTTTATTGCATTTAAGTTTATAAAACTATTTAACTTTTTTTAAATAATGACGTAACGTAAGACATAGGTAGTAGGAATGATGTCTCATCACATCACTTTTACCTTACCTTGAATTTGTGAGGACCAGTCGGCGCGGTCGCGTACGGAATGCTGAAGAAGGCATACGTGCCATGGTCTGGATCCTTGTACCCCCGCACCACCCCCTGAGCAGTCTTCACCAGCTTGCTCTCTTCACCCCCCTCTACCCAAGCACCCAGCAGACACAAACATAGTAAACTACTTCTCCACATCTTGTCAACAAGTGAAGTTTACCAATGCTCAGCTGTACCTATTTATGTCGACGCACTGTGATAAAAAAACAGTTTATCAAATTTATCTGTAGATAGGTTAATATTTGTGCAAGTCACGTTGACTTAAGCTATGTACTACCAAAGTCATTATTACTTTTACCAATACATAAAACCAAGTAACAATTACATTAAACGGTTACATTCTTATAATTTAATCCCTAAATTAGGTAACCGTAACTTGTTACTTGGAAGGTACTAATTGTTATAATTGAATGACCGAATACCAAAGTGACAAAGTACCATAATACCAAAGTGCAAGTTACGATAACTTGCACTTTGGTATTATGTATTTTCTAGCTGAAGACAGGGCGCTGCGCTGTGGCGCTCATTAGGGGAGGCCTATATCCAGCAGTGGACTAATGGGCTGATGATGATGATGGTGATTATGTATTTGTGCAAGTAACTATAAATTATGTGATGTTGCCTTACATCAATAAGTCATCGGTGCTTACCTACGCAAATACATAATACCTACTTGTATATTTGCGATACCATAAGGGCATAGCATATATAAATAAATAGCCTCAAAATCCTATGCTTGAAATTGCTTAGCTAGAGGCTTAGAGGCTAGAGGTAGGTAATGAGGGAATTACTTTTTCACGCATAGTTCCGACCGTTAGTAGCATTAGGTTCCTAGATAAGAAATGTAAGTTTAAGGTAATTAATGTACCTTTGTTGAAATATTTGAACATTTTAAGATACTTAGGTATTTTGACTGACAAGAAATAAATAACAAAACCTACTACTTTTAACTATAAAAAGGAAAGAAATTTAAACATAACAAGGAAAGGGAAAAAACTAGACAAAAATAGAAAAATATATTCTTTGTATACCTAATTAAATATCCATTTAGTAAAAGTCTGATATATTTACATATATTTTAATTACAAACATAACCGTCAATTTAAGTAATTTAAATAGATAATGTTTGTAATGCCACTAGGAGAGAAGCACCGAACTTCTAGAGTTCTTCATTGCGGGGCCGCGGCGGCGGCGCGGGCGGGGCATTCGGTCGGCGGTAGTGCTTCTGGTAGATGCGTTCCCAGAATGTGGCGCGTCGCTCGAGCAAGGGACCGCGCAGACTCAGCTCGCGGTCCAGAGACATGTGCGGCGCCCAGTCCGCGCCCACGGCTGGCCACGCCGGCAGATCGGAGCCCGCGGGGACAGGCCGACTGCAAACAAGGGATTTTGGTGAAATAACGTACGACGAGTATTAAGCTTGATATAATGAGGTTGAAATAAAAACTAACTTCTCCTATATAATAAAATTTATAACGCTAATGCATGGCATCGATTTTTTTTAATTGAGAATAATTGATGTCAATTTACCTACTTACTAAGAAAAAGTCTGTGTGTGTGTCATTTTACAATCAGACTTGTTTGATATTGGTAGGTACATGACAAGTCGGACATTAGGTCTATTTTATTTATGCTATTTTATGTTAAACTCAACAACACGAGAAAACAAATGAAGATCGAATTGCCGCTTTCCCGCATTATTTTTTTAACTTCAGCCATTATTTTTCACATTCTGCCATAATCATGGTTCAATAGAAACATGATACATACTACATACATGATATATACTTTTTAAATAAATAAATAAATGATAGCTGTCAGTTAAAAACAATTTTCCCTAGGGCTGAAAAGTATCACTTTTAACGCGCTCTTCAGGCAGGCAACGTCAGACTTACTTTCCCAGTATGAGTAATGAAATAACTATTTTTAAAATAAGAATGCAAACTTAACTTACCCTGTTTTGACAAAATTGGCCCACAGTCTTCTAAGAATTGAGCATATTTTCCTAAACTCGTCCGTAATATTCGAAGGTTCAAACTGTCCAAATGGCGTATCAGCAACCGCAGAGCTCTGGGCACAATGTGGAGCACCTTTGTAGTCTGTGGGGGGAACAACCGGCGTATTTTCATCCACAAAGGAGTATTCATAAAGATATATCTGATCATGACCGTTTTCCACCATAAGCTTAATTCCACGCAGCGTAGGAAAAGTAAAGAAAACATCGGAAAAATAGTCAACGTATGCCAATATGTCATCGCTTACTGATTTATCACCAAAATAGAATTGTTTTACAGTGGCTGCTACTTCATCTTTTTGCTTTTCGCTTTCAAACTTTAAATCAGCTGGCAAGAAATCTGAAAACTTTTCATTCATTCTATCTTTCCATAGATCATAAAGCCCAGGTAATAAACGTACAGACCCTTCCATATTTGCAAATCCATGAAGAACTGGCACTTTTTTGTAAGTTCCTTTGGTTAAAATATCAACTGGGGATTCGACAAGAAAAGCATCCGTTGAAATTCGTTCAATGCAAGGTGAAAAAACAAAAGTTGAATCTGGTCTTTCCATAAAATCATCTATTTTTAAAATTTCTAAAGGTGCCGTTTTATAGAATTGCTCCAGCGCGTAGATATCATTCACATCAGTAAAGTTATTCACTTTTGCGAACCATTTTGCGTTTTCAAGCGGGTCAGATTGAATGGTAAAAACCGCAGCACTGACCCCACTCTCAGGAATCACTTTGTTGAATAGTCCTTCAGCTGACTTCGCAACCATCAGAAGGTCTACCGAAGCAGAACCAGCACTATTTCCGGCTATAGTGACATCATCGGGGTTACCGCCAAAGCTAGCTATATTTTTATTGACCCAACGCAGAAGCGCTACTTGATCTTTCATGCCGGCGTTGCCCGGGACATCTTCCGTGCCGAGACATAGAAAACCGTGGGCTCCAAGACGGTAGTTGAAGGTGATAACAATAATGTTGTGCTCTGTGACGAGCTTCTTGTATTGAAGCATGGTGCCCCAGCCCACATGGAATGCACCTCCGTGGACGTAGACTACCACAGGGAGATTTTTTTCCTGGGTGTCCGGAGTGTAGACGTTGGCAATCAGGCAGTCCTCTTGCTGCTTTGCGTTGGATTCCGGCATAGGAATCGGGAATTTTGCCTGAGGGCAAATGATGCCTCTGTCTTTTGCATCGAGGGGTTCCAGCCAAGTAGGTGGTGGTAACGGTGCCTAAAAATTTTAAAATACTGAATATTGTACCCCTTTTCTTAAGCATCAAAGATCTCTAGATAACACATAAGTATTTTTAAGTAGTGACGTATACAAGCAAATTTATTAGCCCAACTTCTTACAGGTTTTAGTGCTTTTTTTATTTTAAAATAAAACAAATTACATAGGTTATAGGAATGTTGTCATCACTTTTGCGTTAGGTACCTTGAATTTGTGAGGACCAGTCGGCGCGGTCGCGTACGGAATGTTGAGAAAGGCATAAGTGCCATGGTCTGGATCCTTGTACCCCCGCACCACCCCTTGAGCAATCTTCACCAACTTGCTCTCTTCAACCCCCTCCACCCAAGCGCCCAGCAGACACCAGCATATTATAGTATTTCTCCACATCATATGAACTCAACTCACAAGTGAAGTTTACCAATGCTTGTCTGTACCTATTTATGTCATTGTACTGTGATAAGAAACAGTTTATCAAATTTATCTAGGTAGGTTAATATTTGTGCAAGTCACGATGACTTAAGTCATGTACGACAGCATCACTAGTTATTATTACTAGAAGTTATAATTACTTGCACTAATACACATAACCAAAGTGCAAGTAACGATTACATAAAACGGTTAAGTAAGTTATTATAATTTAATCCCTAAAGTTATCGTATCTTGTAACTACGTATTTATGAATATAATTTAATCATTAAAGTAATCGTTACTTGCACTTTGGTATTATGTATTTGTTCTACCTATGACTTTAGTGATGTTGCCTTACATCATTAAGTCATCGTTACTTACCTACACATATACATAATACCTACTCACATATTTGAGATACCATGTATATTAAAAAGCCTAAACAACCAACCTATGCTTATGAATGCTAAGCTAGAGGTAGGTAAATGGGAATTACTTTTACATGCATCTTAATTAGCATAAGGTTCCTAGATAAGAAGGTAAGTCGATACAAGGTAAATATGTTCAAATATTTGAAAATATTTAGGTACCATGACTGACAAATATTAAATAACAATACCTAAGTAGGTACTTACTTTTAACTCTAACAAGGAAAGAAAAAGAATGAGACAAAATAGAAAAAAACATTTATATTACATATATTATACATAGAAATGAGAGAGTTTGTTATAATTGTATATACTATTCACAAAATGTTACTTATTGGAATAGAATATATACATAGAATAATTAAATTTCCATTTAATTATAAAAGGCTGATATATATATTTTAATTTCAAACAAAAAGTCAATTTAAATAAGTAGATTATGTTTTTGATGTCACTAAGCACCGAACTTCTAGAGTTCTTCATTGCGGGGCCGCGGTGGCGGCGCGGGCGGGGCAGTCGGCTGGCGGTAGTGCTTCTGGTAGATGCGTTCCCAGAACTTGGCGCGTCGCTCGAGCAAGGGACCGCGCAGACTCAGCTCGCGGTCCAGAGACATGTGCGGCGCCCAGTCCGCGCCCACGGGTGGCCACGCCGGCAGATCCGAGCCCGCGGGGACAGGCCGCCTGCAAACAAGGGATTTTGGTGAAATAATTCGTTATGAGAGGTTGAAATAAAACTACCATTTTATAACGCTTATGGAAGCCATCATTTTTACTGCAGTTGGAATTGAGAAAAATTGGTCTTAATTTACCTACAAAGAAAAAGTCTGTGAACACCTTATATTGAGATGGTATATGGTTGATATTGGTACATAACACCTCAAACATAGGATCTACTAATGAAATCAAGCGGATGACCCCTCTTTAACCATTAAAATATTCTTTTGAACCAAGGGAACACGAAACCTATATGTGTATGTACTTCTTCTTCTACATCACGTGTGTATCTCACCAAATCCCAGCTTCTGAGCCAATAAATAACTATTAGTCTTAATACGAATGCTTAAAGAACTTACCCTGTTTTGATAAAATTGGCCCAAAGTCTTCTTAGTGTTGAAGATACCTTCCTAAAATCGTCAGTAATTTTTGATGGGCCAAACAATGCAAAAGGTGTATCAGCAACTGCAGAGGTCTGGGCGCAGTGCGGAGCACCTCTGTAGTCTGTGGTGGGAACCACTGGCATACTTTCATCCACAAAGGAGTATTCATACAAGTATATCTGATCATGACCGTTTTCCACCATAAGCTTGATTCCACGCAGCGTAGAGTACCTAAGTAAATAAAACATCGGAAAAATAGTCAACGTATGCCAATATGTCATCGCTTACTGCTTTATCACCAAAATAGAATTGTTTTACTGATGCTGCTACTTCATCTTTTTGTTCTTCGCTTTCAAACTTTAAATCAGCTGGCAAGAAATCTGAAAACTTTTCATTCATTCTATCTTTCCATAGATCATAAAGTCCAGGTAATAAACGTATAGACCCTTCCATATTTGCAAATCCATGAAGAACTGGCACTTTTTTGTAAGTTCCTTTGGTTAAAATATCAGCTGGGGATTCGACAAGAAATGCATCATTTGAAGCTCGTTCAACGCAAGGTGAAAAACCAAAAGTTGAATCTGGGCTTTCCATAAAAGCATCATCTGTTAAAATTTCTAAAGGTGCCGTTTTATAGAATTGCTCCAGCGCGTAGATGTCATCCACTTCGGTAAAGTTATTCATTTTTGCGAACCATTTTGCGTTTTCAAGTGGGTCAGATTGAATGCTAAAAGTAGCAAGGGTTGACCCCACTCTCAGGAATTACTTTGTTGAATAGTCCTTCAGCTGACTTCGCAACCATCAGAAGGTCTACCGAAGCAGAACCAGCACTATTTCCGGCTATAGTGACATCATCGGGGTTACCGCCAAAACTAGCTATATTTTTCTTGACCCAACGCAGAAGCGCTACTTGATCTTTCATTCCGGCATTGCCCGGGACATCTTCCGTGCCGAGACACAGAAAACCGTGGCTTCCAAGACGGTAGTTGAAGGTGACAACAATAATGTTGTGCGCCGTGACGAGTTTCTTGTATGTAAGCGTGTTGCCCCAGCCCACTTGGAATGCACCTCCGTGGACGTACACTACCACTGGGAGATTTTTTTCTTGGATGTCAGGAGTGTAGACGTTGGCAATTAGACAGTCCTCTTGCTGCGTTACGTTGGATTCCGGCATAGAAAACGGTATTGTTGCCTGAGGACAAATGATGCCTCTGTCTTTTGCGTCGAGCGGTTCCAGCCAAGTAGGTGGTGGTAATGGGGCCTAAAAATGTTAAAACACCAATTACTGTACCCCTTTTTACAAATCTTAAAATTACATCTAAGAATATTTAAGCAGATATAAGGAATGTATTATTAAGTAAATACAATTAAGTATATGATAGCCCAACTTCTTAAAGGTACCTTAGGTAAATGTAAAACCTGTGCATTTATTTTGTAATATTAACTTAAAATTAATTTTATGGGTAGAAGGAATGTTGTCATCACTTTTGCATTACCTTGAATTTGTGAGGACCAGTTGGCGCGGTGGCGTACGGAATGCTGAGGAAGGCATAAGTGCCATGGTCTGGATCCTTATACCCCCGCACCACCCCTTGAGCAGTAGTCACCAACTTGCTCTCTTCAACCCCCTCCACCCAAGCGCCCAGCAGACACCAGCATATTATAGTATTTCTCCACATCATGTGAACCCTACTCACAAGTGAAATTTACCGATGCTTGTCATAGCCGGATCCACACTAGGGCATGTAAACCGGTTATTCGGTTAATCGAAAAACCGGTTAACCGACTGATTTTTCCTCGGTTTTTAACCGGGTTTTTTGGTCAGGAAAACCGGTTTTTTCGGTTATTATTTGTTTCTTCAAACTCAAGGATTTGTCCCTCATCTGTATTAAAATTGGGTCATAAAGAAAACTATTTAGTGTTATTATGCAGTTGCATATAATATTACGATCCATCTAACTATTTTATAACATTTTAAGATTGTCATATGTAAATCTTACCAGATAGAGATTATTGAAGAAAAATATTTTCATCTACACTTCCGAGCTATAAACTGGAATCACTTCATCGTTGGTTTTTGCAGATCATATTTTAGAGTTTCCATGCAATAAACTGTAGGTTGTGGTATATTATTTTAAAGATAATTTTATTAGCTTTCAAACTCTTTCGATATCATAGCGGAAAAAAATTTCATCATATGTCATGGAACACAGGGAATTTATGCAATTTTGTCATCAGTCCAATCTGTCACGTTATTCAAAATACTGTAATTACAAGAAAATGGAAACCACACCAATAGAAGCCGCTCAAATCGTCACCCTAATCTCAGCGTACTATCGCTCGACAGCTTCATCTGAGCCAGTTCTGTGTCTCCAAAGTATACAAGAGGTTTAGAGAGACTGGAAACTTAGTCCGAAGACCAAGATCTGGACGACAGCGATGCACTTCGGCGAGCGATGAGTGATTTATTGTCAGCACTTCTCCCCGAAATCAACATCTAACCGGCGTTGACGTCCAGCGGGAGCTCGGAGAAGTTCGAAGGAGAACTATCAGCGAGTGGACAGTGAGGCGAAGACTCAAAGAAGCTAACTTGACCCCAAAAAGGCCAGCAACGGGACCCAAATTGTCTACAGCCCACCGACAAGCCCGATTTCAGTTTGCTCGTGATCACTTAGATTGGGATATACAGCAATGGAGCCGAGTTTTGTTCGCGGACGAGACTAAGATGTGCCTGCATGGCAGCGACCGTCGACGGAGAGTCTACAGGAGACCGGGAGAGCGATACGCACAATGCTGTATAGCGGAAACAGTGGAATATGGGGGTGGGTCTTGTATGATGTGGGCGGGGATTTCAATTGAAGCTAAAATGGAGCTGGTAATCGTACCTGGTGGAGGTCGGGGAGGAGGACTAACCGCAGAAAGGTATATCAACGACATTCTGCTCGGCCATGTACTCCCTTACGCCGGGTTTATTGGCGAAAATTTCCTGCTAATACACGACAATGCCCGCTGCCACACCGCTCGTGCGACTAAACAGTACCTGGAAGAAGTCGCGATTCCCACAATAGACTGGCTAGCCGTCAGCCCTGACATGAACCCTATCGAACACCTGTGGGACGAGCTGAAAAGGCGGGTACGAGGAAGATCTCCAGCTCCGGCGTCAATAGAAGACCTAAAAACTGCTCTTATCGAAGAGCGGCAGGAAATTCCACAGGATTCCATCAGGAAACTCATTAAGTCAATGACAAACTGTTTACAAGCAGTCATTAGGGCCAGGGGGGGCAATAAAAAAATATTGATCGGGAAATAACAAAGATTTTAAATAAAAATTTGATATTTTCATATTACTTCTTATAAATTTAAACATCCACAACTTCGACCTATTGTAATAATTCACTAAATGAAGGAAGGAAACTTAATTAAATTTAAATAATTTTTATACCATTCGAAAGCTAACAAAATTTCTTTTCAAATGGTATAGTTTATTCCATGGAAACTGTAAAATATGGTCTGCAGAAACCAGCGATGAAGTGATTCCAGTTTATAGCTCGCAAGTGTAGAAGCAGGAGAAAGGATTTAAAATGTTTTAAAGACATAAAGGAACGGTATTAACGATTGATAAGAAATATAGTCGATAGACAGATTGATTGAAATAAATGATCTATAGCGTTCATTTATTTTAATCAATCTCTAGCTTACGGAGTTAGAAAGAAGGGCTAGAACTGTAGGGCTTGCAATCAACCACGACAAAACTGAATACATCCACATGAAGCGCTACAAAAACACCCGTGTTAAACGTAAAGACTTAGATGCGAGACATGTGGTGTATTATATAAGGGTGCTGCAAGCTTCAAATGTCTAGGATGCACTATAACAGATACAGGTTCTAGGGAAGATGAAATCAACATTCGCATCCAGAACACCTTGCAGTGCAGTGCAGCGCTTCATAAAGTGTTGACGTCCAGACTTCTGAGTCGAAGCACCAAAATCCGAATATATAAAACTGTTATACGTCCTATTCTGATCTTCGGGTGCGAAGCCTGGACATTGACGCTGAAAGAAGAAAACAAACTCCTCGTGGCTGAGCGTAAGGTGCTGCGTAAGATCTTTGGTCTGACCAGACGAATAGATGGAACATGGTGACAGATCCATAAGTAAGCCTAAGCCTGTACCCAGATCTTTTTCTTTTCGTTCTTTTAATACTATTAATCTTGTTATGTTTAACGAAGACTTATACGCTACTAACTGGGATTCGATTTCTTCGTTGCCTACGGTAGATATGATGGTTGAAGAATTTAATTCCATGATTATAGCTCTTTTTGATAAACACGTTCCTGTTAAAAAGATAACTGTTAGAAATAATCATTCCCTGCCCTGGGTCACTGATATCTGTAAGATTATGATTGAAGAACGCAACAAAGCTCACGAAGCTTACCGTAAATCAGGGTCAGATGAAGATGGAACTTATTATAAGGAATTAAAGAAATTGGTGGTATCTAGTATAGCTGCTGAAAAACGTGCATACTACAATAATTTAGTAAATTCGCAAATTCATAACAGTAAATCTTTTTGGAAAAATCTAAAGAATAAAATTTTGATTGACTCGACTAAAGAAAGGTCATTACCTGCCTGTTTTGTTGACCCTAACGAAATAAATGCACATTTTTTGAATATACCTGGAGACAACACTATTCTACCTTCAGATATCTCTTTTTTTAACGATAATAAATTTACTGAAGCGACATTACAACTAAAACCAGTCACTTCTACTGATATATCTAAAATTATAATGTCTATAAAGTCTAACGCCTTAGGTAGTGATGGCATCGGTAGGGATATTATCATGTTCTCTCTTCCTTGTACCTTGGACGCTATTACAGCAATCGTAAACAAGTCTATCACTACAGGTACGGTTCCAAGTCAGTGGAAGACGTCGATTGTGACACCTATACCCAAAATTAATACGCCGGTTGAGCTGAAGGATCTTCGGCCAATTAGTATTCTGCCTTTTTTGTCGAAGATCCTTGAGAAAGTTATCAGTGCCCAACTAACTAAGTATGTAGAAGCCAATGACATTTTGCCACCGCTACAGTCTGGATTTCGTAAAGGTCGTGGAACTGTAACTGCCCTTCTAGATGTCACAGATAATGTACTTTCAGAACAAGATAGAGGACGCTGTACATTGCTAACTCTGCTCGATTATTCGCGTGCATTTGAATGTTTGAATATACCACTTCTTCTTGCAAAGCTATCTTATTATGGTTTGAGTCCATTGTCTGTTACATGGTTTGATAGCTATCTCAATAATCGATCACAAGCCGTCAAGTTGGTAAAAAGTGATGGATCAACTTTATTGTCACAACCGATGCCTATTGTTCGCGGTGTCCCGCAAGGGTCTATACTGGGACCTCTACTATTTATTATTTACTGTGCGGACTTATCGAAAGTTATAACTAAATCTAAGCACCACTGCTATGCGGATGACGTGCAGATATATATATCAGAGACACCTGATCAATTACCACATGCTGTCCAACAACTAAACACAGATCTGAATGCCATCGCAGACTGGTCCTCGCGCAATGCTCTAGTGTTAAACCCAGCAAAGTCGCAATTAGGGCATGTAAACCGGTTATTCGGTTAATCGAAAAACCGGTTAACCGACTGATTTTACCTCGGTTTTTAACCGGGTTTTTTGATCAGGAAAACCGGGTTTTTCGGTTATTATTTGTTTCTTCAAACTCAAGAATTTGTCCCTCATCTGTATTAAAATTGGGTCATAAAGAAAACTATTTAGTGTTATTATGCAGTGTATGCATATAATATTACGATCCATCTAACTATTTTATAACATTTTAAGATTGTCATAATAATATGTAAATCTTACCAGATAGAGATTATTGAAGAAAAATATTTTCATCTACACTTCCGAGCTATAAACTGGAATCACTTCATCGTTGGTTTTTGCAGACCATATTTTAGAGTTTCCATGCAATAAACTGTAGGTTGTGGTATATTATTTTAAAGATAATTTTATTAGCTGTCAAACTCTTTCGATATCATAGCGAAAAAAATTTTCATCATATTATGTCATGGAACACAGGGAATTTATGCAATTTTGTCATCAGTCCAATCAGTCACGTCACTCAAAATACTGGAATTACAAGAAAATGGAAACCACACCAATAGAAGCCGCTCAAATCGTCACCCTAATCCAGCAAGGGTTCTCTCAGCGTACTATCGCTCGACAGCTTCATCTGAGCCAGTCCTGTGTCTCCAAAGTATACAAGAGGTTTAGAGAGACTGGAAACTTAGTCCGAAGACCAAGATCTGGACGACAGCGATGCACTTCGGCGAGAGATGACCGATTTATTGTCTGCACTTCTCTCCGAAATCGACATCTAACCGGCGTTGACGTCCAGCGGGAGCTCAGAGAAGTTCGAGAGAGAACTGTCAGCGAGTGGACAGTGAGGCGAAGACGCAAAGAAGCTAACTTGACCCCAAAAAGGCCAGCAACGGGACCCAAATTGTCTACAGCCCACCGACAAGCCCGATTTCAGTTTGCTCGTGATCACTTAGATTGGGATATACAGCGAGCCGAGTTTTGTTCGCGGACGAGACTAGGATGTGCCTGCATGGCAGCGACCGTCGACGGAGAGTCTACAGGAGACTGGGAGAGCGATACGCACAATGCTGTATAGCGGAAACAGTGGAATATGGGGGTGGGTCTTGTATGATGTGGGCGGGGATTTCAATTGAAGCTAAAACGGAGCTGGTATTCGTACCCGGTGGAGGTCGGGGAGGAGGACTAACCGCAAAAAGGTATATCAACGACATTCTGCTGGGCCATGTACTTCCTTACGCCGAGTTTATTGGCGAAAATTTCCTGCTAATGCACGACAATGCCCGCTGCCACACCGCTCGTGCAAGTAAACAGTACCTGGAAGAAGTCGGGATTCCCACAATAGACTGGCCAGCCGTCAGCCCTGACATGAACCCTATCGAACACCTATGGGACGAGCTGAAAAGGCGGGTACGAGGAAGATCTCCAGCTCCGACGTCAATAGAAGACTTAAAAACTGCTCTTATCGAAGAGTGGCAGAAAATTCCACAGGATTCCATCAGGAAACTCATTAAGTCAATGAAAAACTGTTTACAAGCAGTCATTAGGGCCAGGGGGGGGCAATAAAAAAATATTAATCGGGAAATTACAAAGATTTTAAATAAAAATTTGATATTTTCATATTATTTCTTATAAATTTAAACATCCACAACTTCGACCTATTGTAATAATTCACTAAATGAAGGTAGGAAACTTAGTTAAATCTAAATAATTTTTATATCATTCGAAAGCTAACAAAATTTCTTTTCAGATGGTATACACCAATCTGCAGTTTATTCCATGGAAACTGTAAATGTAAAAATGCGGGCCGCATGCTGTTTGCTACCTTGGTGGTATAAAAAAATACTGTAGGTGGTACATTTCTGTTACTATCGACAACATTATATGTTTTAATTATAAGAAATGTGATTTAAGTCAAGTTAATGAGCCCTTAGATAAATATAAGTACATTTTAATACAGATTTTATTGTTTTAATTCGTCTTGTAGAAAATAACCGAAATCACCGAAAAAACCGGTTTTCACCGGTTTTGAAATCATAAAAACCGAATTAACCGGTTTTTAAAATAACCCGGTTTTTACATGCCCTAGTCGCAATATATAGTCTTGGGTACCAAAAACCAAACTGCCAAGCTTAATGTTGACCTGGATGTAAAGATCCAAGATTCTAAAGTGAATAGGGTGGAAGAAGCAAGGAATCTTGGGGTCATCATGGACAGCCATCTTAGATTTGAGAATCATGTTCTTAATTTGGTTAAAACTTGTTTTTATCGTCTAAAGATACTGTACAAAATTAGGAATCAACTATCTGAGGCTTCCCGTATTGTCCTTTGTGAATCGCTGATTATTTCAAAATTAAATTATGGGGACATTATTTTTGGTCCACGGTTACTTGAAAATACAAAGCGAACTGTACAAAGAGTGCAGAATGCTTGTTGTCGTTTTTGCTTCAATATACCGCCTCGTAGTCACATTACACCATTCTTGAACAACATGTCCCTCTTAAACATGGATTCGCGTAGACTTATGCACCTAGGAGGACTGGTCTTTGATGTGATAAAATTTAGAAAGCCTGAGTACCTGCACTCCAAACTTAATTTCGTATCAGATAAAAGTTCTTTACGCTCAGTCCGATCTGCACTGCTCTATCACGATCACAAGACCGCAGCCTTCAGAGGAAGTTTTAGATATGCGGCAACGAAGTGCTGGAACAATATTCCTCCACCAATCAGAAATTTAAAAACAAAATACACATTCAAAATACATTTAAAAAAATTTTTGTTACAGAAACAAATTGAAGGTATTCCTCAGCGCTTCGTTTGCCATAAATAAAGCATACATATATCTGTTTATCTTTAGGTAGGTACTTTGTTGTCATGTAGGTAGGAATGTCAAGTCATCATCGCATGTATGACTGAGGTTGAAAACG
Organism: Eupithecia centaureata; assembly: GCA_944547425.1. NCBI lineage: Eukaryota > Metazoa > Arthropoda > Insecta > Lepidoptera > Geometridae > Eupithecia > Eupithecia centaureata. Next base: position 5,735,873 of record OX155679.1, read on the forward strand.
CCGCAATAACTTAAAAAACAGTAACATTTAGCTAGGTACACTAAACACATTGTTCTGAATCTCGTTCTGCTTGCTCTCAATAGGTCATGGCTGAAAATCAGTGCTTTTGCTTCCTTGGCAAAATATCACACTGAGCCAAGGCCTTTTTGACGTACTGCAGCACACATACACATTATACCTTGTTTTGAATTTTTGTTTGTTGTTATTATTTAAATTAAATCTAAGCTATTGTATTTCTAAGCTATTGTAATGTTTTTTGTTGTATTTTGTATGTTGTGCTTGTAGTCCAAATAAAATTCTTATCTATCTATCTATCTATCTAACAGATAGTGTCCCAAGGGTGAAAAAAGGATGAAAAAAAGAGTTTTTTAAGACATTTACAAGGGTAGGCAACGCGCGTGTAATGTCTCTGATATGCAGGCGTCCATAGGCTGCGGTAACCTTTTTCCATCAGGCGGGCCGCATGCTGTTTGCTACCTTGGTGGTATAAAAAAATACTGTAGGTGGTACATTTCTGTTACTATCGACAACATTATATGTTTTAATTATAAGAAATGTGATTTAAGTCAAGTTAATGAGTCCTTAGATAAATATAAGTACATTTTAATACAGATTTTATTGTTTTAATCCGCCTTGTAGAAAATAACCGAAATCACCGAAAAAACCGGTTTTCACCGGTTTTGAAATCATAAAAACCGAATTAACCGGTTTTTAAAATAACCCGGTTTTTACATGCCCTAATCCACACCGGACGATCCAAAGCGCTTCGATTCTTCACCTATTTATGTCATTGTATTGTGATAAAAATGATTATCAAATTTATCAAGGTAATTTAACACGATAAATTATGTCATGTACGACAATATCACTAAAGTCATAATTACTTGCACAAATACATAAAACCTAAGTGCAAGTAACGATTACATTTAATAGTTGAATTGTTATAATTACCCTACCGTAACCTTAACTTGTTACTTAGCTCTAATTGTTATAATTGATTGACTAAAGTCAAGTCTAATAATATAAATTCAGTCAAACAAGTATTGGAAATGGATAATTTTTCTATGTTTCCAAATTCAATTTCAAATTTATGTTTTTGCTGTTAGATTGCCACAACTGTTTTCTAATTTGGCGCGTAGTTAGAAATGCATTATATTATTAATATTTATTACAGAGCTGTTTTTAGCTAGATTATGATCTAGCGTTTGTAAATTTCATTTCGGACTAAAATATGAAACAAAGAGTTTGTCTTAAATTTAGCATCTCCTATGGAATTTCGTGTTTGAATAATTTTATTGTTATCACACACAAACAGCACAACAAAATAACAAAAGAGATCAAAAACAAAGTTATAAGAATAAGTAGGTACCTATAGTAGGAAAGAAGACAAGTACCTACTATCTAACACCATAAAGAAAAAAAAAGTAAAACAGAAAGTACACATTATCTATACTTATAATAAAACTGTAACAGGTCCAATTCTGTACATTGATGATATTTTGAAAATTTTATTTGGAGGGTACTCTATTATCGATACTCAAGCCAAAACTGTAATTTTTTTCATTCATGTCTGTCTGTCTGTCTGTCTGTCTGTCTGTCTGTCTGTCTGTCTGTATCGTAAACCCGCATCACGCCGAAACTACTTGATGGATTTAAATGAAACTCGGCATGATTATAGGTCATACTACAAGGAAGGACATAGGATACTTTTTATCCCGGTATTCAGTAAGGTTCTCATGGGAGAGGGTATGAAAGTAAAATTCCTTTACCGCGCATCACGCCGAAACTGCTGAATGAGTTGGAATGAAACTCGGGACGATTTGTGTTCATACTACAAGGAAGGACATGGGATACTTTTTATCCCGGAATTCGGTAAGGTTCCCCTGGGAGAGATGGTGAAAGAAGAATTCTTTAACCACGCATCACGACGGAAGTGAATGAATTCGAATGGAACTCGGGACGATTTGACATGGGATACATTTTATCCCGGAATTCAGATTGGTTCCCCTAGGCTATACGGGATTTCAAAAATTTCGAATTTTTTGAAAACCCGTATAGCCTAGGGGAACCAAACTGAATTGAACTGATAGACGCGAAAGTTTGTAAGTATGAATGGATAGATTGATAGATGGATGGATGTTTGTTACTCTTTCACGCAATAACTGCTGAACGCATCTGGATGAAATTTGGCACAGAGATAGATTATAAGCTGGAATAACACATGCTTATTTTATCCCGACAATCCCATGGAAAAGGGAATTATGCAAGTAAAATCGCGAGTACTCGAAATACTAATCATACGCAGACGAAGTCGCGGGTACCAGCTAGTTATAAATAAAACTAAACTAGAGCTAATAATAATAATATGTAAGTACTTATGCTAGGCACTAATTTAAATTACATTTAATTTAACCTACAGTACCTAAACTCGCCTTTATAACACCGCCCACCCACACGGGAGGGAGGGACTGTCTACTCTGTTAGTGCGCTGCCCGTGGTGAGCCCAAAAGGGTCAGTCTCAGCTTTATGCTGTACTGCACCCGGGAGGGTACTGAACAGCGCTGGTTTTCAGACTGGCCCATTTTGTGTGACACCAGGAACTAAGACGAGGCATATGAGTAGATGACAAGGTGTATCATTCGATGGCAATTATTACATAGGTCTAACATAATTATCAAGCTTTCTTAATGAAGTATACAAAATAAGACTTGATTTCAATTCAATTCTTGGTGTAATGGCTCTGCGTCTTAGCGGCACAATTCTGCCAAAGAAGTTTGGTCGGAGTCACCGAAAAATTGACAGAAGGCTATCACTACATAGTATAAAACAAAGTCGCTTTTTCTGTCCCTATGTCCTTATGTCTTTATGTCCCTTTGAATGTTTAAATCTTTAAACCTACGCAACGGATTTTGATGCGGTTTTTTTAATAGATAGAGTGATTCAAGAGGAAGGTTTATATACTTATAATAAAACCGTGCAAAGCCGGGGCGGGTCGCTAGTGGTGAATAAAACTAACAAAAATACGTGCCTAAGAATGAGACAAAGCGTTTTTAAAAGCGGTGAGATGTGATAGTGCCTCGCTCTGGTAGCCCATGACCGACGACGTCGCAAATTGAAGGAAATAGTGATTGAAAATCCTCATTCTAATTTGAGAGAGATAGCCGCTGAACTTTCTGTGTTTCTCGAATCGAGTGCTAAATGTATAAAACATTATAAGTACTTGATACTATTGAGATAGGCTTAAAAAATACAGTATTATTTTAAAATTGCAAAATTTATCTGCAAAGTTTACTGATATATCAATATTTTGTCCTCGATACATTGAGGTCGATTTTTATAAATATCGATATTTTCTTCACTTCTAACATCCCTAAATTGAACCCAATTCCGTTAATTCCATAATTGTGTAGGCTTCGGAAACGATACTTAGGTTAACAAATAGTCGAATCAACAAAAAAAATACTTCACGCATTTAAATGAATAAAGTTTTTTTTTGTTGATTACGCATTAAATGCGTTAAGTTTTTTTGTGGATTCGACATTACGCATTTATATTTAGATTACGCATTTAAATGCGTAAAGTTTTTTTTTTGTTGATTCTATTTGTTAACCTAAGTATCGTTTCCGAAGACTTACACAATTAATCTTTGATTGAACTAACATTTTGGGTAAAGTAAAGTAAAGTAAAGTAAATTTTATTGATCAAAAATACATACATAATACATAATCACATTGACTTAATTAGGGTATGTACCTGGGTGATTCTACGAAAACTCGTTTTTTGTCTGATTTCTGTGGCACATTTTTTTTTGTTGAAATTGCACATCACGATAGTACATTCTAAATGAAGATTTAATTTTGAATTTTTTGGTAGTGAAGGGAACTTTATTGGCTTTATGGTTACGGAGTTATTCAATTTTAAAAATATGGTGTCCACGGAAATCAGAATTTATAACACCAAAATCAAATATGGGTTGGTTTATCAATAAAAATATGTGTTTTCGGTAGTAAGTAGATTATAAGGCTTCTTAAAACTAAGGACCAATTATTTGACGTTTGTAGTTTTAATCAGTTTTTACAAAAACACCTTTAAATCATTACTGTAAATACAAGTAACTTTTTACAAAAATCACACTAATAATGTTTATCTTTGTATTAAAAATATTATAATGATTCATTTTGTATTTATTATAAACTTTTATCCAAAAAACATCATAAAAACTGTAAAAAAATATTATTGAGATGTTAATGAACCCGCAAAATCCACGGAAATCAGTACCACGGAAATCAAAAATAATAACAAAATCTTAGAAATTTTCTTAATTTGCTGGTTTATTTTACATTGAAATATGCAGTCGAAATTAGGAACACAAAAGGCATGAATTATCATAATTAATAAAACAATAGGATTAGCATAAACAAATTTTTAGTCAACATGGTAATCAGAATTTCTAGATACCAAGCCACGGAAAGTGATTACGTACTGAAATAACAGAGTGACGTGGAGACTTACACACTTGTTGTACACACCACTGATGGGGCGTGACTGATAGTTTCTCTCGATCTAACAACAATTTACGCAGATGTAAAAGTACAGCATTTATGAATGAATTAGTGCGCACCAGGGGAATCAGAGCTAAACGACGGACGCGAAGTTATCTCTTTGTAACTTGTCAACTAAAGCTTAGTTTTGCGTAGTAATAGCGTCAAATAAGCAAGTAACTATCTGGGTTATTGTGAACCTATGTAAATTAGTAGTAGTGTTTTCAGGAAATGATATAAAAATTTATTAACACAGGAACATGAGGTCCGGACGCACCACGGAAGTCAGAATTTCCAAGGATTTTATTTATTTTTACTTATTTAAAATAAGATTAATAAAAAACTAAAAAAGGCCTCCCCTATTATCTTTGTCTAATCTACTATCATAAAAAAAATCAAAGGGCTAGGGATACTTTTTGTATGATTTTTCGAGCCGGACATGTTTTTTTCCACCCTGGGAGAATCACCCACCTATTATAATTTTTTCCCGATACTTTCTTGACAGAGTAGGATATTTTAATTTCCATTTAGTAAAAGGCTGATATATTTTTTTAAATTACAAAAACAAACGTCAATTTCTTTTATTTAAATAGATTATGTTGTTGATGCCACTAAGCACCGAACTTCTAGAGTTCATCATTGCGGGGCCGCGGCGGCGGCGCGGGCGGGGCAGTCGGCTGGCGGTAGTGCTTCTGGTAGATGCGTTCCCAGAATGTGGCGCGTCGCTCGAGCAAGGGACCGCGCAGACTCAGCTCGCGGTCCAGAGACATGTGCGGCGCCCAGTCCGCGCCCACGGCTGGCCACGCCGGCAGATCCGAGCCCGCGGGGACAGGACAACTGCAAACAAGGGATTTTAGTGAAATAACTTAAAACGAGTATTTAGCTCGATATGCGAGGTTGAAATAAAAACTACCTTCTACCATTTCCTATTATAAAATTTATAACGCTTATGGATGGCATGGATTTTTTACGCGTTTACTAAGAAAAAGTATGTGAAGAAGGCCATCATGATATAAGATTATATTAAGATGGTACATGGTTGATATTGGTACACGACACCTCGGACATAGGATCTACTAGTGAAATCTAGCAAATGACTACCCTTTATCATTTATCCCTGAAATATTATTTCGAACTAAGCTAACACGAGACCTATGTATGTGTACTTCTGCTAGAAGCACATATCACGCGTGTATGTCACTAAATCCCTGCTCCTGAGCTAATAAATAACTATTTGTCAAAGGGGTTGATTGTTCCCGCGGGTCAGCGATTTACGTTATGACGTGATTTTACAGCCAGTCGCAAACAACTGCCCTTAGGGTAACACGTCACGGCGTACAGTCGCGACCCGCGGAAACATGCAGGTATGGTATGTAAACCGTACATGCTCCCGAGGGCGAGTTGAGATGAAAATAATATATCTTAAAAATAACATAGTTCAAGCAAAAATTAAAAGCGATAAAAACTATATATAAAAAAAAACAAAGATGTAGGGTGCGTACATAGTGTGCCCCCTACAATCCTATAGGTTTGGTTGTGTTTGGAAGTTAAAGAGTTTGTAAAGTTTCACGGTTTAATCAAGTAAGTTAGCGGTCGCGAGTGTACGCCGTGACGTGTTGCCCTAAGGACAGTTGTTTGCGACTGGCTGTACCTCTAAAATCACGTCATAACGTAAATCGCTGACCCGCGGAAACATGCAGCTCTGTATGGTATGTAAACCGTACAATATCAAAGCTCAAAGAACTTACCCTGTTTTGATAAAATTGGCCCACAGTCTTCTTAGAGTTGAAGATACCTTCCTCAAATCGTCACTAATTTTTGAAGGGCCAAACATTGAAAAAGGCGTATCAGCAACTGCAGAGCTCTGGGCGCAGTGCGAAGCACCTCTGTAATCTGTGGAGGGAACCACCGGCGTATTTTCATCCACAAAGGAGTATTCATACAAATATATCTGATCATGACCATTTTCCACCATAAGCTTGATTCCACGCAGCGTAGGGTAAGTAAATAATACATCGGAAAAATAGTCAAGGTATGCCAATATGTCGTCGCTTACTGCTTTATCACCAAAATAGAATTGTTTTACTGATGCTGCTACTTCATCTTTTTGCTCTTCGCTTTCAAACTTTAAATCAGCTGGCAAGAAATCTGAAAACTTTTCATTCATTCTCTCAGTCCATAATTCATAAACCCCAGGTAATAAACGTATAGAGCCTTCCATATTTGAAAATCCATGAAGAACTGGCACTTTTTTATTAGTTCCTTCGGTTAAGATTTCAACTGGGGATTCGACAAGAAATGCATCCTTTGAAACTCGTTCAACGCAAGGTGAAAATACAAAAGTCGAATCTGGTATTTCCATGAAATTATCTATTTTTAAAATTTCTAAAGGTGCCGTTTTATAGAATTGCTCCAGCGCATAGATGTCATCCACTTCGGTAAAGTTATTCACTTTTGCGAACCATTTTGCATTTTCAAGCGGGTCAGATTGAATGGTAAAAACCGCAGCGCTGACCCCACTCTCAGGAATTACTTTGTTAAAAAGTCCTTCGGCTGACTTCGCTACCATCAGAAGGTCTACCGAAGCAGAACCAGCGCTGTACCCGGATATGGTGACATCATCAGGGTTACCACCAAAACTAGCTATATTTTTCTTGACCCAGCGTAGAAGCGCTAATTGATCTTTCATGCCGGCGTTGCCTGGGATATCTTCCGTGCCGAGACACAGAAAACCGTGGGCTCCAAGACGGTAGTTGAAGGTGACAACAATTATATTGTGTTCTTTTATGAGTTTCTTGTACTCAAGCATGGTGCCCCAGCCCACTTGGAATGCACCTCCGTGGACGTTCACTAAGACAGGAAGATTTTTTTCCTGAATGTCAGGAGTATAAACGTTGGCAATCAGACAGTCCTCTTGCTGCGTTACGTTGGATTCAGGCATATGAAACGGTATTGCTGCCTGAGGGCAAATGATGCCTCTGTCTTTTGCGTCGAGCGGTTCCAGCCAAGTTGGTGGTGGTAATGGTGCCTGAAAATGTTAAAACCTCAATTATTGTAAGTACTCCTTTTCACATGAATTCTCGATAATACACATTTAAGTAGGGTAGGGACGTATAATCAAGCAAATAGAATAATACAAGCGACCCGCCCCGGCTTCGCACGGTTTTATTATACGTATAAATCTTCCTCTTGAATCACTCAACTATTTAAAAAACCGCATCAAAATCCGTTGCGTATTTTTAAAGATAACTAAGCAGACAAAGGGAAATAGGGACAGAAAAAGCGACTTTGTTTTATACTATGTAGTGATGATGATAGCTCAACTTCTTATAGGTTTTAGAGCTGATTTTTTTCTAATAAAATAATAAAAAAAAGGAATTACATAGATAGTACGAATGATGTCTTTACTTTTGCGTTACCTTGAATTTATGAGGACCAGTCGGCGCGGTCGCGTATGGGATGCTGAGGAAGGCATACGTGCCATGTTCTGGATCCTTGTACCCCCGCACCACCCCCTGAGCAGTCTTCACCAGCTTGCTCTCTTCACCCCCCTCCACCCAAGCGCCCAGCAGACACAAATACAATATAGTGCTTCTCCACATGATTAATAAAACTGACTTGAAGTAAAGCTATGCTGTATTTATATAAGTATCTTTGATAAGAACTGATAAAATTAACCTTCTACAACTGACAACTTCAGTGGCGCATCGGGCGTAGGTCACAGACACAGGTGGTTGCGGGTTCGATTTCCGCCTTGGGACAGTGCTACATTTGTCCCTACATTTACAATATGTTGTAATTTTTATATTCCTTGCTTGTAATTTTAGTTTTTAATGTCAGGTTATACTAGAATAAGTTTTTTTTTAACAAATTGGATTTGTGTTTTTTTCAGGATTATTTCTGAAACCGGAAAGTGCAGGATTCAAATTTGACGCCATTTCTTTTCCTTGCAGGTTAGTACAGCTGAAAAATTAGACAGATTGTTAAAATTTAAATATTGATTTGCTGTTTTCTTCGAATAGACATCAGTCAGATACCTAAAATATGTGATATGATAGGAATGATAACAACAGTTTTATTTAACTAATTAAGTGTTCCTACCGGTTGTATTAGAAATTGGGAAGTGATATCGGAACTTATTGTTTTTGTGTTTTTTACTCCGTTTTCCCTTGAAGTGTTAATATTTGACAAGTTGTTATTATTTTCGGCTACATGTAGTATAACCGGGGTCTATACAAGTGTCTTACGCGAAAGACACTTCCGGGAAAGACACATGGGCAAAGGATATTTGCGCGGAAAGACACTTGCGCGAGTGACCATATGCGCGAGTTACCATTTACGCAAGTGGACACTTACGCGAATGACACAGTCGCGAAAGACAATTGCGCGAGTGACCATTTGCGCGAGTTACCATTTACGCAAGTGGACACTTACGCGAATCACACATTCGCGAAAGACAATTGCGCGAGTTACCATTTACGCAAGTGGACACTTGCACGAATGACAATTGCGCGAGTTACCATTTACGCAAGTGGACACTTGCGCGAATGACACATTCGCGAAAGATAATTGCGCGAGTTACCATTTACGCAAGTGGACACTTGCGCGAATGATAAATTCGTGAAAGAAACTTGCGCGAGTGACCATTTGCGCGAGTTTCCTCTTTCACGAGTGGACACTTGAGCGAAATCTCAGGAAACTCTTAATATCTCTCGAAATAGACGTAGTACAGAGTTGCTGATTTCGCCATTAGGGTGCAGTCAGCTCTGGTAACGCCGCAGGATGCAATACCTCAGGTTGATCATTCACCGGGTGGGTTGCATGTGTTCACTGCTAAGGAAGTATCGGCGGTACTGAGAGGTATGAAGAGGGGCAAGTCTCCGGGCCACGACTCCATTAGCATTGAGCACCTGCGATTTGCTGGGGTACATCTGCCTGGGGTGCTGGCCATGCTGTTCTCGCTGTGTGTAGTACATGCCTACCTGCCTGATGATATGATGAAGACCGTGGTTGTGCCATTAATTAAGAATCGGACTGGAGACGTGTCGGACATAGGTAACTATAGGCCCATCTCGTTGGCTACTACTATAGCTAAAGTACTGGATTGCATGCTTGACAAACAGCTACAGAAACATCTTGTGCTTCATGATGCTCAGTTCGGATTTCGATCAGGGCTTTCTACAGAAACAGCAGTGCTGTGTCTCAAGCATACAGTCCGGTACTACACGGATAGGAAGACGCCTGTGTACGCGTGCTTCCTTGACCTATCAAAAGCCTTCGATTTGGTTTCCTATAGTGTCCTGTGGAAGAAGCTCTCAGAAGACACAACGATGCCGCCTGAACTCATTGAGCTGTTCAAATACTGGTACGGTCATCAGAGCAACGTTGTCAGGTGGGCAGGCTCGCTATCCGAGCCGTATGGGTTGGAATGCGGAGTGAGGCAGGGGGGGTTGAGCTCTCCTCGGCTTTTCAGCCTGTACGTTGATCGGCTGATCGGTGAGCTTAGTGGCGCCATGGTGGGCTGCTCAGTTGGTGGAAACATGGTTAACAACATTAGCTATGCTGATGACATGGTGTTACTGAGCCCATCGATCAGCGGCCTGCGCAAGCTGGTAGGCATATGTGAGCGGTATGCGGTGACACATGGCCTCAGGTACAACTCTACAAAGAGTGAGCTATTAGTGTTCAAAGCGGGAACTAAGTACTATCCACATGTGCCACCTGTCTCACTGGATGGCACCGTGCTCAAACAAGTGTCGCACTTTAAGTACCTGGGGCACTGGGTCACCGATACCCTCAAGGACGACATGGATGTGGAGAGGGAGAGGAGGGCGTTGGCGGTGAGGAGTAACATGCTGATCCGCAGGTTTGCAAAATGCTCTGAAAAGGTTAAAATTACATTGTTCAGGGCCTTCTGCCAATCGTTTTACACCTGCAGCCTGTGGATCAGCGTTACTCGAGCAGCGTACAACGCCCTCCGGATTCAATATAATAACGCGTTCCGGATGCTGTTGGGGCTGCCGCGCTACTGCAGTGCATCAGGCATGTTTGCGGAGGCGCGAGTAGATGATTTTCACGCCATCATGCGCAAGCGTGTCGCCTCCCTGATGCAGCGGGTGCGCGCCAGCCCCAATAGCCTCCTAGTCACGGTGGCTGAGCGGGTGGATGGCCCCATACTCAGACACTGGACTGAGACCCATGTGTTGCCCTGTAACTCAATGCGGTGCGCAAAATAAAAATTTAATTAAATTAAATCAGTCAGTAGGTTCCAAGTATTATTTTATTAATTTATTTCATTGTTGACATTAATTAACTTAGTACATTTAACTTAAAAATTATTGAATGGTTTGTGAAATGTGACATGAATTTTGAAATCTATTTTATTTGTATGGTTACTAACATAGTATAAGAAAAATTACTAAAAATTATGGTGAATAACCGAAATAAATAAATTGAATTGAATTATTAGGATAATTTTGCTTTCTTTGATCTGATATATATTACTCCCCCATACCCCTTCTCCTTTTACCCCTTAACGAGAAACATATTTAAAAGTCTTCACACACAGAAGCCGGAGGCGGAGCGGTGGCGGAAAGTAGCCAAACCAGGCGTGGCGTTCGCGGTGTAGATGTCTTCACATTGCAGGCGTGCGAGAGCGGAGGCGTCGCGGAGGCGTTTTAGAGCCTTGTGTGTGTGCCGCCCGTTGCCTCGCATTATTGTACCTTAAAATGTCCTACGAGAGTGTTGAAGAACTGCTTCTATGAAGTCTCGCCTCCGGTGTGTGTAGGCTTTCATATGATTCAATAGAATACAACTCGCACGCCTTTGTCTCCGGCCCGGCGGCGACGGCTTCTGTGTGACGACTTTTAACGTAGACCTTCGTAGCACGTGCTACGGTATTACGATGGCACCGCGTAGCATACAAAAGACTCCAACGAGACCCCACAATTCTTACTACACACTATATTTCCTCGTGGCTTCAAAACTACCAAAACCTGAAGAGTTAAGCTTTTCAGTGTGATAAATTATGAAGCTTTTGCCCTTTATTTTAAACTAGCGACCTTCCCGGCTTCGCACGTTTGTATTATAAACCTTCCTCTTGAATCACTCTATCTATTAAAAAAACCGCATCAAAATCCGTTGCGTAGTTTTAAAGATTAAAGCATTCAAAGGGACATAAGGATACAGGGACATAGGGACAGAAAAAGCGACTTTGTTTTATACTATGTAGTGATGAACAGGCTCTCCTTACCCCTTAGTAGAAACAGATTTTGACGTAGACCTTCGTAGCACTTCATGCTACGGTGCTACGATGACGCCGCGTAGCAAACAAAACTACTAGCCTCCAAGAACGTAAACCAAGGATTAAATACAAGCTAACTATTAAACTGTATGCATAGGACAACATACTAAAAAGAACAAAATAACTAAGAATCAGAAATTACAAAAAGTAAACATGTTCTCGCTTGACAGAAGCTCATCCTACATTGGATTTAGGGACGTATTTAGCAGTGAGCCCTGGCCTAGGGCGGCGGTAGGCTGTGAGAAAGGCGAGCAAAGCGAGGGTTCACGTCTACGACCCTCGCTTCGCTCGCTATGGTTTTACACAGGTTTATTGCATTAGTAGTAGTTTCATTTTGTCATCATTTTATGTGTCATTATAATATAATGTAATAAGACATAATATTTTAGGAAGAGATACAAAAACAAAGTTTGGTGGCCCCCAAGAGCAACTTCGTATCTCTTCCTTAACTAGACAAAATAAAACGACTACAGGTGCATTAAAAAAAGCTTATGTTGGGTATAATAAACTGAACGTATGAATTTAGGAAATTCCTTTATTTAACGTAATTATATGATAAAATGTGGTGGCGCTAGTGTACCTCCTGATTCAGCCTTAAGAATAAAACGTTTTTCCCAAAGCATGGGAAACGAACTCACGTGTTTCAAACCCAGCAAACTATGTTTTATTGCAAAAGACGGGAAAATAAAAAACGTTTATACAGTATTGTATGAGTAATTTGAAGTAAAACACTATAAATAGCTTATTTTATGTTTGTATTTTATTTGCAATATATGTAGACTAAAAAATTAAAAATGCTACCCAAATTTGGGTAGCATTTTTAATTTTTTTAGTCGCAACTTCGTCTGCGTGGAACAGTGACTTAAGTCACTGTTCCACGCAGACGAAGTTGCGGGTACAGCTAGTATTCTCTATATTTATTTACTATTCTCTACCGTAGAATCTTTATATGGATTAATACTCCAAGATATCATATAAATACCTACATATCAATGAGTCATAATAACCTTAGCAACGCTAATGCTATGCGTACATTTATAAGATAGTGATGCGAAATATTATTTTGTTTGGTCATAATGATCAGCAAGTCCTCGGTACAAATGGTTTTAATAATGTATTTGCTTTCACTTGAAAATAGCATATGAATTTTTTTTTCACTTGAATCTTTTTAAGGTCATGTAAAGAATAAATAAACTATGGCGCTCATTAGGGGAGGCCTATAGACTAATATAGGCTGCTGATGATGAAAGAAAGATAAATTATGCAAAACCCTTCTAAAGCTTTTTGATCATCTAGGTATTTGGTGCTGCTGCAAATCAACATCATAGTTCCGAATGCGTCCCAAACAGCGCTGGCGGCGCTTGAGGAGCTCTATAGTGGCGGGCGTAGACACCATCCCATAGCAATCTCCGTCGCTCCAGAAGGCGCTCTTTCAGCTGAACCTCAGCCCCCAGGGACATGAATGGTGAACAGTCAGCGGCTGCGCTCGGCCACGCTGGCAGTGATGATCCAAGGGGAACTGGGTTCCTATAGGACATTAAAGTAGGTTAGAATCGATAGGAATAGTATCGATCCGATAGAGATGTGATCGTAACGCCTCATTTTTCTATGAATAATAAGCCAAGTGTTTGTCAACCCGCGCACGAAGGGTTCCGTTCCATATTTTTTTGTTATTATTTTTTATTTAAGTAAATAGGTATACTATACAATCAACTATTTATTGTATCGAGCAAAAAAAGGCCTTTTTTGTATGGGAGTCCCCTGAAATATTTATTTTTTCAAATTTTATTATTTACTAGCGACCCGCCCGGCTTCGCACGGTTTTATTATACGTATAAACCTTCTTCTTGAATCACTCTATCTATTAAAAAAAACACGTCAAAATCCGTTGCGTAGTTTTAAAGATTTAAGCATTCAAAGGGACATAGGGATATAGGGACAGAAAAAGCGACTTTGTTTTATACTATGTAGTGATTATTAAATTAAAAATGCAACTGAGTATCTATTGCCATTATTGGTATAGAGTCAAAAAGGGCAAAAACGGACAGACGGATAGACAGCGAAGTCTTTGAGCGGACAGAGAACTACGCTAATCCCATTATGGGATTCGTTCCCATACTTGCAAAAGGAAGAGGTCAAGATCAATCACGTCTCGATAATTTCGTCTATCGGACTCTGGATTCTGATTTTGATAATTTGAAACATAATTTTCTATATACCTATGTAGAAGTTTAGTTTCTAATAGAGTCCACAGATGATGGAATGCTGGCTTCAACGAATTAGCATTGTCATTCAACGTGGCAATGCTGCCAGCATTCTGGGCACTCTGCCTTCTGGTGACTGCTTAGATTTTTAGATGTTGAGTTTGTTATAAATGTACTAGCTGTAATTAGTCGTTTTGTTTTTGTTTCAATTAATTTTCTTTGTTAATAAATGCCTTTAGGTAGGTATGTAGCAAATAACAAATTAACAATCCATATTCAAGTGGTCCTGGACGAAAATGATCGGTAAACAAAGATAATACTATCACGATAGTACCTATCAAATACTAATGATATAGGTACCTAGGTACTTACATTGAAATACTCAACAATGCAATAACATTATGTAATAATTTATCAACAAATCTTTTTGATTTTCTTGTATTATTTACTCACCTTTCGTTTTAATATATTTACTTTCTAAATGTTGTTGCTGTGTAGATTGTCCAGCATGCAGTACAGCAGCTTGTAGACTTATTAAATACGTTTAAAAGTAATAAAAATGTACATACCCCGTTTGAATAAAATTGTGCCACATTTCTTGAACCACGTTTCGTATGTTTTTATATTCCTTCGAAGTCTTGACATCAAGTGGATTTAGCAACGGTCTTGCGTCAAGAACAGTTAAAGTTTGAGCGCAGTGGTTTGCTCCTCTTACATTCGTCCCAGGCACTACTGGAGTATCTTCATCAGTAAACGAAAATTCGTACAGATATATTTTATCATGACCAGACTCAACATATGAACGCACAGATCTCAACGTAGGGTAGGCGAATAAGGTATCTGTGAAATAATCTATGAATGGAAGAATACTCTCTTCGGTCAGATCTTTGTCACCGAAATAAAACTGTTTTATAGTTTCAGCTACCTTTTCCTTTTCATCGTCATTGTTGAATTGTAAATCTGGCGGGAGAACATCCGAGAACTTTTCATTCATTTTAGATTTCCATAGAGAGAAATTTTCTAAATATATTAAGCCTTCCATTTCAGCAAAGCCAAATAGCAAAGGTACTTTCTTATAGTCTCCTTTGTTAATTATATTGATAGGTGCATCGTCTATGAATACATCCTCGTTACCTTGACTTTCCACACATGGTAAGAAATCAAAAGTACTGTTTACATTCATAAATTTCCCCGTTCCTTTATAAAATTCTTCGACTGGTACACTTTTCAGAAACTTTTCTAAAGCAAAAATGTCATCCACATCATCAAAGCCCAGCGTCTTAGCATAGTTTTTAGTCATCCCCACTGGATCCATTTGAATTGCGATATATCCGGTAGCAGCACCGCTCTCCGGAATGACCTTGTTAAACAGTCCATCTGCTGATTTCGAAATCATTAAAAGGTCTACAGAAACTGAGCCAGCGCTGCCACCAGCTATCGTCACATCCTCAGGGTTTCCCCCAAAAGCTGCAATGTTTTCTTTTACCCAGCGTAGAAGAGCCACTTGGTCCTTCAATCCTACGTTTCCAGGGGCGCCTTTAGTTCCTAAGCATAGAAAACCATTTATTCCCAGACGATAGTTGAACGTTACAGCGACTAAGTTCTTTTCTTTGATAAATCTGGTCGGTGGAATCATATCTCCGTATCCAATTTCGAAAGCCCCTCCATGTACGTAAACGATGACAGGAAGGTTCCCGGCAATGTCTTTGTCGGTTTCGGATAAGTAAACATTTGCGATCAGACAATCTTCTTGCATCAGTTTATTTTTTACAAAGTAATTGTCCACTTGATGACATACGATTTGTTTGTCTACTTCTAACGGCTCTGTCCATGTCGGCGGTGGCAGAGGTGCCTGTAAAATGATGAAACCCCATAAAACATTCACGTAGGTAGGTATAGGAATATACAATTAGGTGTCAAACTCAAACTCAAAGTGCTTTATTTCCTTAAGACCTTACAAAACACTTGGACACGTCATAAAATTCATGTTATTAATAATTAAAACTAGGAAATAAAGTGCTCACTTAGATTTTTGTTCACTTCAATCTTTTTAAAGTAAAGAAGCGAACAAAAACCTTTACCTTGTTAGGTTGTTATTTTTCGAGTTGGAGCAAAACTCGTCCCAAGCTTTTTTATCATCTAAATAATCAGATACTTTATTACTATAAAGTATCTGATTATTTAGATGATAAATAACAACTATTCTTTGTAAAAAGGCTTACTAGCCTTTTTACAAAGAATAGTTTTGACAATTTATTTGAATTTATTTACTGACAGCTTATGCAACTCACTTGGAGTTTTGTTGTAGAAGCGTATACATTGCCCTTTGAAAGATACATTAACCTTGTTTAGTCTAGTTGTAGGCAAAGCGAGTTTATTTTTATTTCTAGTATTGACATTGTGTATATCGCTATTTTTAGGAAACTTATTGATATTTCTACGAGTGTACAACAGGTTTTCATAAATATATTGACATGGTACTGTCATTATGTTAATTTCTTTGAACTTATCACGTAGGGATTCTCTGGGACCCATATTATAGATTGCCCGAACAGCCCTCTTCTGCAACACAAAAACGGTGTTCATGTCTGCAGCATTCCCCCACAGCAGTATACCATAAGACATAATACTATGGAAGTAGCTGAAATAAACAAGTCTAGAAGTATCTACGTCTGTAAGTTGACGGATTTTTTTGACTGCATATGCTGCAGAACTGAGCCTTTTTGATAGTTTATGTATATGTGGGCCCCATTGAAACTTACTGTGTAGGGTGATTCCTAAGAATACAGTACTTTCGACAATATCTAACGTTTCTCCTTTTACGTTTATATCAGCCTTAACTTGTTTCACATTAGGTAGAATAAATCTAATACATTTAGTTTTGGTTTCTTTAAGCAAAAGAATATTGACGCTAAACCAGTGGACAACTTTTGAGATTGCATTATTCACATCGTCGAAATTTGTTGATTGTCTTTTCATTTTAAAAATTAAAGAAGTGTCATCAGCAAACAATACAATCTCGTGATTATTCTTTACAAGATCAGGCAAGTCGTTAATATAAACTAAAAATAGGAAAGGGCCGAGGATAGACCCCTGCGGTACACCCATAGTAACTACAGACCCCCAAGACCGTTTCCCATTAATGTCAACTCTTTGTATCCTATCATTTAAGTAAGAAGAAAGAAGAGCCAAAGAGGTGTCATTTATTCCATAGTGATGTAGTTTCCTGATTAATGTCTCATGATGTACACAATCGAATGCTTTTGACAAGTCGCAAAAAATGCCTAAAGCATCTTGCGACTTCTCCCAAGCATCAAAAATATGCGATACCAACTCTACACCGGCATCAGTAGTTGACCTGCCTCGAGTAAACCCGAATTGCTTACAATGTAGCAGGTCATTGCCATTGAAATGTTTAAGCAATTGATGTAATATAAGTTTTTCAAAAACTTTGCTGCATGTTGGCAGTACTGATATTAGTCTAAAGTTAGTGGGGTCAGACTACTACCCTGTAGTAATTTAAAATATTTTGTAATTTAGGATCTTGATAGTAGGTTTATCAAAAACTTTGAAGGTTGAAAGGATTGAAGACACCCACTGACTGTAATCTTATCATCAAGTTTGTATTCAGATTATACCTGATTAAAATGGACACTTGGTATGTACTAGACTTGTACTTACCTAGATACATTTTTAAAATTGATACAAGCGTACAATGTTTCAAGTAGCCTAGTCAATCGACAGACGTCAAGTGTTAAATTTTTTTTTGTGATTATAACGTATTCAGTATATTTTGTACCTCAAACCTGTTTGTCCCAGTAGGTGCTGTGGCATACGGAATACTCGGAAACACATAAACACCAGTGTTAGGATCCTTGTGCCCGACTACGGAACCCTGCTTTAAATGCACTAGGCGGGACGCACTTTCTTCACCCGAGCAAATACGAGCAGTTACCGCAAACAAAACCACCACCGTCCACATTTTCAAAGCGACTGATAAAAATAGATCTGTGTTTGAATTATTGATTGCGATATTCGTTCTATTCAAAGTCAAGTTCGAAAGGATTAATTTGCTCTTGAATTGAATGATCACTTCTGGTGTTATCTTAGAGAAGAATGCGAACACAATCATATACAAATAAATAAACACAGCGTAATCTGAGCGAATATGCGAACTTATAGTACCGAACCAAAGTAAACAGACCTTATGCTATGGGTAGGTATTTGATATCAGAAAAACTTAACTAAACCTACAATTGAAGGCCTTTTTTATTCTTACTATTTTTACCAACATTGTGAACGCGATAGTTTTGATTTATCGATGTTTGTCACTCTTTCACACAAAAACTACTTGTACAACTAAGAATAAACAAGTGGTAGAATTATTTTACAACAATTTAGCCTGAACTAGCTAGTCCTGTGTTGTACTGAACGGATATGGATGAAATTTGGTACAGAGATAGACTATATTTTATCCCGGAATTCTCACGGGAACTTGAATTACCGCGGGTGAATCCGTGAGGCGCTGCTAGTCCTATAGGTACATATAATAGCTTAGCAATGCCTTACGTGAATTACGGTGATGTTTATTGTTAAAGTGATTTTCATGTTCCGTATTGAATCTTCGGGTTACTAAAATCTAATTATTAAACCAGTCACGATCCAGACACCGTTGGAGTGTCTTTTCTATTCTAATACCTCCGACACTGAGGTTATTCGCTATTCGTCGAATAACGGATAACCTCTTCATAACCTGAAAGTTTGGTGAAGCGAATAGACAAACAAAATTCATGATTCAAATTCATGAGCCGTTTGTAGAGCACAGTAACAGATCAGAATACCAAAGGTTAGGATATATCTTTGTTGATTCATGAATGGAGACCGGTTTCATTACGTCTCAGTTTATACTGCCCTGGTTCTTATCAACTCAGAATGAAAAAGTTCTCGCATTCTGTTCGTTGAAATATTTTGTACGTACTCATATTGGCTCGCGGCTTCTATGGAAAAGTTTGACGGCTATTTTTTCCTCATGGGAAATGGGTTGTAAAGTAGCCTATGTTGTATTTCAGGGCTAGAACTACGTATATTCAAAATGTTAGCCCTAGTTTTTTAAAAAGAACCTGAACGGACGGGCCGTTCAAGTTCTTTTTGCATGAAAGAGTAACAAAAATCCTGAGTACATCCAAACTCTCGCATAGGTAATTATTAATACTTATTACTATTACTAAAGAAGTATTTTGAGACCGTATACAAAAGATCGATGTCAAGTAACGTCTGCCATACAGCGTGGTAATGCAGCCAGTGTCTTGGGGACGCTTCCGACTGGTATTGACATGGATCAATTGAGCTACCTTTAGACTGTTTGCAACCGTCTGCAGTTAGCTCAATGGTTTCAATTGTAAATACTAGTTGTAATTTTTCTATTCCTTTGCTTGTAATTTTCGTTGTTAATAAAGGTTTTTTAAATGTCAAAAAAAAGTAACGTCTCACTTTTAGTAATTACATACATACATACCTACCATTCTTAATTTTTGGAGACCTTTTTTTCTGACCCCATTTAGGCCTATTATACAAATAATGAAGGTACCTATATTAAGTAAGACATTTCTAAGACTAATTCAAAACCATACATTTTTTGGATTTGTCTAAAGTTGTTTACACTATTGTTATCATCAATCGAATGTTCCGCTGGTTTTTAAAACGCGCGTTACCAAAGCGTTCGCTTCAATGCGTAGGTACTCGCTTGTAAAAGATGGATGGATGAATACTACCCTCATGTAGATCAGGTGTACTCGAGTAGCGGTGCAGTTAATTCAATAGTTTCCCTCAGAGTGCGCGCCGATGCTCATGTGGGACGTAGTGATTGGATTAATGAGCTCCGCTAACTCGAAACATGCATTATGTATCTAAACTGTAACCGAGCTTTCATTAGGTATGCTCCTTGGCACTCTGTAAACATTACCGACTTGCTCAATTCGTGGGCTAAGAACTACAGTAGCGTAAGGGTAAAATTACAACTTTACAGGAGACGCGAAAAACAATTCGAATTGGCGTATTCGTAGCTTAGAGCTCCTCTATAGCAAAAACCATAATAGTTAGACATCTGGTTTTTACTTATATTAAAGCTTTATTTATCTTCTACAGAATAATATAACTTTTTGAGTAATCAAAAAATGTTTTCATTGTAATGATGTTTATTTAAACAAAAATGGTTGACTTACGTTAATTTGGCAGTAAGATAATTTATTAATACCTGGAATTCAACGGATCTTCCGTTAAAATGACCTGAATAATATTGATTTAAAACTATAAAAAATACTAAAAACTTAAAGAATAAATTTAATTTTACCTTCAAAGTGCGTTTTAAAAAAAATATTCCTGGTCAAATGCAAATGGTTGTAAAAATCATGATGTGTTGACGAAATTACTCCAGATCAACTCGGCTCTTGCAGGTCGTTATATTTTTATTGGACCACTGTAAGCTTTTTGAAAAATTACTGCAAATCTTAATTTTTTAAAATTTTTGCTGTCTAATTAATATCTCAAATAAATATGTTCTGGGTCGTCCTTACGATATTGCAACCATTTGATTTTTAACCAATTCTCGGTTTCCCATTCAGTAGGTACCTTTTTTAAATTCTTAATCATTACGGTATTCCGTTTCTTTAGATCAAAAAATTCTTCCTGACCTATTTCCTGTAGTTTGCAAAGATTTCTTCTTGATACAGTTCTAATAGGAGTGTAATAGCTGGATGGATCGAGAAAATGGGACCTATATTTTTCTTGGCCAGCTCTATACCAGCGTGAATGCTGTCTACTTCCATCTGACTGTGACCAGGCTCAAAATATTTTTCAGTATCCACTGCATTTTGCAATACAGTTTAGCTTGTAGATTGGTTATTAACTCTCTGGGCGTAAATATTCGTGTAGCAGATTTTCCGTCTGATTATCACTAAAATGTGGCTTCTTAAAAAACAAACGACAAATTTAAAGTTATAATAAAACCTGCGTCTTTCTATGCATAAGAATATACCTTCATAAATAACCGTTAGGTACCTTTCTTCAAGAAAAACATACCTGATCCGTAGTAATTGATGCTTGTAGACTATCAAAGTGATTTACTTAAGACTCATTTTCTAGCTGCGCTGGCGTTACTTCATAATGTATTCGTAGAGTATATTTAAAAAAAAAATAGTTTAAAGTACTTTACCCTATAATAATAATAAGTTATTTGATTGTAAGTGTAAGCGCTCTAAGATTGCATTCGTGAATTAGTTAACGGTCGCAAATTATCAAAGCGTAAGCATAGATAAGAACGTCCGCTGCGTCATGTTTTCATAGGTGACCGGCTGAGGTACATCAAGTTTTTGGTGAAAAATTAACGTATTGTAGTACTATAAGCAAAGTGAATTAGAATAACAAAGATTTATTAAGTGCTAAAGAACGTATATCGCTTATTACACTATAATTGATCTAAAAAATTTTTGCATTTCTATTACACTATGTGCCAAAGTAATGTATACACACCTTACGTTCTTTGGGCAGAGAGAAAAATCTGGAAAGCGCGCGAAACGTGGTCCTAATCGTACTGTAAATCCAGATACGATCGTGGTGCTCGTAGCTTTTTAAATAAAATAAAGTCAAAATTATTGTAACCAGGTACACTTCATTTTGGCAGTTAACAGAAAAGATTTTTTTGGATACGTTATTTTTATACTAAGCAATGTACACATAATATCGTTACAGTTTTTTGGCACATAAAAATATGGGGGTTTTAAAAGCGAAAGGCGAAAAAAAATTTTTTTCCAAATTTTGCCCTTACGCTACTTTAGTTCTTAACCCACGAATTGTACTCATAACACAAGATCAAGCTTGGAGCTTTATTATACAGTCTGAATTGTCCAGCTTATTTTTATTAATCTATATATATAAAAATGAATCCCTGTTTCCCTTGGTCACGGCATCACGCCTGAACGGCTGGACCGATTTCGCTAATTCTTTTTTTGTTCTGTTCTTTATTATCAGGAGAAGGTTCTTATGACAAAAAAAATCAATATTCATAATTAAGACAGGACGACGTATGTCGGGTCAGCTAGTATGAAATAAAACCGGTTCCGTATTGATAAGTATTCAATAGAAAATGTCATGTAAAATTTTCGTAGAGTTTTCGTAGAAGCAGCGTAGCGGTCTACGAATCGAAAAATAAAAAAGATCAAGAAAGTCTATCCGAGTCTACGCCGTAGACGCTGCGCAGTATCGTAGCACTCTGAGCGTGCAATCACCGTAGCTTGTTATCTACGAGCGTAGCAGTCGCTAAACTTGGCGTAGCTTTTAGTATATCGTAGCATTAGCAGCGTAGCACTTACTACACTTAGCGTTGCTTATAGGTAGTACCTATTAGAAGTACCAGCTAGCGTAGCAGGCGCTACACTAAGTATAGCCTAAGTAAAGAAACCAGCTCAAAGGAAAATGTAGGTAATTTCCTATATGAACTCGAAGTATAAATCAAATTTTAAGTAAAATAACTGTTTTAATAATTGGTTAATTCACATAGCATTATCTAGCCCCAAGCTTAGCAGAGCTGGTGTTGTTGGTTCTAGATGACTTTTACACTAAAAACATTACATAGATATGTTTTATTATAGATAGAAAACAAGAACCCTGGGACGAATAATTGGAGATCGTACAAACATATGTCCCTAAAAAATTTTTTTTTGCTGATGTTGGTTTCCCATTCGTGCATCAATCGAAGTGTCAGATGGAACAAAGGCTTCAGAATGGAAAACTGAAAACCAGCTCGTTCATTCTCAGGCAAACGTCGATATTGCATTTTGGTTTTCAGATTGGACACGAGCAGTATTCAGGAATTGATGTGGGGCAAAAAGTTGCGGAACGTGGATTATATTATAGTAGAATCTGCCCCGGCTTCGCAAGCGTTGTTTTTTTGGAATCTTTTAACGAGGATGATTCTAAGACAGGGCGCTATGGCGCTCATTACGTGAGGCCTATGTCCATCAGTTTACTGATATAGGTTGATGATGATGATGAAGGACAATTCCTGGGATCATTTCTACCGGCTGCTAGATCTATTTTTAAGTTAAGCCCAAATGACATAGACCTAGGTATATTTTTTGCCACCACAATCACATTTATCTAAGTAACGTTAATTTATTTAAAACTTACTTGGTTCAGTTACACCATTAGAACGGCTGAAACTGATCATTTTTGTATTGATACATTCGTCTCCGTCCCAAATAGCAGAATAATCAAACAGACCACGCAAAAAAATGCGGGCGAAGTCGTGGACAGGACTTGTCTTGAAATACCTATCATGATAAAAAATAAATAATATTCGTACATTAGGTACAGATTACAGCCCTGGTGGACAGTTTTCACAGCTCTGACGGGCCACATTTTATGAGAATTTGGGGTTCGAAATCAAAAAGCAATTTGATACGTTTATGCTCTCATGGGTTTGTTTATATAGGATCCACAGCTATGAGCAGATTTTTACTTGGTTTATACTTACTACATATATCTCAAACCACGATCTGATATCAATAATAATAATAATTAAAAATAATAATAATAAATAAATAATGCTGGACAATTCGCACATCATCGTCTAGCTCTCAGATAAGCAGAACTTGTGTTAAAGGCAGGTAGGTACTAATAACTAATATACGTACCTACGTCGAAAGTATGATCCACTTAAGTACCATAATTTTTCTCAGTGAATTTTTTTACTAAGATTGAAGTGAACAAAAATCGAATCAATCACTTTATTTCAATTTTAATATAATAAAAACTCAAGAGTCGTGTCCAAGAGTCCTGTACGATCTAAAGGAAATATAGCACTTGGAATATGAATTTGAATTAACAAGCCACTGTGGACTCCCACAGGATCATCTTGATCCTTAAAGTTACACAGACAACATAGTCACCAATATGTACCGGTTCTGAGATATCCAACGTGCTCATAGAAGCATAAGCCTCTAAGTGCAATGCCCAATGACCCGTGAACGAGATAGCCCAGGGTCATTCCATTGGTTACAGCAATCAGCGGGCCAATTTTGCTAACCAATCGCTTTACTATGACGATGTTATGGTAGCAGAATTGTCACGTACAATCCTTTGATAAAAGAAACTAGATATTTCATGCGGTGCTATTTTGCGGAGAGATTGAAGTCAAGAAAAAAATTTCGCCTAAAATTACAATTGAGTAAAAGAAACAAATTAAAACTAGTAGGTTTATAAAATTAAAAACAATTGAGGTAACTGTATAGATTGCAAACAATCTAGATTTCTCAAATATTATTTCGATCCTTATTTCTAATATTATCCTTAATTCTTTAATTCTCTATAATTTTGATATTTATTTATGGCATAAAATGTGACTTGATTAACGCTTATTTTGTAACCCCAAAGGAAATAAAGTTATTGATTTGTCAATGATAGAATGCACGAATGGTATGATAATAAACCATGTCACTTTTGACCAGCGTCCTTCCATCTTAGTTTATCTTTTATCTTTAGGTTGAAAGCTAAAATGATAAATTCTGAGACAAAACCATTGTCATAGCGATTTATTTAGCAGAATTAGCCCCAGGTATATTTTACCTATGATAACACCCAGCCGTTTGAGTCTAACCCGTAAGCACCCTTAAATCGAACGTAATAAAGTTGAACTCTGGGATATATGTTTAATGCTAGTAAATATGATGAAACTGGCACGTCATGCGTTAGGAGAAATGTATGGATGACCGTACTCATGACTTGTGTTCTCTATAGGAGCTCGTTCAGTTCATTTACTTGCTTTATCGTATGTGCATAAAATATGTTCATGCAGTCCTAAATCTGGAATCAAATCGCTTTTACACTTGTGACCTCTGTGGCATAGCGGGCGAAGGTCTGATTGCGATGCAGGATTCGTAGTTTCTACAGATATTGTTCCGGATGTTCTGGGATATTGTTCCGGATGTTCTTTGTTTTCTTTGTATAAGACAGTAATAAAAACTCACGTAGCTTAGCTTACACATAGTTTTTGTGGTTTTTTAGATATTTTCGTTTTATATTATATTTGTTTATGACACCGTTTCAATGGTATTTTATGGTATTTTTATGGTATGATTTTGCTCATGCTAAAGCTAGCATGCTATTTTGCGACTCTGATCATACATATGATCTGTATTCTCTTCACACAGTAAATAAGTACTTATTAGTATAAGACCGAAGTTAGTATTAGTATGTACTTATATAACAACCATTTTACTTCTACTCATAAAATCCTGGCGGAAGCCGAGAGAAAGACCTTGTGTCTACAAGTGAAAACTTAGAGCAAGGAGTCAAACATCGATGCATACAGGTTCGCTACTTAGTAATCACTATTGATGGAAAAATACTTTTTTCTTTTATAACCTAAGATTAGTTTAATATAGACTAGAGACCCACCCCAGCTTCGCACGGTTTTATTACACGTATAAACCTTCCTCTTGAATCACTCTATCTATTTAAAAAAACCGCATCAAAATCCGTTGCGTAGTTTTAAAGATTAAAGCATTCAAAGGGACATAAAGACAGGGACATAGGGACAGAAAAAGCGTCTTTGTTTTATACTATGTAGTGATAAGAATTTTGTTAATCTGTCATGGAATAAAATCTTTTATTATTATAAGTACTTACTTACCAATCTATAACATTTATTCTGAAAAAACACATTTTCATCAATTGACTTGTTACAAATTGCGAATTGGGGATATGATTACAAAAATTGTTATATTGCCAGTTGATATAATTTATTTTTAATGTTACAAATAAGCCGATATACATGTCATACGCTTTCATACATTTAATATAATTAGAGATCAATTTATGCCTAAATATAACTTAATTCATCGGAATTTGTACATTTAACACATAATTTCAATTCAAACTGTAATACTTCTATCTAAAAATACATTGAATGAAGCTAAAATAATGATATGGGGGTGTAAGTCCCGTAGATTAAGATTTAGTTTAAAACGTTTGTCTGTCAATTTGTCAGATCTTACCGGGTCACCATGATAGAGGGTAATTTCAATCTTTATCTACGCGACATTATGTCTTTTTCACATTTTACTAAGAAGCCCCTTTCAAGCAATAGGAGCGAATGTAAGATGCGTACAATCTGACAATAATGACAGTGGTGTGTGTACATAATAAATAAATAATGCTGGAAAATCCACACAGGATCATCTTGCTAAGTAGGGCATGTGTTGCGTACTAGATGACATAATACAATATACTTAATACAATACATTTACATAACTAATCTAGTTTTAAGTTCTAATGATATTCACTTTATTGTAGGTCCATTATAAAATGTAGACAAGTAAAATAAGGTTTCAAAAACCTAAAACCATTTTAAAGCGTAAAATGGGATAAAATCCAATAGGCAATAACTAGCAATAACTAAGTTTATCTTTCATTTTCTATCTTTTTATAGACTACAGAAAAGAAAACAGTTTTGTTGAAATGCAAATTTAAATTCAAGACATTTTCATCAGAATAATCTAAAGCTAAACAAATAAGCTCGCAAAGATTAGGGAGTTTAAATAGAAAAATGAAACATTTATGTAATCTTTATTACTAAAATATTCCTTTAATAATTGTTGATCATTTAATTCGTCGTTAATAAAGATTTAATCTTCCGTGTTCGTAAAAATATTATTTATTTTTAGCTCACAATCTGCTTTAGCTATCAAAACTGCAGGGAAAATGACTTCTTTTTTCAGTTTTCTGGGATTGCGTTGCTTACATGATATTATACATTACATTACTCATTTAAATTATTCACTAAAAAGGAATGATTCACACTGGCTCGAGCCGCGAATTACACAACACAGGAAAACATATAGCAATATTACAGTCGTATACCATGTATTCATTGATAAATAATTGTTTATAAACAAAAAAAAATCCTATGTGTTTGTGAAACAAATGTGTTTGAGAAACGAACAATTTTGTTTCGTTCGTTCGTTAATCATTCAAAGTTTGAATTTTTCAAATCACGCCTTGTCTTCTTAACAAGTAGTTCCTAACCCGCTATCTATTTTTTATTCTTCGGACTTGATATCTCTTGTACAGCTTGGCAAAAAAGTCTTGAAACGGAACTAATTTTTTTGTTTAATGGCAACATTCTTAAAACAATGACGTTTGATGTAAAATTGTAAACAAAGATTACGAATTCTCGGATTTTTTACTTGGATCGGTCAAGCGGTGGTGATAAAGTGACGAAAAGTGAAAAATAATGAATAAAACAGTTAGAAGTGCTGTCAGGGAGGTTATTTATAAGGTTTACAGGCGATGTCTGGCAGAATTTGAGGCCAGAACTATTCTTTCAGATCTCAACAATGTTTTTCAAAGAACCGCTGATATGACAGGTTTGTGAGATTTTGTTTTGTAATTTTAAGTTGAATCAAAGGTAACTTGATGGTCCTAAAGCAGGATTAAATTAAAGTTCCGCGGTACAAGTGAAATATTCAACAATAAACATCGGGCAGTTAGGTTATGTTTACGTTTGTTCTGCGTACTCTGCTATAGCGCGGGCATAGAATTTGATACTTGAGCTAGACTAGCTAATATGTAAATCTATTTCTACATAATTTAAATGTTGTGTTATTTCTTTGTAATAAAGTTACTATAGCGTTTGTATTTTAAATGTTCTAGAAATTAGGTGCCTAAATAATAAACTGAAAAAGGTAAGATAAAGGTATCATAAAAAGTTTCTTCTTTATAGGAAGCAGCTGAGCGTGCTAAAACGGAACGGTTCCAAGCTATTACGGAGGAGGATTGGAAGAATTCGTGCCTGCACGTAATAAATATAGAAAAGGATTACTGTGAGAGAGAACTTACAATGTATTAATAACAATGTATTAAATTTTAATTTACTTTATATTTTTTTCTTTATATCCTTACATAACGAGAACCTTGCTCAATTAAACAATATTTACTGATACTAGTATACTATGTGTGGATATAAATGTACGTATAACAGAAATAAACACCTAAGTATCAAGACTAGCTTGGTGCGCTATAGGTGTTGCCATAAGGACCTACAGTGGCGCCCCCATTATTTTCTACTCTTTTTTGCCAAGCTATAAATAAATATGCACAGCATCCAAAATCATTGGTTTTTAAATGGTCGAGCGTTTGTCTACGAAACATTATCTTTTCTTGCAAACAACTGATGATATGGACAGCACAGTTTTTGAAACATTGGGCCATCATGGAAACATCTACGTAATGTTTCTAAAACAGAACATCCGTAATGTTTCAAAAACAGTACCTACTTCCGATATGTTTCTGAAGCTCTCAATCCGAAACCTATAGTTTCTCAATGAATACATGGCTATAATCAAAAATTGATACAAGTTACACAAATACACTGAAGTTACTGCCACACTAAAATACGAGATACATAGGTAGTTGCTTATAGGCCTGTGTTTCATCAAGAAATAAGCCAGCATGCAATTGCAGATCAGCTTATAAATACATACATATTTAAATTGTATAGTCACGGTATTTCTCGTGTTCATTTACCTACTTTTTCGATACTTCAGCAGTTTCACGCAATAAATACCCTTGAATGAAAATAATCATGTCCCCAATCGAATTAATCTTTTTCCCCTTCATAATGGCCTGTTAGCTTAAAACAGTTGCTAAGCAGTATTATTACTCTCTCACTTATGTCAATAGAAGATGACAGAGTGAGAAATAACAATGTTTTAAGGTTCCGGCGAATCTTGCTTGCAGCTTCAATTTCGCGTGCAAAAATCGGCCCGGATATCAATATCTCTGTTTAGTAGATGCAGGCGCGTCCCCGCTAATTATGTCTGAAATCTTTATGTGTTTTGGACAAAGTGTTGTTATTCTGTAACTAGACAGGAAAAGCTATATGTTCCATAGACATCGCATGTTTTAATACGATACGAATAGGAACAAAACATGTAATTTTTAACGTATTTATAAAAAATGCAATCTGCTTACATTTTAAGACAAGGGACCTAGATAAATACTATTAGTATAAAAAAAATTACATAGCATAGCTAGCAGGCTATTATGAATGGATTATTAGTGACCATGACAAAAAAATGACAGTTAACTGCTGGAGTGCCCGAATTTTGTGTTTCATTGCTAAAATTTTCCAACTGTGGTTTTTGTAAAGGAACTACGTATCCGAATCGGACGTAGTTCCTTTAAAAAACTAAATAACCAACCGCCACGGTAAATTTTTGGCAATAAAATACCGCTTGAGACACTCGAGGGGTTAATTTTAGTCAGTATCCTTTAGTTAGCCAACTCGCCGTTATATCGTCCGTGAAGATAAGTAGCTTTGCCACAAGTAAACACATCAAACCTCATCTTGTATTACACAAGTCTTGGACGAACGAAACGCCCATTTACACTCCCTGAAGCAAAGTTCAGACGTAACATTCGTCTGATTGTAATTGTGACATTTGGTCAGACTTTCTAAGACGACTATCGTAGGTTTAATATAGTTCCCTTTAGCACTCAAAGATAGGAGGTACACTCAACACGTTATGTCCATTGTAATCCGTGTTGCTTTAGTATCGGTCCGCGGGTTAGAGGAGCGATTGCTCTACCATGATTTTCTCGTAGCCGGTCGGTGGTGGGTATAGGAAATTGTCCAATATGATGTCTAGGATCGCGCCGTCGTCAACTGAAACAGAATGTTGACTTATTAGAATAGATAGGAAATTTATTTAAACTAGTATTTCTTTCCGGCATTTTGGGGAAGTATGGAGGGGAGCCTCGAGGTCTTATTACCTCAGCGTCAACAGGGGTTACAACCCCTCGGTCCTTGGGGTCTTGCAAATATGATGAATTTTGAATGAATTTTACCTTTTTTTTTAAATCCATTGTTGGTTTTTATAGTTAGACTAGCGACCCGCTCCGGCTTCGCACGGTTCAAAATCTGTTGCGTAGTTTTAAAGATTTAAACATTCAAAGGGACATAAGGATATAGGGACAGAAAAAGCGACTTTGTTTTATACTACAGTAGTGATATATTCAATACACATGTAGGTACTGTGTTTATCTGACAATCAACGAATTTCGTGTTTTATCCTAACTTCCTTACTAATGTTATAAATGCAAAAGTGTGTTTTTTTGTTTGTTTGTCCTTCCTTCACGCCCTAACGCTACTAAACGAAAGTAAAAAGACGGTTTTTGGCATAGAAATATTTGAAAGTATTGAGATAACATATACATTTTGTCCTGGTAAAACATCAAATTTGCATGGATTAAATTCAAATTATCAAGTTCGAATTTACGCGGATGAAACCGCAGGGAACAGCTAGTATTAACAACTATTTATGAAGGACCATGTATTACGACGAGCTTATGTAATTGTTATGAATATAAGTACATTTAGACAAGTGTTTATTGGTATAATTGTTTGAATCTCTTTGAATGAAATCATATCAACAAGCACAGAAATTTTATAGTAATTAACACATAGTGGTGGACAGATTTAAATT
This sequence comes from Eupithecia centaureata, assembly GCA_944547425.1. Classification (NCBI taxonomy): domain Eukaryota; kingdom Metazoa; phylum Arthropoda; class Insecta; order Lepidoptera; family Geometridae; genus Eupithecia; species Eupithecia centaureata. Next base: position 5,766,462 of record OX155679.1, read on the forward strand.
ATATAGAGCCGCGGCGGTTCCGGCACAGACTCCTTCTCTATTTGATGACATATTACCAAAGGAATTCTCTATTTGTATTTGATATCACCATTAAGGCTTCAACAGTGCGATCGTAAACAAAGTTCCTAAGTGAACAAACATTCACACAGATCAGCTCCGAGAGAGAGAATTTTTTATCATATAAAAAAATAGTTTTCGGTCATTGAAATAAGGTTGTTTTGTTCATTTCATTTCTTTTTAAATGAGAATGCTTGATTCAACCAAATAAACCTTAAAACAATGACCTAACACTCTTTTTTATAAATGTCCTCTTTTTCCGATTCAGTCTGTATGAATTAATAATTAATTAATAAGTCTGTCTGTACTTCTGTAGGGGTTCAAACGAAAATAATATTAAATTGACCTTAATCCTTATCCTAACTTAAAGTATGCTTGGATGTACGGATGCTTGTTTAACGTAAAAACTACTGAATGGATTGTGCTGAAATTTTTAATAGACCTACTTCTAGCCTTGGAATAGAAATTCAGGGCTAGAACTACTTTTATCTTATCCCCTAAAACAGTTTCCATGGGATAGAAATAGCCTTGAGACGTTTTCAGAAACAACGCGTCAAAATCGCGGACAGATACTACTAGCTGTGCTACTATTATAATGAGAATATAAATAAATAATTCAGGACAGTCCACACAGCATCATCTAGCCTCAAGCTAAGCAGAGCTTGTGTTATGGGTACTAGATGACTGATATACTTAATACAATACATTACATAGATAGATATTTTTTATTATACATAGAAAACAACCAGACCGACGGAACAAATTTCTGCAGGTCGTACACATATTTGTTCCAAGGCGGGAATCGAACCCGCCACCTTCTGCGTCGCAGGCGGACCTTCGCCCACCGCGCCACATCGGTCGTCATGAAAAAAAAAACCTATAAGAGAGGGTAAGTTACAATGTGGTTAAAGCTTACCATACAAAGCAGGATAAACAGTTCCCTTAATATTTCTAACAGGTATCTCCATATTCTGTCCGTTCAGGAAGAAATTCAGTTCCACGTGGTCATACGCGACGCCTATCGTGTCGCCCTCTTGTGGCATTACCGCTTTAATCTCCTTATCCTTGTCACTGCCAGTTTTCTCATTCTCTCTGTCCTGGGTCTCCGTGGAGACGAGCAGTTCAGCCGTGGGGGACTCTCGGGGAGCCGGTGAGAGATGGTACAGCTCATTGTTGGAATGCCGCACTGTACTGTCGCTGTTCAGGCACCATGACTCTTTATCCATGCCACCTGGAAATATTATTATATTATTATATTATTATACATATAACATAGATGCACAGATAAAGTAAATTTTGTCAATGATAGATGTTAGTTGATTTTAATAGACTTCAAATTATTTGTACTCTGACATCTGTAGAGCAATGGACGCAGGTCTGCCTACGACGCAGGAGGTTGCAGGTTCGATTCCCGTCTCAGGACTGATATTTGTTATTTAGGTTATACTTGTTGTTTGTTTAGTAAAAAATATTTTTTTTTAGTCTATGAAGTGTAATTCATTACGTATTATTGTTCTTCTTATTCAATGAAGATTTATAGTTCCTAAACTCATCATATTTATCTCGCAAAACACATCATTTGACCTCATTTTCAAGTGACAATGAAAACAATAATTCTATTGTAACATTTTCTATTCTTAATCTTACATAACTGAGCTTGACTCTTGACCATGTTTAGTAGACATGATTCACACAGTGTAAAAAATATAGAAGGTCAGTAGGTGAATCAGTTATAATTTTGTGACCGCACTTCTCTATTTGTGGAGGTTAAGTCACTCTTTGAGGCCAGGAGGCCACATGCAGTAGTGAATGTTAAGTAGTTTGTAACTTTCCTAAGGAAAAAGGACTTTTGAACTGTTACCACATTCTAACATCCCCTCTCTTACAGGAATTTAGAATCAAACTACTCAGTGAATAAATAAATAAATAGTACTGGAAAATCCACACAGCATCACATAGCATCATCACTCATCACAGTACTCTTTCTCATCATCATCAGCCTATATTAGTCCACTGCTGGACATAGGCCTCCCCTAATGAGTGCCATAGCGCCCTGTCTTCAGCTTGCCGCATCCAACATCTGCAGTCCATCGCAGATCATCATTCCACCTGGCCGGAGGGTGTCCTACACTATGTTTGCCGAGTCGCGGTCTCCACTCAAGAACATGTTTACCCCAACTTATTACTTACTCTTTCTCATATGTTACATAAATATTGTAACAAGGTACATTTGTTTACAATGATGTTTAAACTAGGCACAATGTTTTCTGACAGTAAATTTGTGATTATTATTTACTAGCGACCCGCCCCGGCTTCGCACGGTTTTATTATATGTAAAAACCTTCCTCTTGAATCACTCTATCTATTAAAAAAAAACCGCATCAAAATCCGTTGGTAAGTTTTAAAGATTTAAGCGTTCAAAGGGACATAATGACATAGGGACAGAGAAAGCGACTTTATTTTATACTATGTAGTGATTTGTTTTATTTCATCTTTGGATGTAAAATTCAGAAGTGTGTTTTCTACCATATTTGCCCATACACATTATAACAATTTATAGGTTTAACTGGCCTTACTATTACTAGTTTGCCTTACCTCGTTGTAAATTTTATTCTTTGTCTTTAAGTTACATTACAATCAAAGTATAGAAACAAATTATAACTAGTATTCCAATTGGTATTGATATGGATCAGTTGAGCTACCGCTAGTCTATTTCCAACTGCCTGCCATAATCTGTAATCTTTATTAATAAAGAAATCTGCAATCAAATTGGAAGCATCCTCAAGATGCTGACTGCCCAGAAAAGGTTTTTATTCTTACCGTGTACTCTATTTAGATCTGTGTCTCTTGTGGCAACACCCACAGCCCAAACTCCGCCTTGCTGAAGTTTCACCTCAAAATAAGACTTGTTTTGGACGAGTGGAGCATTGCCAAGCGCACAACCAGACCCGCACACTCGCTGCCCGCCTTTTATTATCACCATTTCATGTCCTGAAATATAAAATTTATTTAGATTTTGAAAATAAGACTGCTTCAGGAACTATTGTATTAGCTATAGGAAGATTTTCGCTGTATTCCATCAACATCTTCCAGTATCCATGTTCAAGAAATTTATGATGATTTTTCAAAAATACCACCTACAATACAAATCAGTAAAGCTATGCATGCACAACTTGAATGGTTTACAAACGTAAACAATTGAAAATGAAAAATTACATGGAAATTAAAATATGTAAATAAATATTGACCCATATGCAGTGTGTCTAGTTGCACCGGATTTTCTTTGATTCTGATGGGCACACTCTGCGTTAGTGTAAAGCCATTCATGCAACTTTTTAGACAGCAAAACATTTTGAACTTTTTCTTTACAATATGAAATTTCTTTCCAATAGTTTAGAAACAAATCAAATCAACAAAGCCATTGATGTGATGAATGAAATGAAATTTGAATGAAATGACGTCATCAACTTCATGTGACAGTGAACAACTTACTGTCAATGTCAGATACATACAATTCTTCTTCTTTTTTGTAAGTGTTGCATTCCTAAAATGGTTACTCTTCCGCCAAAACTACTGAACAGATCGGGCTGCAATTTTAAATAGACGTAGTTTTAGGCCTGGAAGAAACACAGGCACACAGACACAGGCACAACAAACTTTACATTAACATAAATTTTCACGCGGGTGCAGCGTACCCACTAGGTAACTTAAGTATAAGTAGGTATTTTAATATTTTTTTAACAATACGAAGCCCTGCGACTGCGACAAATAGACTTAGGTATGATTTACTTGCTTATGTAGAAATATGTCGCAATTTATTTTTATCTTATCTTACTACTAGCGACCCGCCCCGGCTTCGCACGGTTTTATTCTACGTATAAACCTTCCTCTTGAATCACTCTATCTATTTTAAAAAAACCACATCAAAATCCGTTGCGTAGTTTTAAAGATTTAAGCGTTCAAAGGGACATAATGACAAAGGGACAGAGAAAGCGACTTTATTTTTTACTATGTAGTGATTATAATATATGGGAAAGTATGTGTGAATGTTTGTTATAGTTATAAGACGCAATCTCCATAATTCCCTACTTAAGTTATTTAGATGAATTTTGGTAAGTAGATAGTTTAGGACCTAGAATAAGACATGAGCTAATAAAATTATCAAAAATTATCCTCTGGAGGGGTTCAATAGGGTGGTAAAGTTTTTCCTTGGTTCGATTTACTCAAAAGTCGGTATAAATAAAGTATGAAATACCTAAATAATTAAACACGTATTTTTTATTTTTACAAAATAACCCGTATAATTCGAAATTTATTTAAAAAGAACTCTCGTTTAAAAGCCGCGGGGCGCATCTAGTTAAAAATAAATGTATACTTACTGTAATGTATATTCTCTACGAAACATTTAAATTGAATTTTAAATGAGGTACTTAACTAATAAACTCAAAAAATGCAGAGCGTCTGAACCTCTCTCCATGATGCAAGTTGGTCATCAATAATAATAATTTTATTAGTCATCATGGAGAGACGTTGCTTTGCTTTGCTTGCTTTAAAGTGGATCTTAAAAATAAAAAATGGGTCTGAAAAAATCTTATACCAGACTGACACTCTCTACGCTTTTATTTTCATAATGGTAGTTTGATTCGAGTGACAACGAAAATAGTCATGCCAATGCTTTACCTTCCGATTAAAGGTTTTATGACAATCGATTTAGGTACTTACCCACTACTTAAAAACGTTGTTTCGCTTTGTTAGTTTTTGCGGAACATATCTACTATATAAATAGATGTTTTTCAACCTAAAGTATTTCTAGTAGGTTCGATGTGATATGATCTGTCAGAGAACCAGCACTAAGGAGTGTACCTATTTATGAGTAGGTAGGTAGGTAGGTATATAAACTAAGTAGTACCTTCATAACTAAAGTGTGTAATAGGTAGTTACCTACATAGGTTCACATCTACCTACCTACTTCATTGTAGATAGATAGGTAGGAACCTAATAGGCAAATATTGCACATCTGTCTGTTTACTTATTTGATCAAATTTTAACTCTCTGATGAGTAGGTATCTAAAACAAATGTTTGACTATTAATTTCATGCTAATATATTTAGGTACTAAGATTTAATGAGCCTTGAAATTTTTATTGAACTCAAAATTCATAAGCTTGATAGGTACCTACCTACTTAGTTCAGTCGATTGTAGAATAGAATAGAAAACTCTTTATTGTACTTAAACCTACCACACAAAGAAAAAAATATTACATTACTGCTTGCATACTAAGACTAAGTGTAAAGGGCGGCCTTATAACTAAAAGCAATCTCTTCCAGGCAACCTCACTTACTATCTACCTTTACCAGTAGGCATTAATTAGTATTTATTATTATAAATAATGGACAGTGGTCGTTATCGTTACTGGGGCAGCATGTTGACTCCTCAGGTTGACTAGGAAAGAAATATTATCACTCAAAGTACTTTCCTCCACTTTTTCGTTTCTTTTCTAGGTATGAAGGTAAGGGACCCATTTATGAGGTCAATGTTCTATAACAAGTTTGGTATGAAAATATACCTACCAAACGTGGTCTATAAACTGCTTTTTAGTCGAAAACTGGTTTAATTGCTAAAAAATGGTACTGCACCTCCTCTGTCGTCGGTACGGTAGGTAGGTACTTAGTGTAGTAGGGACTTCTAAAAGAAAATATTTTTCATCTACTTATTTAGGTACTCTAAAATAAGCTTCATTCATCACTGGCTTTACCTAATTGGTACCTACTTACCTATTCCGACCTAATGAATGACCCAAAGTAAGGAGATACTTACCTACCCACCAATTCCGACAGAATCGATAAAATCAATAGTCGCACCGAAGTTAGACCAACTGTTTGCCTATTACGAAAAGCACACAGGAAACTAATCACGGTTTTATTACCCACCTACGTTGTTTAAAAGTCAAAGAAAATAGAAGGTAGGTATCATCATTATCATCATCATCAGCCTAGGCCTATATTAGCTGGACACAGTCCTGGATTTGTAAATAGGCCGTATAGGCCGCGGCCTAGGGGCGGCAGCGTCTTAGGGGGGCGGCAGCGTCCTAGGGGGGGCGGCAGATTTCAGAGGACGGTCACTCGATTGCAGACAATAAAATTGTATGTCTACCGGGGGGGGGGGGGGGGTGCGCAGCTAATATGAACGGCTCTGTACATGGGGCGGCGGAAAAAGTAAGGAGGAACTACAGGCAGGAACACCGAGTTGGAGTTCGTTCGTAATGGTTTTTTTTCATATCTTCTAAACAGTTTTCGGAGTTCAATCGAATCAAAGATTCTAGCATGACTACGTTCCTATCTTTGAATCTTTTGTCTTTGTTATCTTTGAACAGTTGCACTGCAGTTTTGTACAAAAAAAACAAATTTTAATGTCAAAACAATTTGAACTTAAATCTAATAGTGTTCCTTTACCTACTTAAAGGACTTCCAGCCAGTTCCAGCATATCATGCACTTACTTAACGGCAACTACCTAACGAAAGTAAAAACATTACCTAGACCTACTTATAAAAATAGCCGTATCTACCTACAGTAACAATGTAGGAAAATGGCAAACAGAATAGGAAGGGTGTTAATTAATGAGAAATAATAATTCCGGCTACAGAATTTTTTTTTGGCCACGTGGCCAAACTTCTCATTTAATAACTAAGCATCGAGAAATTGACATAGCCTCTAATAAACTAATTTATCTTCTTAACAACGTCAACTAAAAATGTAAAAGAAAGCGTCAATTCATTAGCAACAATTATTTTTACTTGTCCTTCTGATTATACATTGCCCACTAATTTACTAAGTCGGCCACGGAATTTGCAACTCATCACCATTTTACGTTTTACAGCTTCAATACAAGCTCCTCAAAAATTATATATTCAAGCTTCAATAGACAACATCATATAATTATTACTTAACATGTAAAATAATACTTCATAATAATTTAACGTGAAAATAGCCTCTGTATGATTTGGCGCGAGTTAGCGACATGACAACAACTGACCATTTGCACCAATCATAGAGCGCCATTAGATTCTTTTACCGACCCGCCCGTGTTTGTTTATTGTCGTTCGTGCATTCGTATTGCAATAGTTTCATCTGTATTTCATTTATATTTCCAACTTTGGTTCAGATGATTGACCCCAAAGTTAAAATGACCTCAGCGTTAGAGGTCAATGAACTCAAAAAAATATGAATAATTACCGCAGAGCATTCCACTATGAGTTTATTAGGTTCAATTCGAGTGACGGATCCGACACAGAGTACCCCGACTCCACGTGGTCTTGTGCGTGGCGCCCCTAGAGTGTATTTAATAAGCCGGAGGCGCGAAGGGAGTGCAGCCTCCGCCAGCCGTAACAAGGGACAGGCACCGCGCGTGCCGCAGCGGCTGAGGCTAAAAAGCCGAAGCTGCGGAGGTGAGCAGAGCCTTGTTACACAATGGCGGAAAGGCTGTACTTCCCGAAGCGACGGAGCTATGGCGAATCGCGATGGAACCAAAAAAAACATGAAAAACCACCCCGACGCATAGAATTCAACTATCGGGCATCAACTCCAGCTAAAACTAAAAAAAAGGTCTGACCTTGACCTCAAAGGTCACTGACCTAATGATCGAACTTGATTAATTTAACTTTTCGGCATCGACTCTAGCAAAAACCAACGCTTTCACAAAAAAATGTAAGAGACCTGGAGGACAATGACCTCAAGGTCACTTTTGTTAAGGTAATTGAACTTTAGGTCAAAGGTCAATGACCTTGACCAAAAAAACTATAAAACAATAGTTCATTATGTAATAATAGTGGCTTTAATATTTTATTTGATGTCAATTTTAGGTAAATTTATCGTTCGATAAATGTAGGATGACTTACATTTTAAACATACTAAATTATAAAATTAGAAGCTAATAGAATGACTATTTTGGTGTCATAAATTAATATTTTAGAAGTTTGCTATTTGAATGCATGCCACAAATTTAGATGCTAAAAAATAACCACCGTGCTGAGTTATATTTACAGTGGCTTACATAGAAGATAACCAGTGGCTGAGATACTATTATTCAGATGCGCGTTGGTTGTGGCCGACTTAGTAATTTAGAAGGTAACTTATATTTTCTGAGGCGAATATTGCTATTAAAAAGAAGCTTGTTTAATTAGTAGCCTTAATTAATGAAGAAATACTTTATCGCAGAATCCCAACTTTATGTTCATTTTCATACCACAGAAATATAAAATGTCGTTGAGAGAGCGTAAGATTACTAAACCTACAGCAAAACGTTTTAATTAATGATTTTTGATAAGGTTACAATGAAAATTACAATCAAGGAATAGAAACTAGATATACTTTACTTAGGTAATACAAACTAGTTGCAACAATTTAAACAAGTGACTGAGCTAACTGCAGATGGTTGCAAACGGTCTAGAGGTAGCTAATAAAACCATGAATTTGGGTATAGCATATTAAAAAAGTTTAAGATCATTATCGTAGGTAAATTCTCAGGAATAGAGCATTAGCGGAATTTTCTAAGAAAACTTTATCATCTGGCTATAAGGGAATTATTCGTTTTTGCGGGTTTTAGCGATCACAGCGGCCTTAAAGTGGTGAATAATGCCTCTAACTGCCTGCTAAGAGAAAGCTGCATGTATGCTACAGGTGACTTCATTGTAAATTATGTTATCTCTCTGGAATTTTCTGCTTTTGTTTTCCGACCCTGCTGCGTCTCGCCAACGACGTGCAAAGATAGGGTAAGCTATCCACCCAAACCACTTCCTCCATATAAAACGTTGTGGCGGCGCGCACGCATCAGTTAGTGTCTGACTCTCGGGAGATATACACGCAGTAAGTACTTTTTGATAATTATTGAGTGTTTAAAATATAATAAAAAAAGTCCTTTAATAATCAGGAAACATATGTAGGTATGTATCGTGCCTGATATAAGGGAAAATTAGTTTCAGTGTTCACAAAAGATAAATTGATAATTATATATTCAAAATTTGTGCACAAAATAGTTACCTATATTATTTATTAAAAAATATTTTTACATTATTAAAAAATAAATAATAGTAAGTTCTTAGGAAGACTTTTACCATCATAAAAAGCCTAGCACATAGGACATAGTCCAGCAGTGGACTATTATAGGCTGGTGATGATGATGATGATGATGATAGGACATAGTACGTTAATGTAGTGACCTAAACTTAATCCGGGTTGTTTGTGGTTTTTACGTTTTTCCGGGAAATTTTTAATTTTTCTTTTCATATGTACCTACAGACTTCATGGAAAATTTGAAAAAAAAATCTAAATTGGTTCAGCCGAAATAGAGTTCAAGCAAAACATTTAGCTTTTCATGTGTATACATTTAAGTACCTAAACCTATAAAGCTATTATATTCTCAGATCTGTCAGGTTGATCTCTTAGCAAGTACAAACAGACAATTTATACTGTGAAAAATATCTCTCTCTCTATTATTCATCGTTCATCATCATCATAATCCGCGACCTGACTTCACCCTCTGCTGCGTGGGTTCACTCCAAAATTTTGAGACACTCAGTTTTACGTACCTACCTACTTCAAAATGTTTTTATTATAATATAAAATAAAACAATAGTCCTGATACAATGTAAAATAATAAAGTTATACATACAAAATTTTATGTACTTTTTTCCCACTGCTGACTTGATGAGCCTTAGATCGGTGTTGTAATATGTTAAATAACCTAGGTCACTTGTCTATAAGTATCTACCTGAGTTACTATGGTACTATTATAGTAAAATCTGTGAAGGTACTAAAACTAAACCTACTCGTAAATTAGGTAAGTACAACTAACTAGGAACCGCAACCACTATCGCGATATAATAATAATATTTATTAAAATAATTTATAGCTTTCACTTCCCATTTCTTTCGGTAGGTATTGTAGTAGTAGGTACCTAGCTATATTTACTAACTCGAATTATAGGCGATTTTAAACCATCAGATGTAACTTTACGCACAATAAATCTCAAATTTGATGTAATACATAGGTTTTTTATTCAAATGAGAACAGGAGAATAGTAAAATTTATAAATTATTGATGAAATATTTGGAATTTGTTCACAACCGTATGGGGTCTCTCTGAGGTCATAACGCGGGATGAACGAACTCCTTTCTGGGGACAAGGTCGCTTTCTATTCTCAGGACCGGTCGGGTGATAGGGATCAGGAAAATACCAATGATGTTTGTAAACATTGCTTTACACTTTCTGTCAAATGTGCTCAGCGTCTTTAAACGATGCTGGAGCTTCCGAGACTTCTTATGCGTCGGTTTTTAATTTAGGGACAAATGAGAGACAAAAATTCACAAGTCCCATCTAAGAAGTGAGAAGAAATGAAGTTCTAGTTACTTCTTCTTGTCTGAAAGAGATCGCCTTTGGCAATAAGGCCACCCTTAATACTTAGTCTAAGTATTATATGCATGCAGTGTTATAGGTACGTACGTATGTACTATTTTCTTTCATTGTGTGAAAGGTAAGTAGGTACTTTACCTCTATTGTAAAGGGAGTATTTTGGGGTGATAATTATAAAAAATTTGGTGCATAATTTTATCGGTTTTTTTGACGATAAACTTGCCATACAATCACATTATTATATCAGATGAGACGTAGATAGACGTAGAGACTAGTTAAAGAAAATTTTACCTACTATCGTTAATACAGAGAGTTCATGTCATCATGACCTTTAAATGAATCCTGTTCTACCTGATATTACTAGAAGTAAGATCCTAAGATACAAAAAAACATCAGTGATGCCTAGGTAGGTATATGTTTCTTGTAGTCGTATCGTATCGTATCGTTGATCTTCTAATCTCTGTTGTTTTATATATGTAGTTAGTGCCTTCACCTGAATATTTTCCCTTTGCAATTAAAAGGGTCAGTGAAAGCGATCACCAAAGGCCAAGGTGTGTTCCATCCAGGCAACGTAATCATTGCCCACTTTCTTCGGGGTGTGACGTGTGACGCGATGATGACTTCATGTTGTACCCATTACGAAATGTCTTAAGAATTTACTTCCCCTGTCTTTGCTTATTCAATTTTAATATAGTAGGTAGGTACCTACAAGTTGTACAATTTCTATGGAATGGGATAGGTCACGGACGTTGGGTCGCATTCGTTTTATTAGTTCTTCGTGATTATTTTTCTGATGTTTGGACTTTTTTCTTACGAGTTTGATCTGTAGGTTAATTATTGTGGGCGATACCTTACCTACAATAATTCTTAACTCGCAGTGAATGTCAGATACTTACCTAGTGTTTATATCTTTCAGTATCTTGTAACTAATACAGTGTAGAATACAGTAGGTATGTTAATATCCCTTGTTCTGTTTAGGTCAGTTTCTGTTAACAAATTCACTGTTTTATTTTGAACTGAGAAACTAGGAGATAAGAGCTAAACAAGTGTTATCTTTGCAGAAAATGAAACAATTCAGCATAGTTCTGGTAGCGCTGGTGGCGGTGACAAGCGCTCAGTTCCCCAACGGACGTATCCTGGAGCCGCCTGTACCCTCACAGTGTGTGCAGAGGACTATTCACGAGAGATACGCAGATAGTGAGTACCTCGTTAACCTAATTAGTTTAAAGGTACTTAGGTCCTTCACTTCCTACCTCGATAACCACTTCCAGTTTACGTTATTCATTTAAGTTTCATCTGTAATAATCTCGTCAAAAATAGATTCATACCAAGGTGAATAAGGATAGAGCGTGGCAGAGTCCTCAATAAACAAATATTAGACCCTGACTTCAGCCAGAGTTGTTTTTCTGTACAATACAAGAGGGAAACAGTTTGTAGCCCTTAACTACAACGCAACCTATTATTTATAGAACATAATTTCATTGCAAGGGCAAACGGATTGCTCGAAGGACCAAAGTTAATAAAGTTGATGTAGGATGTATAGTCCCTCTTCATCTAAACTTCTATGTTATAACACTCCTAATCTCCTAAACCATCTACTACTACTACGTAAAAATAAACGTTACCTATTCAAAGTTCAAAGAACTGATTAAAATCGCTCCAAGCTGTCCTACTTAGGTACCTACTACTGTAGAAAGGTGAGCATTTTATTACATAAATTCAAGTCCAAGATCAACACAATGACATAATATTTTGTAGCAAAACGGTGTTTATACAAACAATTCAATGCAGCGTTTAGGCTGGCTGGACTAAATAATAGTCAGCTCGTATAATAATATGCCGAGTAATGCCGACAGACTTTGTCTTGATGGGAATTACAGCTCAACGTTTAGCTGTTAATATTTTCACATAGGTAGGTGCAACGAGAAAAATTTAATTGATCACCAAATAGTCGTCTAAAAAACAACGGGGCGATTACATTTTGCTTGATGCTTTAGAGACTATAATTTTCAAAACCCAAACATGTTGAACACCATCCTTAATTTATACGTATTAGTTACCGATCTAAAAATTATAATTCCTAATTTAGCTAATAGAGATATAACCTGAGTCACCTGGGAAGAGTAAGGATTCTAACGTTGCTTCATACGCCTAGGTCTAGGTACACCGTTTATTCAGGCATTTTTTTATGGAATATAGGAACTCACATGTGTACATACCCTTAAACATTTTAACACACACCTATTAGGTAGGTATTTTGGACTGTAGTTAGAAAATAAAGATTTTCTACATTTTATCAGCTAGAGGTACCTCCCTACCCTTAGATTCCTGTCTGCCTAAAGAAGTGTCATGCAAGAACGGACGGATGTAAGAATCGTTAACTAAATACTCACAAAAACGACAGAAAAAAAATACAAACAAGCACTCATAAAAGTTGCTGACAAATCTTTCTCATCTACCTGTAACTATTTGTTTAAGTTAGGAAGACGAGTTTTTTACTCATAGACTCATTAAATTCATAGAGAAGGGTTGGTAATTCTATTTATAGAATTTTTAATAAATCTACAATTAATTGTAACAAAGTTAAAGAAAGGCACGCTTTCATCAAAGTTTTTGCGCTCTCCTTTATAGGTACCTACTAGTACTTAATATTTGGCTTTTGGGAGGCCGAGGTGTAAAAATGTTACACCTACAGCCTGTTTTTTCCTATAGCATAAAAAAACTATTATACTTACCTCACTTATTAGTAATGACGTTTTTGTAAGCTAATAACTAAATTATGAAGATTAACATAATTTATGGCTGAATTAAGATATCTGTAGGTGGTAAATTCTCTGAATAGTATACAGATCCTTATTTAGTTATTCGAATCTAATAGCTGACCTTTGACATTAAGGTACATAGGTAAGGTACCGATGTTAGTAGATAATATTTTCTGTGTTATTCTATTCTAACGAGATTCAGTCTCAAGGAAGGTAGCTGTGCTCAGAAGGCTCGTTCCTACTAGTACTGGTTCCTACTACTTTATGTCCTTTCCTATAATACCTATTTAAAACGATTATCGAAGGTTTAGTTAGTTTTCGCTCAAATTCTATTGGAGACGAAGTACGAGTAGGTTTTGCGCGAAAACGCAACAAACGAAAACAGAAGACAGACAGATTTACTATAAACTTTTGCATTTATAATATTAGTGTGATTATTATAAGTATCGATATATAATTATATATTAATAGTCATTCAGATTAAAACAACCTAAATTAATTCACACATTCCAATTTGATTAGCTTCAGAATACTACCTTATTTGAACATTGAAGGTTCAAAACTCGATCACCGAGCTACTATTTATGTAACATTTAGTTTTTAAATCAGGTAAAATACCTACTCGGAGAGAGATCAGAGAGAAGTTATTCACCTGCTACCACAGATTAGTGAGAAAGATAATTACGAGAATACGTGACGCGCATCAAAAATGACGCAATGTTTAGGATGCAAAATACATTTCTGTTTGTATAAAAATCTGCAATAAAGCCTTTTTTACTGCTTGTTTTATTCACTGAATACCAGGTGAACAAGCTCCATACCTAGTGTAGTTAGTGTAGGACGCCGAGGTGGGATAACGATCTGCCAAAAACTGCAGACGCCAGGCTGCAGCGATGCGGCAAGCTCGAGACAGGGCGCTATGGCGCTCATTATAAATAATGAAATAAATAAAAATGTAATGCTGGACAAACCACATTGCATCACCTAGCCCCAAGCTAAGCAGAGCTTGTGTTATGGTCGTAGTTACATCGGTTGTCATTAGCTGTGGACTAATTTAAGTTGATGATGCTGATGATTATAAGTTTACACTGATTTGAAAAAACCGTATCATGTATAAGATTATACATTAAATATGATTAAATTCTGCAAGTTTTTAACAGTTTCATTGCCCATGAGGTATATGACCTGTTTCTACTCTTTTTACCAGCGGGCATCCGCATCTACTGAGTTAAGTACCTTCCTATGATGAAGAAGCTATTCATGTTTCCGAGCCGCATAACTAAAACAAGAACTAGTTTTCTTACATCACATTCCATTCGTTCTTTTGTAACAATATCGAAGTTGTCATTTTCCGCTGCGGTACCTATCAGTTCCCACGTGGTTTTCATTGCTATAAAATAACTTGGCGATCCTACACTATAAAAGTTGTAACTTTCCCTGGGATTATTATCAACCGTTAGGTTCTAGCATGTTATATGTTATTTTTGACTAGTTTGTAGGTGTCTAATTGCTTTCAAGTGGCACTTAAGTAAATTATTATGGAAGTATAAATACTGAGATTAAGTGGAACTTGATGAGGCTGTAAAGCTATGACGAATGACTTTTACTTCCTTTAAACAATTATCTGCCTGAAATAATAGTTAACTATCACTTCGGACAAAATAAAGTAGGCTTGAGGCATTCAGCAAGAAAAACAAACAGTTCGTAAAAAGGTCAAAATTACGATCCGCGCTTTCTCCGGCTGAAGCGTGTTAATCCCTTTTTAATACATATCTACCTAATGGAAAATTGCTTGCATGTTGATTTAAAGTAATTAGGATAGGTATAGCCGCAGGCATGCCGTAGGGTAAGGATCAATCAATTATCCAGGATATTCGAGAAGAGTCTAACTGTATTAATTGAAAGCGGTTATTACAAAGAAACATTATTACGCGAAGAAATACTAACTGAAATTAAATTTCTTCCCCAGACAAAGGCTACTTTTTCTCGTGGCGAGACCCCGCGCTCCGCGGCGTTGAAGAAGACTGGCTGACAGCCAGGAACTACTGCAGACAGCGCTGTATGGACCTCGTCTCTTTGGAGACCAGCGACGAGAATGAGTGGGTCAAAGCACGCATCGTTCAGGACAAGGTAAAGAATCAGTTGATCATAGAATAACAGTCTGTATCGTAGAAAGAACAGCCTGTAGTATCGTAGAAATAACTGCCTGTATCGTAGAAAGAAAAGCCTGTATCGTAGAAAGAAACCAGGTTCGAATTTTAGATAGATTATTCAATTTCTTAGAAAACTGGTACTACTTAGAAAACTTTATTTATTAACTTAGTAAAATAAAAAAAATAACGATCACATTCATCGTGACTCCGAGTCAGCAAGAAAAGAGACAGATTCGAAACAATGAAAAGCTATCATAAATTTTCTTCTAGTTTCACTACAGGCGTGGAAATATCTTCGTCACCATCCGTGGGAAATGTTGGAAGGAAATTAGCGACATCGGAGTAATTATTATGTTTTTTGTTCAAACGGGAATGATGCGGTGGTATAGAGTTGAGGTGTCTTACAAGGGCCTATGCTGAGGCCAAGGTTTTAAAGTCTTTATTGTGGTTATCGAAAAACTAAACGAGTACAAAACAACCCAAAAAACTCATATGAACATTTAACATAAGTCCTAATCCACGCACGTACCTAGGTCCGAACTCAGCATAATATTTTCAAAAGGTGCCATTCAATTCAAATAAGCATGCAAACACATAACAGCTTTCGTAGACACAATCTGCATGAACAAGTACCAGAAACATAACAACCAGATCAAACTTTCCTTATCATTGTTAGTGTTGAATAATAATTTGCCTATCTCAGAAGATTAATTTATTCACGTTGTTAAGATAACCATTTAATAATCACTGAATACGAAGACACGGCGTTACTGGTAAGAAGGCTCGTGACAAATTGCAGCAGTAACCTTCATATCATTCAATCTTCACGGCATTGTGATTGTGCGAATCGCCAAGATGTTTGGACTTATCTAATAGCATTAACAAGGCGTTTTGCATTGTTATTTTTTCCATAGAATACATTTCTTATGTCAGTAGATAATTCGTTATGGCAGCTCAAATACATAAACGCAAGGAACTATAGTTGAACTATGAAATCTGAGAAACGCGTCTGCTTAGGAGTCTTCAAATTTTTTAGATATCTACTAAGTAGATACCTTTCCAATTTTACGTATTGTTAGTCCAGTTTTTGTCTTCGTATTGATAGGATATTGTGCTTTCTAGGTTAAATACATCTGGACATCCGGCCGTCTCTGTGACTTCAAGGGCTGCAACCGCCCCGACCTTCTTCCCAACGATGTTAACGGCTGGTTCTGGACAGCTGAGCTGCAGAAACTGGCGCCCACCACCAACCGCCAGCAGAACGACTGGTCTGAGGGCGGCGGCATCGGCAAACCACAGCCTGACAACAGAGTGAGTGACCAACAGATTCCTAAGATCCCAACACTCTTTAATATAGCTACTTAGAAGATTCGGACGTATCCGAATATTACGTGGATATTGAAAAAAGATATCAACTGCGCTTGAGAAAAGAGCGATGCCGATTCACATGGCAACGTAATTTATGGAACGAGGTAACATAGCTTTTCCTTCGTTTGTCACCTGGAAACGCACAATAGGCGGCAACAAGAAAGCATGACATTATGAAATCGGTCATACGCTGTGATGCAACTATTCCGTGAAGTTAAGTAATGTTTGTCATAAACCAGCTCTGTATGGAGCATCCGCGGATGTGTGCAATGAAAACGAAAGCGACACGTGAATATTTATGGGCCTGCGAAATATTCGCCGAAGGGCGTACCCGCATTCATGTCGCATAACACTTTCTACAAACAGCCGTGGCCGCCAAGCTATAACAAAAGCTCATCTTTATTCGGCTTGCGTTGGACGGGTGTTGTTTGCATGACTTTCCCCACGTAGGTAGGTACTTATCTGTACAACATGGTTACTACGTAACTTTTCGCGGTCACGTCTCGTTGCCACCTTAAGCATCCGTATATGCACAGACTCCTTTTGCGTTCAAGGCCTCGTGTGCATCGATGTAACAACTTAATAGATGCAAAGAGCAATGGCATATTTTACGTTCGTGATCATTTGTGTGTTCATAGGTGTATAGGGGACAAGGATGGCAGTTTTGAGAGAATGCGCGTTTCCGATCATTAATGTAATTAGCGGGTTAACTTCGAATGATTTATGATCTTAGTTGAATAGGACAAATGTGGGTTAACGATGATTCCTAGCTCGACAAAGAGCAATGTCCATTTAGCAACCAAGCTCATATGAAACTCGTTTCATGTATAAGAGAAGAAAAAAAACACTGCTTCTGGACTAACAGTAAAGTCCTATCCCAGTACACTCCTGTGAAACAATTAATAAGTTTAGGTATAATAGCTTGCGTTATTTGCGACAAATATTCCGAAAAATTTATATCACAATAGATACTTATAAATAATCTGGGGCATGGCCGGCGGTCACGGCGCGGCGTCGTATGAATCGACTCTTCCAAATGAGATTATGGGAACCTACCAGGGGGTAGGTTCCTGGTAGGTTCCCCAATTCTGTTGGCAAAAAGGCAGCAGCTTGCTTCAGCATTTCGTTCAGCAGTTGACATCTGAGTGCTGACAGTTATTTACGACCAACATTCCAAAAGATGTTCATAGCATGAAGTATACCTATTTACCTTATCTCCTAATTCTAATCATTATCTTTCTTCCCTAGGAATTGCATCAAGGCGGCGCCGCCGAGCATTGCGTGGCGATCCTAAACAACTTCTACAACGACGGCGTCCATTGGCACGACGTGGCTTGCCACCATCGCAAACCATTCGTGTGCGAGGAAAACGATGCTCTACTCAAATATGTGCGATACACCAACCCTAACTTGAGAGTTTAAGCATAATTTTAAACACACTATTTATAAAACTTTAGTCAGGATTCAGCTAGGCACAAATAGTGGTAATAGCACAGGCAATTGTGGCTACTAATTTCTAGTTCTAAAAAGTTTCTTAAGGTAATATTATAATTTTCAAGAATTACCACTATTTGTATCAAGCATTTTACAAAATAATTTATATTGAGTAGTGGAATAGATGCTACATCCAAATATTACCAGTAACAAATCACTGCCAAAAGCAAGATTCTAGGTGAAATCTCAAGTACACCAATATATTTATTGTATACTGCATGTTTGGTAAATCCTGTTTCTATTTCTAGTACCAAGTGTTCAAAATCTGTCAATAAAGACTGTATTATTATTTTAAGAGATTTTAATTAAAAACCTTATAAATGTGTATCTAGGTAGAGGTACTTCAGTCATTCTTCTTTATATATATTATGGATTATTAAGTAAGAAACAAAGTTCATAAACTGTTAACCATAATTCAAATTATAGTTTTAAAAATTTTCAAACTTTATTTAGTAATTATAAACAAACATTTTTAAATTTAAGTCATTGCTGTTGCATTAATTATGGAAAACTTATTTTAAACTGATACCTCATAGTTCTGGGCGAAATTCTTTTTGTGATCATAAACCAAAAACATAAGTTGAAGAAGTATACTAGGGACAGCAGCATAGAGATGTGGCTGATGCGGCAAAGACGGAGGAAACCCAACTGAAGGCCATGACTGAAACCAGATACTCTTTCAGGATGCATATGTTAAATAAATACAATTCCTTTGAAATAGTGTTGATGGAAAACTATATTAATTTATACTTATTATGAACGCTAAGTGAAGAGAAAGATTAACTAAGAAACTTGTTTGTATTGAAAGAATACAAATGTTCAATTAATTAATTTGTTAAACTACACAAGTTTTTAGTAGCTTTATTAGTAAAACTAATACATACTCTCGGTTTGCATGATCCTCCATCTCAATACTAAGGGACTCAATAGATCTTTCAGGGTCAGGTAGAATGCAGAAATCTTTATCAAATTGCTCTTGTAAGCAGCAGATTCTTTCCATTGTAAATAGCAAGAGTATCGCCCAGAAGTACTCAAATTCAAACACCATGGCCTTCATTTTTTCCCTTCAACCATAATTATATGGTACCCGAATTTAGTTTTAATTGGTGGGTCAGTGTAAACAGGATTTGTAACAGATGAGATGGGCAAGGCAAATGCAGCATCCTGGAAAGGCCCAACCATGGATCCCCGCGTCATCCAGCCCAGATCGCCGCCAGACCGCGCTTTGTCTTCACTGTAGGTAGCAGCTACATCCGGAAATTTTTGACCAGCTTTTAATTTTTCTAGAGCCTCCAAAATTTTTGATTGTTTCTCGCACAAAATGTGTCGGACCTTGACAGCTGTCCCACCTTTTTTCTCTTTGCTTGCAGATTCTAAATTCAAAAAGTTTCTATAGTTAGAATAAGATTTTTGAACATTTTGAATTTCCGTCACCATTGACATAACCTCACAAAATGATTTGATTATACCTTTTGCGTCCCCGCCAGATTTTCCACCAGCAGATTTAGCATTTCCACCTTTAGCTTTTTCTGGTTGCTTTTTAGGAGGCATTTCTTTGATACTTATTTTTATTTAACTACCTATTTTGCAGCGACTTACAAAAAAAACATGACAATTGTCGCTGCTATAGTAAGTAAACAAAATGACACTTCCTGTCATTTTGGAAAGAACTTTAGTTAGAACTTTCAATTTTATGTCTTAATTTAGAGCAATAAAGTCCATTTTTTTCGAGTTAATATACACAGCTGAGAGCTGACAAGATCTTTCAGATTAGTGTTGCCAGCAGTCATTGAAAAACTCTGATCCGTTCGCCAAAATGGTCCAAAATATGACAAAAAGATATGTTCTACAAATTTCAAATTATTTTTTCATTTGCAGAACGAAGAAAAACATTTTACCTGTTGGAATGGCAAAATTAACTCTTCCTTAAGAATGCACTTTATACCTAGCTTATACTTTGCTAAAAGCGGTATAACACTACACGTTATTAAGGGCCCTGTAGTTAGGGCGACTAGGGAGCAAGGCTTGCCGGGTCCGTCCCTTATAAACCAAGGTAGAAGCCTTTCAAAATGATTAAATCTATAAATATAAAAGAAAGTCGTGTTTGTTACATAACTCGAGAACGGCTGGACCTTCGTCGGGAATAGCATATTATGTTTATAATATGATATTTGACAAATAAATAAATTTCCCCGCGGGCGACGCTGCGGGGCGCAACTAGTAAGAAATAAAATAATAGTAGGATAAAACTCACTGGAAAATGAGGACAATGTAGTAGGTACAAATTTAAGGGAAAATAATTTACGGGCGATCTGAGGTGGGGAAGAGGTAGGGAGTGAGTGTTTTAGGGTAAAAAACTAAAAGTCCTATGGAAAAAAGTCACATTGCAAAGTTGTAGGCAGTAAAAAGATCTACAATTTTTGTCTACACACTTTTTTCACACCAAGTTTTTGGTTTTTTATTTTTATCATTTAAATAAATGTTTTCGTTTCAAGAAATTTGGTAAGAACTTACCTTTTTATGTCTCAAATACACTAATTTATTTGATTTAAAATATTATTTTTTGCATCTTATTTTGATCTAAATATTGACACAACATTGACAAACAGAAAACACACTATTTTTTTAAAAAGCTGGTGTTTTGACGGTTTCATATTTATAAAGGGGAATATTATTCTAAGCTTACAACATATAGTGCTAATAACCTACAAACAATGTACATAGTACAAAATAAGCCACGAGTTTTTGATGCAAAAAGGCATCATCATCAACCTATATTAGTCCACAGCTGGACATAGGTCTTCCCTAATGAGCGCCATAGCGCCCTGTCTTCAGTTTAAAAAGGTATAGTTTTCTAACAGAATATAAATATTGTAAAGTTTGAAGGTTGGTTATCAAGTATGTACGTACAATTATTGTACGTAGGTAGGTATATCTTGGCAAAAAAGAGTAGAAAATAATGGGGGCGCCACTGTAGGTCCTTATGGCAACACCTATAGCGCACCAAGTTAGTCTTGATACTTAGGTGTATATATCTGTTTTACGTACATTTATATCCACACATAGTCTAATAGTATCAGTAAATATTGTTTAATTGAGCAAGGTTCTCGTTATGTAAGTATATAAAGAAAAAAATATAAAGTAAATTAAAATTTAATACATTGTTATTAATACATTGTAAGTTCTCTCTCACAGTATTCCTTTTCTATTTTTATTACGTGCTGGCACGAATTCTTCCAATCCTCCTCCGTAATAGCTTGGAACCGTTCCGTTTTAGCACGCTCAGCTGCTTCCTATAAAGAAGAAACTTTTTATGATACCTTTATCTTACCGTTTTCAGTTTATTATTTAGGCACCTAATTTCTAGACCATTTAAAATACAAACGCTTTAGTAACTTTATTACAAAGAAATAACACAACATTTAAATTTTGTAGAAATAGATTTACATATTAGCTAGTCTAGCTCAAGTATCAAATTCTATGCCCGCGCTATAGCAGAGTACGCAGAACAAACGTAAACATAACCTAACTGCCCGATGTTTATTGTTGAATATTCCACTTGTTCCGTGGAACTTTAATTTAATCCTGCTTTAGGACCATCAAGTTACCTTTGATTCAACTTAAAATTACAAAACAAACTCTCACAAACCTGTCATATCAGCGGTTCTTTAAAAAACATTGTTGAGATCTGAAAGAATAGTTCTGGCCTCAAATTCTGCCAGACATCGCCTGTATACCTTATAAATAACCTCCCTGGCAGCACTTCTAACTGTTTTATTCATTATTTTTCACTTTTCGTCACTTTATCACCACCGCTTGACCGATCCAAGTAAAAAATCCGAGAATTCGTAATCTTTGTTTACAATTTTACATCAAACGTCATTGTTTTAAGAATGTTGCCATGAAACAAAAAAATTAGTTCCGTTTCAAGACTTTTTTGCCAAGCTGTACATGTTAGTAATTTATACTATTTTCCAAAACAGTGACATCAACAAAAACTCGATCTATTTTTTATGGCATAAAAAAATGAAGTTCTGACTGGATACCATTTCAGATTCTGTAGCTATTCATGAAAACCGTAGAAATATAAACCCGTTATTTGATTACTCAGATTTTTATTAGAAATTGACTGGTTTCTGTCACCCCTGTCTGTTCAGAGTGAGTTGGCAGCCCTCTTCTGACCCGTTCTTCACCGATGAGTCGTTCCTGAGTCGTTCGAACCATTTAATTACATTCATTTATTCACTCACTCAGTCAGTGTTTTGTTCTTGCTTGATTTGATTTGCTTCGTTCGTTTTGTAATTTGTAGTCCTTGATAATCTTAATTTTCTTCTCTTTATCCGGTATAAATTGTAAATAAAATCATGTTGTTATTCTATAGAGTGTAAATTAATGAAAGGTACGTTAATTATTTTTAAGTTGCCAACTTGGCAAAGACCTTGACTGTGCCACTGCCCAATGTATGTAACCCAGTTTCTATGCAGATATCTATAATCCTGAAATCATGGGGATTATGTACGAAAAACGTCCTCTGAAGAGGCCTAGGCTAGGTCCTCCAGATGTTTACCCTCAGGAGCCACGACAGAAGGAAGACGAGCTTACATCAACAAACGTAAAACAGGGCTTCTCTACCACTCCACATTCAGGTGATGAGTTTGGGACTGCCAGGAACTGCAATTACTCTGCAGCTAAAGTAAGTAAACTTATTCTGTAATCAAATAATCAATATCTTTATTTCTTTAGGCTTACAAAATAAGCACTTAGACAAGTCAAATTTAACAGTAGGTACCTTAATTAATAACTATTTTGTAGTTTTTGCAGTCTACCAATGTATATCAACAAATTGCCACCTAATTACTGTAATATTTATCTAGATTGGACAATTCTTCTCTGGCATACTATCCAAGAAAGAAGAGCTGAATACACTACCTGACTGTGGTAGGAAAAGACAGCAAGTAAATCCCAAAGACAACTTCTGGCCAGCTACAGTCCGAACCAAACCACAAATTGAGGCTTGGTTCAAAGATTTGGCAGGTAATACATACAAGATTTATAATAAATTGTGCTAAGTAAAGCCTGCATGGTAGAGCTGTAGACTGTCTTGATAAGGTGCTCATCAGGGGAGTGGAAGTATTGATAATGAAGATAAAAATTCCCAAATATCTTAGAAAATATATATCAGAATAAATAACAATAATAAATAATGTTGGACAATCCACCCAACATTATCTAGCCCCAAGCTAAGCAGAGCTTATGTTATGAGTACTATATAACTGATATACTAATTACAATAACATAACATAGATCTAAATTTTTTATTATACATAGAAAACCACTCAAAAAATATTTGCACATATTAACATCTGTCACAAGGCAGGAAGTGAACCCACAACCTCTTGCATTACAAGAGGACCTTCCGCCACATTTGGTCATCTATATAATGCTAATTGCCAATTTTAAATAAAAATTTATTGAAAGGCTCCAAACCTTGCTAGTGATAAAGCTCCTTGCTAACTGAGTAAAATAATAATATTATGTTATTTAAGGCTACAAACCTCTTTCCCAATTGGCTAAGAAAGCTCCAAACTTCAACAAGAAAGAAGATATCTTCATCTCATTGACCGAGTTTCAAGTATCTATGCCCCGAGCTGCTTGGTTCATAAAATTAAGCTCAGCCTACACTGTTGCTGTATCAGAAGCCAAGATTAAGAAGCGACAACTGCCTGATCCAACTACAGGTAAAATTACAAATTAAAACCACAATTTTATTCCATTATAAGTACTGTTTTTTAATTGTGTTCATTTCTAATCTGTCATCAGTCATTTGATGAGCAAATATGTTGTAGTTAAGAATTGAATTGATCATTTCAAGGAATAGATCCAGTGATCATTTCCCTCTTGATTCTTATAATGTTTGTAGATGAGAATCATGTCATGGAATTGGTCCTGTGATCATATCCCCCTTGATTCTTTTTATCCCGACTCACTATATGTATAGTGAGTCGGGTTCATTCATGTTTTGTCTGCGCAGCCTCTATGCAGTCAGCCATGACACCATGATTAGTGACTTAGTTGTATATTATTTTACAGAATGGACCACAACTCTCATAAAGTTCTTGAAGGACCAAATACCAAAGTTATCAGAGCACTACCAGAGTGGTGCACAAGGATCGGTGGTAGACAAAACTCCTCCGTCACAATCGGGCAAGTCATCATTTGATTTCAGATGAATTAATGATGAGTTACGCTAAATAAAAACAGGTCTTCAAACAAAAACAATGCATAATAAACAAACATAACCTAGATACCTTGTTATAAGTTAAAGCAAATGGAACAGTCAGCATATTGCTTGCTGATGCTTCTTTAATTTTTAATGTCATTTCAATGATGCAATCTCAAAAGTAGTCCACTGGTTAAGTGTCAATAATTTTTTGCTTTATGAAACCAAAAAAAAAGTTCTTTAAGTAAATCAAGTTTGGCCTAAAGAATTTATTCGTTAAACTGAATTAAGAATTCCTTCTCATTGTACAGTTCTCTTATATTGAGACTACATAATATAATTAAGTTTAATGAGACTAGCGAGCTTAATCTTAAGATTTTTTTGTACTTACCTACTTTACATTACACAAACACAATAGAATGCGAGCGTAAATTGTTAAAAAATAATCTCAAACCATAATATAGGGTACAATTTAGTTGTGTTATGAACTTGTGATTCCATACATAGGATTGTTACGAGAAATTTCAGAAAGTACTTACCATATTCTAAGGAATCACTTAGTATGCTTCAATAGACCCACACAATGATAAGACAATAATGTCAATATATTGATGAAAGCTTGCTGCACATTCATAAAAATATCAGTTGCTAAAAATAGCATAAAACATAATGTAAAAACTGGAATATACTTGCTTCACAACAAAACTCGAAGTGAGTTTCACACATTTTAATACAGTGGACCCCCCGTAATCCGACAAACGTTTTGCAGGGCAGTGTCGAACTATCGAATTTGTCGGATTATAGAGTACTGCCTAAGACTAGAGCCCGGAATTTTTGAAAAGAAGCGCGTAATCCGACAATTTCCAAATCAAAATGTTAAAATTCTAGGTATCTGAACTACAATCATACAGCAATGTTTAGAGAACTGTCGAATTTAGTAAATTAAACAACACACTTCTCATTCGTTTGTTTGCCAAAATAATGTTTGTGTACCTACCTAACTACATTCAACAGTGATAGGCATGTCGGATTACAGGGGGCGCCGGATTAGACAGGGGCCGGATTACCGGGGGTCCACTGTATATATAAAAGATCAAACTATTTTTGGGAGATAACATCCAGCCCCAACCGCTGAAGCAAGAAAGCTGAAATTTGTAGGGTAGGTATCTTTTACAGATGGTTTCACAGGCACTCTTTAAGGAGTAAGGGCCTTTTATGAAAGAAAACCTCAATTGTATTCCATCGTCGAAAATTTGCATGATTATCTTTTAAAGAACACATGACATGTTATTAGTAACATACCTGATTAGAAATAGCTTCTACATGTTACAGGAGTTCTTTGAAATAAAACATAATTAAGTAACTATCTTCATAATAAGTATTATATTTGGTAAAAATATATTTGTAAGTATTTTTGCTGCAAAGCAAAATATTGCAGTGCCCTAACAGGGTGCATGCTTGATACCCAAGTATGTTAATTTAAGAGCTATATACAGCATGTAGCAATAAAGAATCTTGAATCTATATATGTAATCGACACAACAAACAATAGTTTGGTTTTATCTTTACTCCATTCAACACTCCGACAACAATATCTCTTTTGTACAGGACAAGGTACTCCAAATCACAGCTCTTCTGGTAACCCACCTGGTGGATCCACTCCAAACAGTACAGTACCAGCGTCCATGCACTCTCCAGGCAGTTCTAGCAGTGAGTATAAGATTCTATTTTCCACCATTACTTTATTCCCACACTTTTTAATCCCACATAATTCAATAACCAATCAATAATGCTAGACAATCCACACAGCACCATCTAGCCCCAAAGTAAGCTACTCAAAGCTTGTGTTGTGGGTACTAGACAACTGATATATTTAATACATTATATACATAGATAGATATTTTTTTTACTATACATATTAAACACCCAGACCAACGAAACAAATTTCTGCAGATCGTGCACAAATTTGTTCCGAGGCGGGAATCGAACCCGCAACCTCCTGCGCCGCAGGCGGACCTTCACCCACCGCGCCACATCAGTCGTCGTCGATAATTAAACCCATACTTTTATCCCACACAATTAAATCCACACAGATCCCACACTCATTAAACACACACTTTTTAATACCACACTCCTTAAACCCACACTCATAAATGCTACACATAAAATAAATGGTGATCTAGTGTCTCTGCGGCCATCTAATTGGTCTTTAAGTACCGAATCCAGGGAGGAAAATGTTCTTTTATTTATTTAGAATCACATTATTATTTTTTCTTCATCATTATTATTTTTTGAAAAATTATAAGTTGATACATTAAAATAATAATAACAACAGTTGTTTTGAGCACACCAAAGTCCTTTAATAATGTTAAGGGTTAATAATAAATTTTCCTGAAATTCTAAATGTAAAATTTCATGGTCTTTCTATGTTACTTGTAACAAAATAATTTAAAAATTGATCCTTTTGATTGGTATTGTTAAGAACGTGAATTTTATTTTAAAATACCGCTTGTTCGATTCCTGTTTCAGATAGGCGATTATTCTTATTTTAATAAAGTAATTAACAAATTCTTCTTCAATAAAATCAACAAAAGAGACTACTTAAATTACAATCTAGGAATAAAAAAAATTACAGCTATTATTTACAATTGAAACCATTGAGCTAACTGCAGACGGTTGCAAACAGTCTAAAGGTAGCTCAATTGATCCATGTCAATACCAGTCGGAAGCGTCCCCAAGACACTGGCTGCATTACCACGCTGTATGGCAATGCTGATGCGTTGAGCCAGATACTCACCAGCTCTCGCGTCGCTCAGATAATTTTTTATGAGTTTAGTTTTTTTTTTTAACTACTATGAGTGAATCACGTTGTTTATTAAGTTTTATTGTTACAGTAGTAAACACGGAAAGTACGGACTGGCGGCAATCAGCGAAGCTGTGGAACTACTGTTGCCGCTTAGCTAAATACATGCTGGATGAAGGCTTGTTAGATAGGCATGACTTCCTCACTTGGATCATTGAGCTGCTGGATAAACGGACTCCCGATGATGGACTCTTGAGGTGAGGAATCATCTTCATCAGATGGAATTTACACAAGGTATAATATCGAATAAAATCAGCGCTAGTAGCGATATCTGTGTCACAGTCACAATTGTAACTTTTATTTGTAGTGTTGTTTAGTTTGTATTTTTAAACAGAATCTTACTACATTATAATAAATGGGAAAGTCTGTGTGAATGTTTGTTATAGGTAATCTCCGTAACTACTTAAGTTATTTAGATGAAATTTAGTACGTAGATAGTTTAGGACCTAGAATAGGACATAGGCTGTTGGTAAATTTGGAAATTTTAACCTCTGAAGTTTGTATGGAAAATTATTATTCCTTGGTTCAATTTACTCAAAACTCGGTATAAATAAACTACAAAGTAAATAATTAAACACGTACTTTTCATTTTTACGAAACCACCCCTAGGAGGCGTGCAATAAATTTCTGAAATTTGACAAATAAATTTCCATGCGGGCGAAGCTGCGGGGCGCAACTGGTATACATATAATATATGCTGAAAATATAAAGCTTGAAATGGATACTAGATCACTGATATACTTAATACATTATTATTATTTTTATGCCATGTGAACTGTCCAGTATTATTTATTTACGTTACTTAAAAAACAATGTTTTTCCCAGGTTATTCCTACCACTAGCACTACAGCACATGTGTGAGTTTGTCTGTTGCGAAGGCCTTTCCCGACGACTGGCGACCACCTGTGCCAAGAAATGTGCGGCCATTTGCTCAGTCCTCTCTGATGCCACTCTACGTACCCTCAATCAGCCCGCTACGTTTGTCAAACTTGAGAGAATTGATGGTGAGTTTCCTTGATACTGCCTGACGAGACACTTGGCAATAGACTAGATGCCTAATTCCAAGTGTCTGTTAGATTTTTGGATTATATTGGAAACGTATGATATGTATAAAAGTATTGGTAACGTATTTTTTATTTTGTCAATCGAACTGAAAATAACTAAGATAGAAAATCACGGCCTGTGAAATTTTGTACAATGACGTGACATCACGAGCCCCTACTTCTCAAGTTTAATGCGCTTTATCTTGTTTATTTTCTGTTTGATTGACAAAGAAAAAATACGTGTCCAACATTTTTGCTGCCCCGGCATCTACCCATTTTCTCCGTATAAAAGCTGAGATTAGGCAAATGCGTTCAAGTGTGTTTCGCTACACTAACAACTATGTGTGTTACGTCTAGGGTCACTGAATTTATTGTGCCAGCGAAACTAGACAATCAGCCCATTTTTATTTTCTATTCGCAAAAGGTTATGTACGTATGTCCACACTCAAAAACCAGT
The DNA here is from genome assembly GCA_944547425.1 of Eupithecia centaureata. Taxonomy (NCBI): domain Eukaryota; kingdom Metazoa; phylum Arthropoda; class Insecta; order Lepidoptera; family Geometridae; genus Eupithecia; species Eupithecia centaureata. Next base: position 5,795,286 of record OX155679.1, read on the forward strand.
CAGGTGTGATGACGATCTGAGATGCGGCAAGCTGAAGACAGGGCGCTATGACGCTCACTAGGAGAGGGCTATGTCCAGCAATGGACTAATATAGGTTGATGATGATATTCAAAAACGAAACATCACACATACTTATATTAATATTATTGCTATGTTATAGTATAATCTATTTGAGCATTGAGATAATTAGTTAAGCATAAGCACCGCCATCCAATGGACTTCTCCTTACACCTTGTTTGCCTGGTAAAAACGCTTTAAGCGATAAGGCCGCCGATTCCATTGCCTTTCCATAGGCTAAATTTAATTAAGCACTGAATGTTTAATAAGCCTATTTATAAAGGGTTATCTATGTATCTATCCTAATTAACCCGCTATTTACATCTATTCTTTACTATTTACATCTATTATTTACTATTTACATCTATTCTTTACCATTTACATCTATCCTTTACCATGTTTATACTTGTTTTTTTAGAACCCACCGTGCCAATGTCACCGGCGCCGGACCCTACAAACGGAGCAGATATCAAGCCAAACATATCCCAAATCAAGCGATCCTCAACCCCCGCAGAAAACCCGCGCACACCCAACCCCAACCATTCCCTAGGTACCCCAAACCCAAACCATTCTATTGGCACCCCCAATCCCAACCACTCTATAGGCACTCCCAACCCAACGCCCATGGATGTGAAGGAAGAACCCAATGCGTCTCCGGCGAGAGATTCGAAGGCCAATCTGCAGGCTGTGTTGAACGCGTCCTTAAATCCGGTACAATCTGGTTTTGGAGAGATCCTGAGCTGCTCTTATCATAGGGATGTGATTATACAGCTGTCGACTATACTGCAGGTTAGTGAAGCTGAAGACTAAACATAAAGCAAAAAATATGTTGATTAAATATAAAGTTTTTTAAATCAACGGTGACCAAGAGAGAGTGTAAACCTATTGAGTCGGAAAAAATCTTATCTTACTATTATAATAAATGGGAAAGTCTGTGTGAATGTTTGTTATAAGTTTATATGAAATTTGGTATGTAGATAGGACCTAGAATAGGACATAGGCTATTAAAGGAAATTTTAACCTAGGGGGTTAAATAGGGTAAAGTTTGTACGGAAAATATTTTTTCCTTATTTCGATTCACTCAAAACTCGGTATAAATAAACTATGGAGTGAATAATTAAAGGGTGCATCTAGTAAGAATGAAGGTGTAAATTAATTTTCTCTTCGCTTCAATCTTTTATAATCCGGTTTTCTTGCCAACAGATAATCTGCATAGAATGCCCCACTGCCATGGTGTGGTCTGGCTGCGGCTCCTCGCTGCAAGGGTCTCCCTTGGACTTGCTCCCCCTCCCGCCTTCCGCGCTGCCGATGCCGCATATGGAGTCCGCGGCTACTGAGCAGCATAGGAGAATGGTAACTAATAGATAAACTTACTCAATTTCATTTCTTAGATATATACATAACTAGCGACCCGCCCCGGCTTCGCACGGTTTTATTATACATATAAACCTTCCTCTTGATTCACTCTATCTATTAAAAAAAACCGCATCAAAATCCGTTGTGTAGTTTTAAAGATTTAATCAGTCAAAGGGACAATGATATAGGGACATAGGGACAGAAAAAGCGACTTTGTTTTATACTATGTAGTGAAGATGTTATTTGGACTTCAGACACACACATACAAAATACAACAGTTAAACATTACAATAGTAGAAAGAGACAATAATAAATTTAATTTAGGTAAATACAAACAATATAGATAAATCAATTAAGGTATAATGTCTATGTGTGCTGCAGTACGTCAAAAAGTCTTCTTCTTCTTCTTCTTGATTATGGCAATCGTGTCTGTTTAGCCACTTTTCTGCCAGTGTCCGGTCCACAAAGTTTTATAATCATAGAAGGAGTTTAGTGTACAACAAAATATGATCGGTAGATTTGAGCGTCAAAAAGTCCTTGGCTCAGTGTGATAGTTTTTTCTTATCAAACAAGTTGTATTGTGTTGGTTAAATTTACTATCACAGGTTAATAGGTTCTCAGGGTATGATTTGTAAACGCAGAACTCCTCCACCGAAAAGTAGCACTTCTTTAGCAAGAATTCTTTGAATATTATTTTTAAGATTGCCTGCATTATATATCATTTTATTGGATATAAGCAGGTTATTTATAACAACGTTGGTGTTCATCTAGCATAAAATAGGTTCGTTGTGCATCCATGTGAGGTGATTTTTATTGTCGATTTTTGTTTTGCCCCATGACCATGAGGAGAATAGCTTCTTTTACTCTTTTATTATTTACTTCTGATTTTGCTATTTATTTTTAGGTTTATGAAGCTGAATTAGAAATAGCAGCGAGAAGTAAAAAAGCTGAAAGCAAATGGTGCACAGACAAATGGCAGACAAGTTCACAAGGTACATTTTTACATTTTCATCGTAATCTGAACTACAAAATGACGAACCCAATGTTGTTAGTCTCACTGCTGGACGGCGTTACAAAAAATGATTTATTTTGCTTATCACTAGCAAGCTGCCCCGGATTCACACGGTTAGCAAGGCAGTCAGAGAGAAATAATTCCATAGTACGTTGTTTTTAAAAAACTGAAGTTACGCGGCTTCACTCGCGTGTAAAGCGTTTAATTTTTTTTATGGCTTGTAGAGGTATCTATCATCTATCCTAAATTTCGCATTTTTAATATTAGTTTGAGAAGGCTTCGATTTCCGCCTTGGGACGGGCGGGACAAATGTTTTAACGATTTACATATTTTATTCCAGATGTTTTAATATCTACCTCGTGTGTTCATAAGTCTTGAAACACAGTAAAACTAAAATATTTTTGGAGCTAAGTTGAGTATTCATTTATTGGATATTAAAATTAAAACTACTGACATCTAGATTTCTGATTTTCTTCTGTATTTAAAAATAAATCATTCAAAATGGCCGCCTTTGCATTCAATGCAGGCCTTCAAACGCGTGCGCCATTCATTTGAAGAGACACGATCCAAAAAATATCCTGTTTACCGATGAAAAGATCTTCACGGTGGAAGAAAAGTTTAACCGGCAGAACAATAAGGTTTACGCCAGAAGTTCAAAGGACGTCCAGCCATCTGTACGCAATGTCCAGCGCACTATGATGTCGAAAACGATACCCATATCAATTTTTATAGTGGGGGGGGGTTCAGGGGGCGCAGCGGAGGACTCCCAGGGGGTTCGTGGGGGTCGTCGGGGAGAACGCATCAATATAAGAAATATCTATGTAGTGTAATCTATGTATTTCATTTCTCTAGTTGGGGCCAGCTAGATGATTATTTTTGTATTATTTTGTCACCAGCACGAGTGTTATCAGTATTAGAAGCCTTGGACAGGCACTGTTTCGATCGCGTAGACACGAATAACAACTTGGACGCTCTTTACAAGGATGTGTTTGCTAACTGCACGCCGCCGAACAAAGACAACCTCGATACCAAAGATCCAGTGAGTACTTATTTCTCTTGAAATCATCATCATCATCAACCTATATTAGTCCACTGCTGGACATAGGACTCCCTCAATGAGCGCCATAGCGCCCTGTCTTCAGCTTGACGCATCCAGCATCTGCCAGCAGTATATCTTATTTCTCTTGACACCATAATAGGTTTCAAATCAATAAGTTTTTGTTTGGACGATAGTTCTAATTTTAAGTTATTATATTCGAAATCAATTCAAGCATTTTTCAATGACTCTTGGGCCATTGAAAAATGCTTTTGAAGAATTTGTTGCCTCTTGTCCAGATGATTTCTTAAAGTAAAGCATGAATAAACTGCCATTGCGTCGGCAAAGATAAGCAATCAATGCATCTTTGCCGATTACTTTGATTATGTAGTAGAAATAAAAAATATATTAACGTTTGCATGGTTTTGCCGTCTTACTTTCTGCACGAAGACTATTCATGAAAGTTGGAGGTCAAAATTCTCTGTGGACAAAGAAGATAAAACAAACGAAGAGAACATAGAGATATTATTCGTGATTATTCTCGAAATTCGAGAACTGTATTCGGAGTTATGGCATAACTTTGCAGCTATTCCATAACTCCTATAACAACTTTTGTTGCCACTGTGTTATTGTGCAAGCTACCCCAAAACTAAAGGTCAATGAAATATACCAATATATAACTTAATTCGAACAGGAATGGGCATGCTCGTACGCTGTTGTCCGAGTTTTGTGCGAGTGGGCTGTGTGCGGCGCGCGCTGGGGCGAGCACCGCGCGCTGGCGGCCGCCGCCCTATTGGACATGAGGCAACACCACTTGCAGCACGACCATCACGTAGCAGGTAACTGTCAATGGGCATGCTCGTACGCTGTAGTCCGAGTTTTGTGCGAGTGGGCTGTGTGCGGCGCGCGCTGGGGCGAGCACCGAGCGCTGGCGGCCGCCGCCCTATTGGACATGAGGCAACACCACTTGCAGCACGACCATCACGTAGCAGGTAACTGTCAATGGGCATGCTCGTACGCTGTAGTCCGAGTTTTGTGCGAGTGGGCTGTGTGCGGCGCGCGCTGGGGCGAGCACCGAGCGCTGGCGGCCGCCGCCCTATTGGACATGAGGCAACACCACTTGCAGCACGACCATCACGTAGCAGGTAACTGTCAATGGGCATGCTCGTACGCTGTAGTCCGAGTTTTGTGCGAGTGGGCTGTGTGCGGCGCGCGCTGGGGCGAGCACCGAGCGCTGGCGGCCGCCGCCCTATTGGACATGAGGCAACACCACTTGCAGCACGACCATCACGTAGCAGGTAACTGTCAATGGGCATGCTCGTACGCTGTAGTCCGAGTTTTGTGCGAGTGGGCTGTGTGCGGCGCGCGCTGGGGCGAGCACCGAGCGCTGGCGGCCGCCGCCCTATTGGACATGAGGCAACACCACTTGCAGCACGACCATCACGTAGCAGGTAACTGTCAATGGGCATGCTCGTACGCTGTTGTCCGAGTTTTGTGCGAGTGGGCTGTGTGCGGCGCGCGCTGGGGCGAGCACCGAGCGCTGGCGGCCGCCGCCCTATTGGACATGAGGCAACACCACTTGCAGCACGACCATCACGTAGCAGGTAACTGTCAATGGGCATGCTCGTACGCTGTTGTCCGAGTTTTGTGCGAGTGGGCTGTGTGCGGCGCGCGCTGGGGCGAGCACCGAGCGCTGGCGGCCGCCGCCCTATTGGACATGAGGCAACACCACTTGCAGCACGACCATCACGTAGCAGGTAACTGTCTGGGCAAGCGTGTACGCTGTACCAAAATAAACGAGGCATCGAACAATCACTTTAGTTGGAATAGACGTCGAGTCTCCGATTTGATTCAGACTAAACAACCATGGTTAGTATTGTAAAATCTGTGCTAAATATTGAAAACAAGGACATACTGAAGTCAGCGTGTCTCTGCTCTTTCACTGCATAGTAGAATCACTTATTAATTTCACAAACAGTTTTTCAGGTTTACTGGAATCAGCTGGTAGATTTTGTATAAACATTGCCTTTTATTGACTTATCCATACTTAGGATAAGTACTGTTTAAGACCAATCCCGAATAATTGACCTGTTATACTCTCAATAAGATAAATAGCAATTATTTCTGTGACTACTTAATCAATATGTATTCTATCCACAGGTTCTGATGACAAGGAATCCATCAGCTCTGCTTTAGGGATGTACAATGGACCGCCCATCTTCCAAAATCTGCTTCTACGGTTTTTAGACCATGATGCTCCGACTTTAGGTAAATTACAATAAAATTTGTCATTATACACGTAATCAAACTTCAATTTCATATTGACTATTGCCACCCGCCCCAAATAAAAAACAAGAAAAGTTCTAAAAAAGATTATATCACATCGCGTCTGTGGGGTCGAAATTTTAAATGAGATCTACAAGTTCAAATGGGTTTGAAATCAAAGGCAAATTTTTTGAATATTTATTATTTTTAAACATTAGAAAATTCGAAAATTTCACCATATCCCCTTATCTTTGTAGACAAAGCGATATCATCTGAAATGCCTATTGTTTGTCGAAATTCAACAGATTACGAAAATCCTAAATTTTTTGTTTAATTAAAAAATTAATCTCGCGATTCACACTCACTTGACTGACCTTTTCATTTGAGTTGATTTGTGATGACCATCAGTAATTATCTCTCTTTTGCATGTATTTTATTATGTTATTTTTTGTGTGTGTTTATTATAAAGATTTACTGTAAACTTGACTTTAACAATGTTCTGTATGTTCCTATGGTACAAAATAAACATAATTTAATGAAATATGTATGTATTTTGCAGAAGAAGGTCCAAACGCTTCACCAGGAAACCGACAGCAGTTCGCCAATTTAGTTCATTTATTCGGAGAGCTGATACGAAGGGACGTTTTCTCCCATGATGCGTACATGTGCACGCTTATATCAAGAGGTATGTTACTGGTACTATTTTATGTCTTTAGTTATTTCTTAAACACAAAAAATCACAACAAAAACATGTTCTTCGCGTGTTAATCGCGTGTTCGAATCCTGTTGTAAGTACTAGTTAATTCATGACATGAACGGGAAGAAATCGAAAGTTTCAGGGATTTTTTAAAGTCATGATAAAGGTCTGATTCGCATCCATCTGATCCAAACGGAAAATATACATTATAGCAGCGTTTTCTTCTTTCCAATATGTATAATAATGCTGGACAGTTCACGCAGCATCATCTAGCCCTAAGCTAATCAGAGCTTGTGTTTTGGGTACTTGATACAGTTATCTAGAACCCAAAACACTAAACAGAAAATTAATACAATATACTACAAAAATAGACATTTTACTATACATAGAAAACAGCCTGAACATGTCTGCATATCGTGCACACATTTGTCTCGAGGCGGGAATGAGACCCGCAACCTCCTGCGTCGCAGGTAAACTTTCGCACCACAAGGGTCGCTAGAATACAACTTTATTTGTTACATGTTTAAGGTGTTTATTGCTATTTACTCACCGCATTCTATGAGTCTGGGTAAAGTCAGTACTTTACACACCGTTGCTTTTTTTGCACTCTACATTTCACCTTCTGTATGCTCCAGGTTTTTTTTACGCCAGACACTTATATACCCTTGGTCTCCATTCTTTAGCACCATACTCCATTATGTCATCTTAATATTTGATTGATAAGTTGATCTATTGCGTAGGTGATCTAATATCGCCAACGGAGCCAACGTCAACCGGTGGCGCGGTCGCTGCGCCGGCGTCGAGTGCCGCGTCTAATCACAATATGGACGATGACATTTTCGCCGGAATAGATCTCAAGCCGAAAATGGAGGTAATCTTAGTATAAACATTGATTTTCCGCCGACACTTTAAATGCAATTGCTTTATATTTAATTTGCTTTATAAAGGAACTTCTACGATCCGATTGCAATGTGGGAGTACGCAAAAAATCTACTCAAAACATAGGAATATAAAACATTTGACGTTAAATAATATGATAGTGTTTGACTCAATGGCTAACGCCATTGAATTGCTTGGGTTACTGATACTATACTACACTACCGTCATTGACACTACACTAGCGTCAATGAAACTACACTAGCGTCACTGACACTACACTACCGTCATTGACACTACACTAACGTCAATTAAACTACACTAGCGTCACTGACACTACACTACCGTCATTGACACTACACTAGCGTCAATGAAACTAGAGTGATTTTCACGAAAGAAGTCCCCTAGACGCGGCGCTGTAGTAGTGCGACCGAATGAAGCCAGCAAGCTTAGGGCAATCTGTTAAATTTAGTTCCACCAGTTGCCGTGGGACTTTTTTCATGAAACGGACTCTACAGTGCTCACTTTGATTTTTGTTCACTGCATTCTTTTTAAGGAACACAAGAAACCATTACCTTGTAAGATTGTTAGTGTTCGAGTAAACAAAACTCGTATCATAAAATATTTACTATCACTTTCTATACAGGAAAACGTGCGGATGGATTTGGACGACTCCAAAATAGACGATGACTTAGATAAATTGTTACAACACATAAAAGAGGACCAGCAGAACTCAATGGACGCTCCTGACAGTCCAAAAGACCCAGGGGAACCTTCACATAGGTAAAGTAATTTACATTTTATTGCACTATACCTATGTTCCCCTCGTACTTATCAACTTCTCTTGTTATTTTATGCGATTGCAGAGACGTTTTTACAATTTTAGTGTCTGAGTTTTGCACTACCTCAGCGTCATTTTTATTTTCACTAAACATATTTTTTCAGTGTAAACTCTCCAATGATGGGACCAAGCGGGATGAGTATACCAGGCATACCGTCCATGGGTATGGGACCAATGTCTGTGCCAGGTAATAAAACAACTTATTCCTAGCGTCTTTTTTTTAGCACCAAGGTGGCTATAGTTTCTTTTCAATACCGTAAAATACCACTCATGTCCTAGGTCGATCATTTAGTTCAGGATTTTAACGGGAGACTAGAGTTTACTTGCATCATAGTTTACTTAAAAATAAATAAATGTATCTTTATTGCTGAGACATTGATTACTTGTCTTTTAACTAGTATTATGCTAATTTATTTATTTATATCATGTTGTATATCTACATTGCAGATACATATAGATATATACTTAACTATATATACATATATACTTAACTTATTTATCAGTTATAACCATCAGAATTCTGAAACATTTATATTTATAATTCCAACATTTATTTTCTCTAGTTATTTCAAATTTTGTTTTTTTATTTTAAGCATTATGCTCCAATATTCTACATCTTGCTTTGTCTGTGTTTGATTATATCTATTACGAGTTCATATTATCTGTCCAGGTATTCGCTCAGCGAGCTCAACAAACAACGCAACAGTCGGTGCAACCACCGCCGCCGTTTCGCGTCACTACCACTACACCATGCATTTCCCTCTACCGCCGGCGGAGGCAGAGCATACACCGCACGATGCCAACCAACGACATATCCTATTGTACGGCGTGGGCCGGCCTAGAGATGACGCTAAACACGCCGTCAAGAAGTGCACCAAAGGTATCGCTACAGTAGCGTCACTTTCACTACATTAGCGTCACTGTTACTCTACAATTAACGTCGTATCGCCGGGGCGGAGGCAGAGCATATACCGCACGATGCCAACCAACGGCATATCCTGTTTTACGGCGTGGGCCGGCCTTGAGACGACGCCAAACACGCCGTCAAGAAGTGCACCAAAGGTACCGCTACACTAGCGTCACTATCACTACACTAACGTCACTTTTACTACACTAGCGTCACTGCTATACTATACCGCAAGGTGACAAGCATCGTCAAATGTTTTACGAAATGTTTTTTGGGACGACTCTAAACACGTTGGAAGCTTCTCCCGCTAAATACTTTAGAAATGATTTTGAACATGCAAATACATTTAAACGCCGCTACTTTAGCTCTACAATGTACTCACATAGTATTCTACTGGTTTCAGAAATCTGCAAGCTATTCTCTAAGAAGTTTTCAATCGACGTCGCTGAAGGAGGAAAGATAAAGAAGCATTCTAGGAGTGAATTCAACTTTGAAGCTGTTACACAAAAATTTCAGGTGCAGTTTTCTTCATACCCTTCAGAATTACCTTTCCTGCAAATACTCGAACGCAAATCAGAGATGTTGGATTCATATAACAATATGTTTATTATCATTAATAAATGTTGAAGAAAATTGTGGCTTCGAAACATGCTCAAATCTTCTTCCGGACCTTATCCCACGCAAGTTTGGTCTGCACAAGATGTATTTTTCTTCCATACTCCTCTATCTTCCATCATCTCCGTATTTATACCCTTCAAATCTTAAATATCTATGTTTTTTATCAACACTAGACTTTCTTTTGACCACAATCTCGCCTGATGGTGACGACATGGCCGAAGATGGAACACGAAAGTCTAGAAGTCACCTATTCACTCTCGTCTTTTGTTTACTTTATATTTTACTAGCGACCCGCCTCGGCTTCGCACGGTTTTATTATACGTATAAACCTTCCTCTTGAATCACTCCATCAATAAAAAAACCCCATCACAATCCGTTGCGTAGGTTTAAAGATTTAAGCATTCAAAGGGACATAGGGATATAGGGACAGAGAAAGCGACTTTGTTTTATACTATGTAGTGATTTGTTCTTCCAGGCTATGTCAATGTACGAGCAAGGCGCAGTCTCCTGGGCGGTAGGTGGCGCTGTCTGCGAGGCGCTAGCCGCTTACGCCGCGGGGGCCACCACTTACCTACCTCAGGCGGATCACGTGGCCTTCGCTTTAGATCTGATGGAGATCGCGTTGAATGTACACGGACTTATCGAGACTTGCATACAGGTGAGATTTTAAATTAAAGTCTTCATTGATTATCATTTTACCAGCATCTACCCACTCATCTTCACTTCGCACGCTTTATTTTTATGGAAACGTTTTAAGGTTATTTCTATCCCATGTGAACTGATTTATTGGATGAAAATTTGCAGCCTATGTGTTATTCCAGGGCTGAAAATATGTCTATACAAAAATTCAACCCGATCCGTTCTGTAGTTTTTGTTTGAAAGCATTGATACATTCATACTTAATACATCCATACAAACTTTCACGTTTATAATATTGGTAAGGATGGGGAGACCTTTTACATATACATATCCTCAGGGTATTAATTAAAATTAGTTTCCCTATTCCCTTAGAATTTCGGGTTTTAGGAAATTCGTATTCCAAGGTAGTTAAAATGTGGTCAATGGGGTTTTACTAAAGTCCACACGATTAATTGATTTATTTTTATTTCATTTTTATCTTGTTCTATTGTAGATTCTGAAAGAGCTATCAGAAGTAGAAGCAGCTTTGATAAGCCGAGGTGCACCGAGCAGTGGCTTGGCCGCGCCTAGGGTTTACACCTCCGCCTTGGCCCTCTACACTGTCGGGGCGTTGAGGCGATATCATTCTTGTTTATTATGTGAGTACTAAAGTATACCTATCATTTTTTAAAAACTTTTTTTTTTTGCACTCGGTTCTGAAATAGTGTCTAACATTGTAACATATTCCAGTATGCGTGGAACAAACATCAGCGGTGTTCGAGCAACTGTGTCGGCTAGTAAAATGCGTGGTGAACCCGGGAGATTGCGGTTCCGCCGAGCGCTGTGTCTTGGCGCAACTTCACGACCTGTACAAGGCGGCCACGCATCTCTGTCTGGCACCGCATGACGTCACTTTCGCTAACGCTTATCCAAAGATCAAGTAAGTAAACCTAGAGTAAGTGGTTCCACGGATCGGTGAGTTTTGGCGCAACTTCACGATCTGTAGAAGTGTCTCGCGCTCATGACGTGGCCTTCGCTAAAGAACCTTAGAGACGACGTAGTAGATTCATAGTATGCAAAAATATTCTATTGCGATATCAGAAGTGGGATATGTTGTTAATCAAAGATAGTATAAGCATCCCAAGAAAAAATACAAAATGTGTAAACAAGGAGTGACAAACAAAACAAAAAAAAATTGTTTTTGTTAACTATTTTTGGATAACTTCTTATCTCTGTGTCTTTTCTATTTGTGGAAACAGCTTAGCTTAATTTTTTAAAGCTTTTTGTTTCTCTATGATAAATAAAGAACCACCTGACAAGTGCGAGTAGTTATTAATTATTAATATCTAGTATATGTAACTACTTCCAATTTTATCCTTTTGTTTTTATTTTCAGACAAGCTCTTTACTCTCCGCTTCAACCGATTCCCTCACAATACACATACAACCCACAGTTCCTCAGCGAATTCTTCAATCATCCACGCAGAGGTAAATTACCTACTTATCTTAATATATACTCTTAAAAAAGTTATTTTTTTGAGAACACTACGCCTATTTCAAACCGCTGAAGATTGAAAGCTGATTTCAGCTGATTTTAGCTTGGAGAGTACCTTTGACTATATAGACACCGGATAAATAGAGATTTTTGGGAATTTCACCCCTAAGGGGGGAAAAGGGGATTGATGTTTTTTTTTGTAACTCTTTAACCTTTGTTTTTAGGTAAAATCGAAATAGCGTGGGCCCGGCAAGTGGCAGAATCTCCCGCGAACAGATATAGCTTTGTTTGTTCCGCTATGCTCGCCGTTTGTAGAGAGGTGGACAACGATAGGTGAGACATTCTAAAATACATTCATAAATTTTGTCTATTTTGTTAATTTTTTTGATATTTTAAGCCTTACCAGCGGCGATGTGATTCCGATCCATATCCAAATGTAATATAATAAACTTGGAAACTTTTGAATATATCCTATAAGTCTCTAAAATTGTCACAACAAGACATTTGTGAATTTCTCTGATTGTTCTTTTACAGACTTGGAGAATCAATAATGCAGTTTGTACATTTCTTTTTAACATTTGAAGTTCTAGATGTCATATAAAACCAGCTGTGCGATTACGCAAAAACCACCCATCCTATAATTGACATTTGAAAGCCATTTCATGACCTCCAAGCACATCCATACAATTGCAAATCACGAAATTATGAAATGGCTTTCAAATGTCAATTATTGAAGGGTGTTTTTTGCGCACAGCAGCCTTGAGTTTGGTTTGACCATGGTATCGAGAACATCGTGACGTTTTATTTTTATGGAATTTGTAAAGTTCCATGGAAGCGCTGTATCAAATTCGTAAAATTACGTCTCGATATAGTCTAACCGAACTCTGAGCTCGGTACTTTCAGCATATAATCTCATTTTCTTTTCTATTTATCATTTGTTGTACCCGATTTGATGTCTGTATAATATGTGTGCCACTATATGAATTAATATCCTATTTACCAGCTTCATTACTCTTCAAGTTGACTAAGTTTATCTTTAACTGGATCTTAAATTTTCAGAGTAAACGAGTTAGGAGTCCTATGCGCGGAGATGACAGCTTGGTGCAGTGGCCTAGCGGCCGAATGGCTGGGAGCGTTAGTGGCATTATGCGGGGCTCAACATTACCCGGCCAGTACCGCGCCCCATGCGGCCCCACCGCCGCTCTACCCTGACCTGCTGCATCATAGGGATTTGCACGACGCCGCGGCTCATGATGCTCTGGCTGTCTTCACTTGTATATTAGTTGGTAAGTTAATAGTTCACTTGCGTTAATATGTCCGTGGGGTCAGAGCCTCTACTGGTTTAAAAAAAATCTAAGAGGCTGGTCAATATGACGTGTGTCCCGAGAGCTGGTGAGTATCTGGCGCAGCGCATCAGCATTTCCATATAGCGTGGTAATGCAGCTAGTGTTTGGGGACGCTTCTAGTATTGATATGGATCATTTGAGCTACCTCTATAGACTTTTGTTTGAATGGGATTAAATATTTTGTCTACCGTTGGTTCCAGATTGGTAAGATAGCTTGATGTTATTTATTAATAGAACAGAAAAATACATATTTTGGTTAGTAGAATCTTAAATACTATGTTAGGTTTATCTAGACACTAGGGTTCTCTAAAACTATCCGTTTCGCATACAAACACAGCCGTGTCACCACCAACCTGGGGCTCTATTCACTATGAAAAATCCACTCATATTATACAGATGCGACAAGACAGCGGCGTGGAATCGGACAAAACCGTATTTAGAATACACTGTGACGTCATACGGTTTGGGCGAAGAATGTCCTATGTCATAGTGAATCACCTCCCTGTTAACGTGTAGCGCTCTGCATTGCATGGCTGGTAGGTGAATACAGACGATCCACTAATCACGCGCATGCGGCCAGAGTGATTATTTCCTACACATCTCAGATTCAACGTTCTAAATATTTTCATTGATTCTCTTGTTTTAGCACGCCACTGCTTCTCGCTGGAGGATTTCGTCCGTCACGCTGCCTTGCCTTCGCTGTTGAAAGCGGTCGGCGGCGTCGGCGCCACCGGCAACCCCGCCAACGCGCCCTCCCCGGACACGGGCGCGCGGCTCACCTGCCATCTGCTGCTGCGCCTCTTCAAGACTGTGGACATTCCGCAGCCAGGTTACATAGTCTCATATAGTCACGCTGCCTTGCCTTCGCTGTTGAAAGCGATCGGCGGCGTCGGCGCCACCGGCAACCCCGCCAACGCGCCCTCCCCGGACACGGGCGCGCGGCTCACCTGCCATCTGCCATCAATGGCCGTCAGTTAGCGATGATGGAAACTGATTCTCATTTATAATCCTTGAGATATGCTAAAGTTTGTATGGATGTATTGTATGTAAATTTGTTCGTCCTTCACGCAAAAGCTTCTGAAACGGATCGGGCTGAAATTTTGAATAGAAGTAGTTTTCTAGCTCTGGAATAACACATATTAGTCTTTTTCATCCCAGCAATCTTTCCATAGTCTTCCAAAGTTCCCATGGGATAGAAATACGCTCGTGAGACGTTTTCATAGAAACGAATGGGAAGCCGCTGGTCACTAGTATAGTAAGGTATTTACAACTTTACCAGTGTTATTTTCTAAAAGTTTCTAACTCGACCGTCATAACTCCGCAGGTTTATACTCGGTGTCTACATCGCCGGGGCCGGGCGGCGCGGCCGCAGGCGTGCGGTTGTCTTGCGATCGTCATCTGTTAGCCGCCGCGCATAAGAACATCGGCGTTGGCCCTGTGCTGGCCACGCTAAAAGCTATTTTAAGTAAGTGGTGTTGAGTTTACTTTCCCTTTCAGCCAGCTTTTCATTTCTCGATCATGTTGAACCTGGATAAAATGAAACCTATGATATGATTTATGTCGTATGAAATATCGCTAAATATTTCTTTTAGGAACATTTGACAAGCGTAGGTAGCTTAAACAAACATCTTAGTCAAGTCAAGTCTCCACACACAGTTAGCTCCATTGTTTGAACTGTACATAGGTATTAGTTTTCATTTGTTTCTATTGTTTCAAGTATTTAGTGATCATGCTAATCCTGCAGTAGTTCCAACGATTACAAATAAGTAATTTTTTTAATTTCCTACAAAATATTTTTTTGCCATACTTTGTATATAAACTATATGGTTCTGACGCGACACAGCCAGTCTATAACTTAGGTGTAAGGAGATTTTCTAAAAATCTTTTTAAGACCTACCAAAACAGTTCGAATAATCTGGGTGTTAACAGTAAATATGATGACTTTATATTAGTTTTGTACACAACAGTGGTAGGAGACTCGACAGCTCGTGACGGCGGCAAGCCCGGCGGTAAGAAGTCGTGTGAACTGTCGCATATATTAGGCACGAGCGACACTGTGCCCACTGACGTTCAGCTGGACCATATAACGTGAGTAATCTTGCTACTTCTATTGGTTTTTACTACTTCTTTAGGTTATTGTTACTTATGATTAATTTATATTATATTTTGATTAATTTATAGTATATTTTGTGTTTATCCATGTTTAGTAACTGCGATATCCAGAGGTTAGCATGAACCGGGCAATCGCGGACAGAATAGAGTAAAATTGAATAGCTAAAAAAAAAGTACCTATTAGTGAACTTGCGAACCGCTGTGCTATTACGCTAAAACCGCCCATCCAAATTGATATTCTTGCGCCATTTCAATGGCCATCGCGCGCGTCCTTTCCATACGATTTCAAATTACGAAGGCCATTAAAAGGGCTTTCTTATGTCAGTTTTGTTTCATAAGTCAATTTTTTTTCAAAACTGACCTAAGAAAGCCCTTTTAATGGCTTTCGTAATTTGAAATTGTATGGAAAGGACGCGCGATGGCCATTGAAATGGCGCAAGAATATCAATTTGGATGGGCGGTTTTAGCGTAATAGCACAGCCGTTCGGATTTACTAGCGTACCTACCCATAACATAAGATCCAATTAATTTAGGAGAAGGAAGCTAGATTAGAAATAATTAATGCTACAGGGAAAGCACAGCATTTGTGGTCTGGAGTATAACAAAACTCAATAAAATATGTATTGTTAACGTTAACTCAAAAAGTAATGGTTAGATCTTGATAAAATTTAAATAAGAACAAATTAAGAGGCGATTTACATTGCGAAGTTCTGCTGATTTAGGTACATTCGGCACCGAGTGGGCAGGGCATCGTGCTATACAAGCGAGTATTGCTATAAATGATCTTGATCCACCAGTAATTTTTACAAAGTTTTCTTAGGATTGATTTCGGTAGATGATTTTTTTATGTGATTCAAATATTGCTTCCATAGACTTATAAATAATTTAATAGTATCTGTTTTTCTTATCGTGGCCCCGTAACCCTGGCTTTTGCAATAATTTTTTAAATTTTTAGGAAAAGAAAAACGTCTTTTCCTGTTTCGCACATTCACTCAAAACTTGATAAAAAACCATTAAGTACCTATGTAAATAATAGATAAGCGCATCCGGTCTCGGCGTCGGCTCTAAATTCTAAAACGGGGCCTACCCACCAAAGAATCAAACGTAGGTATTATTCTTAGCCTTGGACATCGATATACTTCTCAATTTGACAAATACATTTACACGCGGGCGAAGCCGTGGGGCGCAACTAGTAATATTATAAAGTGAAAGATTTGTAGGTACGTAACGAATAAACTCACAAAGTGACCGATTTCGAAAACTCTTTCACCATTAGAATGCTACTTATCCTTCAGCAACATAGGCTATATTTATTAGTAAAAAAATAAGGATCCCTACTAAAACTTAAATAAAAAAGTTAGTATCAAAATGTCTTTCATCGCATGCGCTACGAAATCTATTGATCATAGAAACAAACAATGTACTACGACTTTGCAGAACACATTATTATCTACAAAAAACATTGTTACAATATATGTCTAACTATTATAGTGACGTCATAATAAATGTTTATTTGTTTAAAAAAATATATTATGACGTCGTTGTCGAGAAAAGGCTCTTTATTTGTACCTTGGTATAATAATAATAAAATAATAATAATAATGCTGAACAATCCACACAGCACCATCTAGCCTCAAAATTTGTGTACGATCTACAGAAATTTGTCTGGGTAAAAGAACTAGTTTTTTGTAAGCTGCCTCGGTTGTGAAGGCTGTTTTTTTTTATTTAGTACCCCTTTTCGTAACCTACACTCCTGAATTGGTCGAAATCGATACCCATGACGATATTTTGCGATAAAAAATGTCAGCCATCTTGGATTTCAAAACGGACATCTTTATCGTAATTTTCGGGTTTGCGTTATTCGAAAACGATACCCATATCACTTGGGGGGAGGGGGATTCAGGGGGGTCAACAGCGGGGGAAACGCAGCACGGCGAGCGAAGCGAGCGGTGCTGCCGTCTGGTCGAAAATTGGTCAAAAAACGGTTTTTTTTTTTAAAAAGGGGTTCTGGGCGTGCAAGTGGGTCAACATTTTGTTGACTTCCGCAACTATTCGTTCTCCCCTACGTGACTGTGAAAAGTTTTTTTTTTCCGTCGCGCTTCGTTCGGGAGATATGAAAAAGGGTCGTGGAAAGGAGGAGGAGGAGGTCGGTTTTTTATTTTTGCGATGCGAATCTGAAACCTCTATACGATGCCGCCATCTGAAACCCTCTTCCGCTCCTCCATCTGGTAGCAACTGAAATGTTAGGGCCTTAGGTAGGGGTCTTGAGGGTCAAAAAAATTCATCCCCCACAAATATTTATAACCCTTTACATGATCTTACCTAACCCCCTATACGGCCGAGAAACCCTAGAGGGGGTCAAGAAGGGGGTCGAAATATAAAAAAGTCGGAATTTTCCCATACTTGCCCTGATCTCTCCTCTACGATTCCGTCTAAAAAAACATACCTCTACATGGTGCTAGATGATGCTGTGTGGATTGTCCAGCACTATTTATTAATGTATTATTTATTAATTTTATTAAATAATACCATACCTTGCTTTCTTCAACGATAGAATATATTTAGTTACCCACACCCCCCTACACGTTTCCGTAAAAAAACATACCTTCCCCTCCACCATCAAGGAGAACAATTATGTCAATCAGTGAGTCAGTGAGTGAGTGGTAATCGAATTTTATATAAAGGGTAATTTTCCATAGCGAGCCGTTCGGGAGATATGAAAGGGGGTTCTAAAAAGGGGTCATGGGGGGGGGGTCGTTTTTTTCTTCCTATTAAAGATTATACCCTCTATACGATCCCGCCATCCGAAATTATCTATCGATACGCTATCCGGTAGCAAGTGGGTCCGGTCAAAAGTGGGGGTCTTGGGGGTAAAAAAAATGTAACCCCCCAAAACGATTTCGAACCCTCCACACGACCCCACAAAAAAATCTGACCCACCCCCTACACGGCCGAAGAACCCCAGGGGGGGGTCGAGGGGGTTGTCCTGGGGGTAGTGGGGGGAATGCAGCACGGCTCGCTTCGCTCGCCGTGTTGGTTCCCGGTGTCGCATCGGCTCGCTTCGCTCGCCTCGATGCTCCACCCTAAAAAAACCCTTAAAATTGGCCAAAAAACGGTTTTTATTTAAAAAGAGGGTCTGGGGGTGCAAAAGGTTCAAACTTTTTTTGGCTTCCGCAACTATTTGACCTCCTCTACGCGACTGCGAAACGACTTTTTTTCCATCGCGAGCCGTTCGGGAGATACGAAGGGGGGTTCTAAAAAGGGGTCATCAGGGGCGGTCGATTTTTTTTTTCTTCCTATTAAGGACTTAACCCTCTATACGATCTCGCCATCCGAAATCCTCTATCGGTACGCTATCCGGTAGCAAGTCAAAAGCGGGGGGTGTTGGGGGGTCTTGGGGGTCAAAACAATTTCAACCCCCAAAACGAATTCTAACCCTCCATACGACCCCACAAAAAAATCTGACCCACCCCCCCACACGGCCGAAGAACCCCCGGGGGGTCCTAGAGGGGGTTCGAAATTTAAAAAAGTCGAAATTTTCCCAAACTCACCCCCACCCCCCCTACACATTTCCGAAAAAAAAACCATACCTCCCCCTCCACCAACAGGGAGAACAATCATGTCAGTCAGTGAGTGAGTGAGTCAGTGAGTGGTAAACCAATTTTATATAAAGGGTAATAAAATAATACCATACCTTGCTTTCTTCAACGATAGAATGTTTAGTTTTTTTTTGTTTAGTAACGCATTTCTATTTATTTTTCCCCATTTCGGCTTGTGATAAACCTCAGTTATAATAAAATTAACTATCTGGTATAATATGTACCTAATAATAATGTACGAATTTAAAAATTATTATGCGAATGTAAATATTTACAACGATCAAAACGTTCCAACTCGCTCATAAACGCAGCATTTTTTGGGCGTTTCGTCCGACGGAGAGTGCGAGCAAAAGTGACATAGGTCCACCTTCGACAAGCGCTCACGCGGTACTGAGGGCAGATTGCCGGCACAATGAAATATATACTTTTTTTAATAAATTCATTAAAAAAAATTAGTTGGGATTTAAAACGTAAAATTAATATTGTAGTTTAAGAAAACAATGAAGATTATTTTGGTATAAATTTTATGTCAAAATGATGTAGAACTTTGGAGATATTAGGGTTTGTATCGAAGCCTTTTCGATCGATAGTTAACCTCGGTTCAGATTTTTTTCCCTTCATTTAAAGGCATATAACGAAAATGTATTTAATTATTATCGAAGAATGGGATATTTTTTACCTTAAAAAAAATAGTTTAATGGTCTATATTCAATGGAATCTTCAAATTAGAGCTCCCAAAACAGGTCTCCGAGCGTTTTTGCCTAAACTAGCATCGGGAGAATGATTATAACTAAATAAAAAAATAAGTTATCAAAAATCTGTTTAATTATTACTGAAGTTAAGGAAACAATCTACTATTAACAAGAAACTGTTATTTCAAGCAACGAACGAAAGTCATAGAATTTGGACGATGAAAAAGTGCATTTCCGCGTTTTTACGTAATAGGGGCCTTAAAAGCATCGAGATCGATTCTCGTATAAAAAGTTCTGAGTTTACACATAAAAAAATGCAGTCGATTTGATAACCTTTTTTCTGTCTGTTGTAAAAAAGTACATTTTCTAAATCGGATGAATTGAATAGCATTTTTTGCATTCATGTTCATGCTAACCCATCTGGAGTTAAATATAGCATAACTAATTTTACTTTTGTATGTAATGCCGGCCGCCAGTATACACTCGCTCTCGCCTCGTGACGACTCGGTTGCTCGTCCATTCCTCATCATTTACTTTGTACTCGTAGATTGAACTGCGGATGCCACGGTATTATTATCTCGTTCTATTGTAGAGCTCCCTCTGCTTTTAGCGCATACGAACGATGTATGGTCTCATTTGCCGTCACGAAGAATGCCGACAAGCGACCGAGTTATAAACATGAGTGACCTCAAGACGAGATGAGCGCACTAAGCATAAGCACATACTCGTTCTCGGGTTTCTACGGCGAGAGTGTACTGCCGGCATAAAAGTTATATTAAATGTCAAAAGCACTGTAGGAATGTCATAACAATTCCACTTTCTTGTACTCTCGTGCATTGTCAGTAAAGTGAAATGTATATTTTGGTCGAATGCTCAAACGAACGACAAAAGGGCCTCGATTTTTTGACAGTTTTTAATGAAAATCTTAAAAAAAATTCGTCTGCGACTTGCCTAAATCTGTGATTCGTTATAGTATTCCAATGTTATTCATCGCATTTACAAAAGCATTTTTAGATTTCTACTAAAAATACAGTATTTCAATAAATCTACAAATACTACTAATTATATTTCCATAGTAAAATATTGATTGGCAAATGTGTTTTCTATTCTTAGGATCGTAGAATCTGAGAGTGGGGGCCATAGAACTCCTAGGTTTGTTTATTTTGTTACTGAGTTACCTTGTTTGCACATCTTCCATCCCTCTCATTCTGTGTGCTATTGCCTTCGTACTTCCATTGTAAAAAAGATACAATATTGTAAAAATAATAATATTAATACTTACTATAAGAATCACGTTTATGAGTTTAAAAAACCAAAACATCTAAAATGGATGCGTAAAACACGCTTTCTCTCTCTAACATCACAATAATCTGAGAAAGCACGATGCCGCCATTTTTGATTTAATAATGGAAGTACTGATTTGATGTTCATAACTTCACAAATACTTATCGATGGGGTGTTTCATGTCACGCTTCGCTTTTCCTCATAAAGGTCCACGTCCATTGGTTTTCTGTATCTACTATGTTATCTTGAGTGGATATAATCGCACACACCTAAAGAATGAGACTCTACAAACATCACGAAATCACTTCCTTAACCAGAGGTAGAGTTAAATGTGATTAACAATCTAGAACCTTGTTCCCACAAACCTAAAGTCTACTTTTCGGTGGTAAATGTACATAGTGTAAATATCGCTTACCCTGTGTCCCCTTGGTGTCCTTTCATTGTCATTTGATGTCTAGGGTAAGTCATTTGACATCTGAAAATCTTTCATTAACTAACGAAAACAATAACCATCTTACTTATAAACCGCTCACAACTTTAAGCAATCGCTAAACCCTTTCCTACCTCGACTCACAATCGACTCGAACTTGGCTGAGGATACCTCGAAAACATTCGAGTCTTTAACTTTGTTAAAACAACACTCACGCAGATTAGACGTGCGTTGTGTAAAGGTTGAGTGGAGCATTAAAATGACAACTCATAATAGGTTATGAGTCGACGTACAGTAAATGGCCAGTAAATAGGTTCGTTTCCTAAAAAAGTTGAATTACTCAGTCAGTTAGATTTTAGAAAAATATTGTAAATACAATCATTCATAAAATTATGAAGATCCTTCGTTAAACATTCACGTGACGTTACGCCATATGACGTTTCACATAGGCCCCACTTCTCAACATTAATGATCTTTATCTTGGTCATTTTCTGTTTGATTGACAAAAGAAAAAAATACCTACATGTCCAGTATTTCTCTAAAATGTAACTTACGGACTGAAAAGAATAATATTTTACTTTACCTCTACTCGTAAGAAGAAACTTTACCGATGAAGCATGCTGAAAAGCATGTATCCAACATGCATTGAGTCTGGTCGAATTAGAGTCGGGATCATAACTAAAGAAATGGATTTTAGAGTTTTGCTTGACGTTTGACGATTTTATAAGTAAAAGGGTAAATATATAGTACGACACAGTTGAACAAAGTCACTGGTGGTATTCCAGGGGCAGTGGTGGAGTTGGCTCGACGCTACTCGATTCATCGCAATCCCTCTCATCGCTAGCCCGAAGGGTTCTCGCGGAGATCTGCTCTGAAGAGTGGGTTTTGCAGAAATGCCTGCAGAACCCTGATGAGCTTTACCAGAACGACATGTTGTTGGATTCAATGCTGACTCCTAGGCAGGCACAAAGGTATGTTCAACCTTATTTACATCGTTATAAAGTTCTATGTTGGTTAGAGGTTATCGTATCATAAAAATGTTGCTTACAAAGTTTAGTTTAGAGATTGGATCTCACAGTTGTCTAATTGTGAGGTCCAATTTGTTCCGATGGTGATTTAATATGAACTTTATCAATCTGTTTAAAAAGTGTTTATTTGTATTTGTCTAGATTACTTCATATGATCTGCTATCCTGATTCAGCTAGCCACACGCACCCCGATTTAGATCAGAAGACTATAATCACTCGGCTACTAGAGGTTTGTATAGAAATAGTCTGTTTAATATCTTTTGAAATTTAATACAAACAAACACACATTTTGTTCTATGTTATTCGACTAACAATCAAATATTCATGTCCTAATTTATGACTATAACGATATTTATGACCATCGATTTGTTTATGAAGACGTTGTAATCGATTCTGTTGCTAAATATTTTATGCGTTTACAGATATACTCAGAAGTCTAAAAAACTCAATTTTGAGAATCGGAAAATCCAATTCAATAAAATCTTTCTGATCTTTGTTTTTTTATCTACCCGCGTTTTTTCATAAAAGTCGGACTGCGGAGGCGGAGCGGAGGCGAAGGCGTACGAGTTTTCTATTGAATCGTATGAAAGCCTACACACACACCGCAGGCGGTAGCGGCGTGGTGCCATAGGAAAAACCGGGACGCCTTAGCCTCCGCTCCGCCTCTGGCTTCAGTGTGTGGTGACCTTAAGAGTCAAACTATATTATTTATCTTTCAGAACCTAGAACAATGGTCGCTAAGGATGTCCTGGCTGGATCTACAGCTGATGTTCAAACAATTCCAGCCCGGCTCGTCTGACCTAAGCGCGTGGTTGGACACAGTCGCCCGCGCTGTTATTAACGTATTCCAACAGCCAGCGCCGCCGCCGCCAGATAAAGACAGGTCACTTTATTATTATTTATATTTTTTTTGTTCGGTCTTATGATTAAAATATCTAATGCTCATAGACAGGGTTCAAGATAAATATCCTTCTTGATAATTGTCGCGATACTTATCAAGAAGGATATTTATCTTGATTATTATCAGATAATTATCCGATTATTATCAAATATATAATAAACTTTTCTATCTTATTTCTGGTATTTTGGCTACCTATCACCATTTACATTAGAATAATAAAAATAACACATTTAACTATCAAGGTAATCTTTTATTAAGCTTTAATTTATAATTTTGCTTTTTAAACTAAAACTTAACTACTAGACACTGAAATTCGCGTTTTATACCCGACACACGCAATACAATACGAAAAATTTAAGAGGCAAATGAAATATTTCCGATTATATTTATCAAAGATTATTATTGATCAACATATATTTATCTTGATAATTATCAAGATAATTATCGACGATAATTTTATATCGCTTTGAACCCTGCTCATAGATAATCATACAAAAAAGGTCATTAGATACTAAATGAGCACTCAAATTGCAATAATAGTTCAGCAATTACTACGTAACTACGTCCACTTTATTAGTCTTAGGCTGCCATTTCACGTGGGATGTGCTACGTTGCTAAGTTTACAGCTGACCAATAGGATAGCTTCTTATCGCGACATTTTTATCAGCTATGAAATGACGTGATAATGAAGCGATCCTATTGGTCGCGACGACTTAGCAACTAAGAACATCTCTCATGGAATGAGAGCCTAGCCTTAGCTTATTGGACCTTCAATCATTTATTCATGTTTTCATCTTTCAGTGTTTTGCATCGTGCTTTGTTAAAAAAAACAAAAATGTCTAAGCAATTGCAAGATTCGAACCCGGTATGCATGCCCGGTATGCGGTATATAAGGGCTCCCACACAAAACTGCGATGCGATGTCACACGAACTTGAGATGCGAATTTCTGCGATACGATTTTGTGCGGCAAACCGTTTGGTCCCTAACCATACCTTCAAGTTTAGTCAGCCGTATTGGACGTGTTTTTAGAATGAGGAAGATGGATCGCAAAAAGATTATTGCACTGCTGTTATTTTTAAATAGATATAAAAGAAAAAGAAGATTCTGGGTTTATCCATTTATTACGATTATGAACGATGGGAACTATTTTACTCGAAAGTACTATGGGTTGAGAACTGAACAAGATAATTTTTTTACAACTCATTGAAGGCGGCTCAGGCGCCGCGCGTCTTTCTCTAAAGTTGTCTCAGAGCGGACTAAAAGGGGGTCACCAAGTATGACGTAATATGGCAGGAACGCGCGATGCAAATGAGATCGGACGTTATCGTGCGAGTTCGCAGATATTTGCGATGCGATGCGAGTTTGCAGTTTTGTGTGGGAGCCCTAAAGGGGGTAAGCAAATTATGAATGCCTCTGTACATGAATTATAAAAGTAAAAAAGAGGGTAGTTTTATCGAACTTGTAAATAATTAGGTTATTTGTTCCAGAATGGGCACCGACCGCGGCGTGGTGAGCACGAGCAAATGGTCGCAGTCTGTCTGGCTGGTGGCGCCTCTAGTTGCGAAGCTGCCGGCGGCCGTGCAAGGCCGGGTGCTCAAGCAAGCGGGACAGGTACTATATGTTAACAACCACGTACCCACCTAGCGCACAGGCTCGCGCGGCAGCCTCGCGAGCTCATTCGCCTGGTGGAGACGCAGCTAACGCCGTACCCCGCACACTAGCGGCGCCACCTATTTTATCTCATTACTCGGGGCGGGTGTATCACTATCACTACATAGTATAAAACAAAGTCGCTTTCTCTGTCCCTATGTCCCTTTGTATCCTTAAATCTTTAAAACTACGCAACGGATTTTGATGTGATTTTTTTTAATAGATAGATTGATTCAAGAGAAAGGTTTATAAATATATTAAAACCGTGCGAAGCCGGGGCGGGTTGCTAGTAGATTATAAATACATAGTTTTCAAGTATGAGAGAGAGAGAGACAGAATTAAGAGTTAGAATATAATTGTCTGTTTTGTGTCAGATCTTGGAAAGCGGCTGGGGCGCGGGCTGCAGCGGCAGTTGTAACAGCGGCAACAGCGGCGGCGGCGGCTCGCATCGCGACTGCAAGAGCCATCAGAGTCCTAGCTATAAAGGGTAACATTGCGTTTCATCTCTGCACATCATCATCAGCCTATATTAGTCCACAGCTGGACATAGGCCTTCTCTAATGAGCGCCATAGCGCCCTGTCTTCAGCATGACGCATCCAGCATCTGCCAGCAGTCTTTCGCAGATCGTCATCCCATCTGGCCGGAGGCGTCCTACTACGTTTGACGAGTCTCTCCGTACACGCGTTTATCAATAGCCAGTACGACAGGATATATATTTGACCGAATAACAGCGCTAAAGATTTTGCCGAGGTCACTCGCGAAGCCTGCGCAGATCTCAGGAAAATACTTCGCTTTTGGACGTAGTTAGGCTGGCTATGCTAGCAAAATCCACGCATTATGAGATTCCAAATGCATACATAAGAGTACTTCTACCATAACCATATAAACGTTTTTAAATACAATAGTACAGCAGGTTTTATGAAGAGGGATAAAGGTTGGGAATCTAAGTCGCACCGTGATTGCAAGAGCCATAGTCCTAGCTATAAAGGGTAACATTGCGTTTCATCTCTGCACACGCGTTTATCAATAGCCAGTACGACCGGACATATATTTAGCTGAATAACAGTGCTAAACGTTTTTAATACAAGAGTACAGCAGGTTTTATGAAGAGGGGGAAACTAAGCCTCGCATCGTGATTTCAAGAGAAAAAGAGTTCACTGCATTCTTTTCCTGTACACTATTTTAGTCCTATTTATTTGTTCAATTAAGTATAAGTTGAAATTCACTAAAAAATTTTTTGTCAAAAACAAATCAAAAAACTTTTTTACGTCTTGAGTTATAAAACGAAAAGTAACCATTACCATCAGAAAAAGGTGACGTTGTATTTTATGGTTTTTCTTTTTTGTTTTTGTATCATACACTATTACGTCGATCGCCCTCAAAGGAGCAGAATCACCACAGCATTGACTAATCGCATATTAAATGAAATAACCAAGGTCTTCCGGCGCCGGTAGCGGTGGCAAGCGCGGCGTGAGCGGTGGCGGCTGCGGCGGCGGCTGCAACTGCGGTGGCGGCAGCGCGGTGAGGCTGGCGAACGAACCGCTGCTTTCGTTGGTGCTCACTTGTCTACGGCATCAGGATGACCAGAAAGTATGTTAATGCTTAGTCTTCTAATTGTGGTACTAGTTGGTTATACTTCTCCTGCCCCTACAGGCTCGCATTATCATCGCTTAAGTGGTACGTGGTTAAAATGAGGAGCCAACCAAGTTACCAAATGTCAGTGTGACCAAGCAGCATTGAGCGATTTAGTACTCAACACATGAGGACATTATATGAAGTTAATTTAAGGAACTTCTTCTACCTTAACTCGATTAGCCTTTTAGGCATTCCATTTCATAGACAGCGATCTAAAAGTCAAACCAACTGCATAGGAAGCTTTCACGTTCATGAAACTCTTTTCAACTTTAAGATATTTTAAGATGTTGGTACAAGGTTATTTCTATCCCATGGCAACTGATTTATAGAATAAAAAGTAACTTCCAAAGCCATCTGTTTATTTTTTTTACTAAGTATATATATTTATAGGGTTTAAAATTCTCACACTGTCACAGGAAAGTCTACTCAGCTCAATCCACGCGCAACTCCAACACTATCTAACGCACGCGCGCGACCACGAGCGCTCCGCGTGCAACGACACGTGGCAAGACGAAGTCGCGCCCGAAGCGTTGCAGCTGCGCTTCTCATTAGCTGGCGGCATGTTCGACGCGATCCGACGCTCGTACCAGCTGACGTCAGACTGGTCTATGTTACTGACGCAGCTAGTGGCGCATCAAGTTGTGGACGCGTATAGTAACAAGTAAGTTGATGTGCTAGCTATACTGTGGTAGTTAGATAGTGTTTTAGAAGAGATTCTCATTGGCTGGCGGCATGTTCGACGCGATCCGACGCTCGTACCAGCTGACGTCAGACTGGTATAAGTTACTGACGCAGCTAGTGGCGCATCAAGTTGTGGACGCGTATAGTAACAAGTAAGTTGTATGTACTAGCTATACTGTGGTAGTTAGATAGTGTTTTAGAAGAGATTCTCATTTGCTGGCGGCATTTTCAACGCGATGAGACGATCAGCTAACATCAGACTGATCTATGTTACTAACGAAGTGGGGCATCAAATTATTGTTGTTTGTGTGTAAGTATTTAGGTATTCATGACTGATGTACATTTCCTGTGTTCAAGCGGACTTAACAAAAATATCGTTGGTCCATGGCAAAAGCGATGCAGCAACATTTCAGTTTTACCACACGTTGATTTTGACACACTTTGACGAGGAAAAAGTTTTCGAAAGCTCGATAGACCTTAACTTTTATCTCGCTTCCACTCAAAACAAAAAAAAAATTTGACAATGCAATATTCCGTGAAAAGAGCAACCGTCAAATCTCTTTCGAAAATTAAACTTGGAACAAAGATTCTGCTAGCCCACGAGCATGAAACTATTATACCGTTATTAAACTACGAAAATGAGTTCCTCTCTATCACAGAAAAGAAGGAAGAGGCGCTGTAGCCCTAAACGAGAAGATACCCCAATACCACTTTTTAACTCAAGACCGGGTGAACGATTTCATGATCTTTGGTTTTTTGGAATCATCTCCGTCCCGAACAATCAAACATTTCTCTGAATTATGTATAGTTTCACAACACTACTATTCGTTTCGGTGTTTGGTTTCCTCTGTAACCTGTATATGCATTGAAAAACAGTTCTTAATGTTATCATGTAAATTGTTATATAACTGCGCAGCGCACCATCATAAAGAATAGCAAAATAATAAAAAATAAATGTACCTCGCAAAATAAACCTACTCGGTCAAATAATAAAATAACCATACCCAATCAAACATTCCAGCACGCCTCTACGAATATGGCCAAACAAACAGTGTGCCTACAATAAGTTAACATAGTTTGTCTCGCAGCAACCTGTTCACCACTTTGATCGACGTGCAAACGCGCAAAAAAAATCTACTCGGGTCAAGTAATAAAATAAACATACCTACCTTAATATTTTCCAGCACGCCTCGCTACGAATATGGCCTAACAAACAGTGTGCCTACAATAAGTTAACATAGTTTGTCTCGCAGCAACCTGTTCACCACTTTGATCGACATGCTCGCGACCCTCATCCACTCGACTCTGGCGGATGGCGGGGATGACAACAATCGGAAGCATTTCCAGGCGCTCATGAAGAAGTTGAAGAAGGAAATTGGCGATAGGCAGGGGGAGTCGGTGGCCTGTGTGAGGCAGCTTCTGCCGCTCTCCAAGAACACTATCATTGAGGTAAGTTAGACAATGGTGTCTATTCACATGTCTCCTTAAGGCGCAAACAGGAGTTATACTAGCGCCACCACTTATTTTATCATAATTAACACGTTAAACAAAGGAATTACCAATATTCATACGTTCGGTTTTTTTTCCTAACATAAGCTTTTTTTGATGCATCTGAAGTACATAGTTTCATTTTGTTTAATTATATAGATACCATATAGATTCCCCACGACGGAATTGTATAGAGAGAGTGGTGTGTTGAATGTTCGTCAGCTCTTCATTTCCAGAATCTCAGTCTCCGTTCACCACTCCATTTTAAAATCCACTTCTGATAATAATTTACGTCTTTTAGGTAGTAGAAGAGTATATAAAATACCCGGTCCATCAGTTAAAACTAGCTTCGCGCAACGATTTGGAGATAGCTTAAAGACTTTTATATATAACATCGTTGCGAAGCATTGTGATATTAAATGTAAGTCACTTTTTGAAGCCAAACGCTCTATAAACAACTGGTTACTAACCCTCTCGTATGATTCAACTGAAAACTTACTTCGAGTACTACGTTGAAGGTGGCTTTTACTTTTACTATTTCATGCTGGTTGTTATTATATTGTAATTTATCCGTTTTTGTTTCTTTGTAAAACATTTATAGACAGGCTTTTTATTGTATTTTGAACTCTACATTTTACTTTTAGAAACTCATTTGATTCTTATTTTTATTTTATCGTGCATGCAGTTTTACAATTAATATTTTCTTATCTAGTTTTACACTTTGTTTTGTAGTTCTGTATTAATTTTACTGTTATCTGTTTTCTTAAAATACCTATGTAAGTAGTCCGAAACTTCATACTAGTTAATTCAAATAACTGGTCTCCGCGATACAGGCTTTGCCTAGTGCGGAGACCGCAGGTAAACTGTCCATGAATTGTGTTTTTAAGAATAAATATTTTTTCATTTTTTTTCATTTTTTTTTCAATTTTGTTTAAGAGATACGAAAACAGAGTTTGGCCATCAAGAGCAACTTCGTATCGAAATCCTTGCCATCCTTTTCTATTGATAAAATAGAGACTGCATTATGAGTGAGCTAACGCTACCTTCTTTTTATACGATGACGTGCATGGACATACAATATTGATAAACTAGTGCAGTGTTATTTGTTTTTCTATTTTAGTACGAAGTAGTTTTTTAAATTAGATTACTTTAATTATATGGATAATTACGTACACCAATAACATGTTATGGACAAACTAGTGTTGTGTAACGTGTATTTATATTTTTGTCCATAGGTGATAGCGTGCGAACCACTGGGATGCATTCTGGATCAGAAGGGGAACAAGATATCAGGTTTTGACATTGACAAGAAACAGGTAAAGTTTATGCACCAATTGACAACCTTTTAGAACAAAAATACTAGGTACTAAGTGTCACAATGTCAACTCGGCAAAGTAATAAAACAAACGCTTCGGCAACCTGTATCGGTTGACATCAACCACAGCATATATTGTATACGAGTATACATACGTGTCGGAGAGTAATAATAATAATGCTGGACAATCCACACAGCACCTAGCATCTAGCCCCAAAGTAAGCTACTTAAAGCTTGTGTTATGGGTACTAGATAACTGATATATTTAATGCATTATACAGGGTTATAGGTGTTTCCTCGAAAAGGCGACATGGGTAAATTATGACTTAACTTTATGACTTACTAGCTGCGCCCCGCAGCGTCGCCCGCGGGGAAATTTATTTATTTGTCAAATATCATATTTTTCTCGCCGTAAAAACCATCCTTGAACTTCAACGAACATTTTAAAAAAAGATTTGGCCAAATTGGTCCAGGCGTTGTTGAGTTATGCGCTTACCAACACATTTTGCGATTCATTTTTATATTATAGATTATAACTTTTGTACTACGATTTTTTCAAAATGATTTTTTTACAATACAAAAAAAATAAGCAAATTTCCAGTTCTAATCTTCTTAGCTCTGTCTAGGCGTCACAGATTGAGAAATTTCGGTTCGGTACATGACCTATATCTTATACATATATCTATCAAAGAGAGAAAGGAGTTGCGGTGAGGCGAGCGGGAGTTGATAGAAATGCCCGCCAAAACTTAAGAAAATAAAAATGGAGATGTATTACGTTAGTCGTCATAGAACAAAAGTTATTAGTCTTGATTCACCCAAGTCGCCTTTAAGAGGTTAATCATTAGATACCTATAACCCTGTATACAGAGATAGATATTTTTTATTATACATAGAAAACACCCAGACCAACGGAACAAATTTCTGCATATCATACACAAATTTGTTCCGAGTAGTTTAGTATTCGTGAGAAGCTATAAATGTTTTATTTTTATTATTATCACGCTTTCCCAAGAGGATCTTACATACTTCAGACTATTCATTCTTCATTAGACTGTTTATAATGTCAATGATTTTGCTTATAATGTCAACGTGTAGGGTCTACGTCTAACGGACAAGCAGCGTGTTTCAAGCTGGGAGCTAATGGAGGGCGGGCGGAACCCGGCGCCGCTATCCTGGGCCTGGTTCGCGGCCACCAAGATCGAGAGGAAGCCTCTCACTTACGAGAACGCACATAGGTCTGTCTATCATCATCAGCCTATATTAGTTCACTACTGGACATAGGCATAAATAGGCCTCCCCTAATGAGCGCCATAGCGCCCTGTCTTCAGCTTGACGCATCCAGCATCTGCCAGCAGTTTTTTGCAGATCGTCGTCCCACCTGACCGGAGGGCGTCCTACGTTTGCCAAATCGCGGTCTCCACTCAAGAACACGTTTAACCCAACGGTTGTCGGTTCTTCGCGAGATATGGCTTGTCTGTCTATAATCTTATTTATATACTTAGAGCCACTCAAAATAATACAAACAATAATAACAAAATACGTATCTCTAATCTAGAGGCTCTCTAATTTAGAGGTGGTAACAACATAAATTAATAATGCTGGACAATCCACACAGCATCACAAAAGCTCTGCATCTGCTTATCTTGGGGCTAGATACCTAATGATGTGTGGATTGTCCACCATTATTGATTTATTCTGCCGCTGCTTTAATCAGAGATACTTTGAGAGACTCTTAATTCTGATGAGGCTTAGCGCAGACTTTCTTCTTCCAAATACTGTCATTTTAAGTCCAGTGAGACTAAATCTAGACTCGAGAGGATAATGCTATGTGAATTTTCCAGTATTATTTAATTATAATTATTTTTAAATATTTTTCAGATTATTGAAGTATCATACCCACAGCTTAGTAAAACCGCTTAGCTATTATTTGGAACCGTTGCCGCTGCCGCCTGAGGATCTCGAGACTGCCGACACCAAACAGGTAAACTATGTGCTGCAAATATTGTGTGAATACTTTTAAGACAATACCACCCGTACCTGGAGCCTTATTGTCTTGAAATCGGTTAAATTCAAATAGAATACCGTGGTATACGCAGAACATCGAAGAGAGATGTAAAAAAAGAGTCAACCCTAGCATCGAAGGTCACCCGTAATTAGTTTGTTAGTAGGGCTTAATAAAGGTTATGATAGAACTGACATTCTTTTAAAAGATAAAGGTCCTTAAAATAAGGAGGATTATAAAAAAAGGTATGAGACATGTTCTTCCAGTTCTGGCGAAATAAAGCATTAAATGCTTAACAAATCATTGACATTATAAACAGTCTAATGAAGAATGAATAGTCTGAAGTATGTAAGATCCTCTTGGGAAAGCGTGATAATAATAAAAATAAAACATTTATAGCTTCTCACGAATACTAAACTACTCGGAACAAATTTGTGTATGATATGCAGAAATTTGTTCCGTTGGTCTGGGTGTTTTCTATGTATAATAAAAAATATCTATCTCTGTATACAGGGTTATAGGTATCTAATGATTAACCTCTTAAAGGCGACTTGGGTGAATCAAGACTAATAACTTTTGTTCTTCCAGTTCTGGCGAAATAAAGCATTAAATGCTTTATTTCGCCAGAACTGGAAGAACATGTCTCATACCTTTTTTTATAATCCTCCTTATTTTAAGGACCTTTATCTTTTAAAAGAATGTCAGTTCTATCATAACCTTAAATTAAGCCCTACTAACAAACTAATTACGGGTGACCTTCGATGCTAGGGTTGACTCTTTTTTTACACATTGTAGAAGCAAATTTTGCTTCTACAATGTGATTTGTCGAACCTTGATCAAACGAAATGTGCGGATACACGACACATATTTATCGATAAAAATCGGGATAAAAAAAATATATGTTATTTATCTAAAAACACAGTTTAAAAACACAGCACAGTTTTAATATTTTTTTAAATGAAGACTTCTTCATCTGGTTTTTTCTTCGTTTCTTTTTGAGTTAATGGTGTATTTTATTCAAAGTCTCGTTTGAAAGCTAGATAGTTTACCTAGCTAATAAAATAAATAAAAAATACAAATTCGGTATAGTCACAAAAAAATTTACCTACTTAGTATAATGATGATTCACTTTTTATTCAGGCGCTAACTAGAAGTACACTAGCGCCGCCGCTTATCATATTACAACGTTTAGCAAACGAATTTACAAAAATCAAACTTTCAGTTTGTTATATTTGTTATAGATATCATAAGCTTTTTTTTAATGCATCTGCGTCGTCATACGAAAACAGAGTTTGGTGGCCACCAAGAGTAACATCGAATTGTCTTAACTATTTTATGATCTGTTAAACCCATAATATGTTATTATTTTTTACGTTGATTAAAAGATTTATTTTTAATTATATGTTAATAGTTTGGGCAGTACATATAGAATCTGTATAATTGTTTTGCAGGAACCTGGAAGTCTAGACTCAAGTCCTACGGGCGCAGGCAAACGGGCGCGCCAAGCTGCGTGTAAGGGAATGAAGAAACCTAAACCAACTACTCCGGTAAGGAATAGAATTATCTTCTCTCTTTATTGTACTAAACAAAGAAAGAAAAATTTTATTAAACTTATTTAATCAAATAATAAGGAAATAATGAGGAAGGGTCCAAGTCCCGCCGAATTCGGAATTTTTTGCGATGTTATTTCATTTCATAAATAATAAGTTTATCTTTTTAAAAACTTGTAAAATATCATATCTTACCACAAGCTCTGCTTAGCTTGGAGCTAGATGATTTTTTTTATTTAATTATTTATTTTCAGGTTTCTTTTTTAGCCCTAAGTCGATGCTAGATCTAAACTAAGTACAGTACAATTAAATATATTTTTAAGTAAGCTATTATAACTTATTTAAGGTGTCTTAATACAGTTACCATATACACACATAAACTAATCTAAAATGCATATTATGTACAGCTTTATGAAAAACTTGATTGCCTTAACCAGACGAACGGCGTGGGCGTCAACGTAGGCGTAGGTATGACGCAGCAACAACCTCAGCAACCTCAGTTCTTGCAGCAACCGCAGCAGTGGTATCCACCGCCCGGACAGAATTACTACAACCCACCAGGTATATATTTTATATATTTTTCTATACAATGAATAGCCAATTTAAATTTTTACGCACCTCGGAATGGTAATTTTATATCTATAGGTAAAAGTAAAAAGTAAATAATTATTTATTTTGTCACCTAAAATACAAAAAAATTGTTAGTTTTGGAAATAAAATAAAAGGAGACATGACTAACATGTTAACCAATCAGCGTATGACAGAGAAAATCATGACTTAGGGCTGGTCTTCCGTGGTGACCGTGATGCTTGAGGTGGCTATGATACATCTTAAAACTAAATAAAAAATTGAACACAACGGAACAAATTTGTGCAGATCGTACACAAATTTGTTCCGAGGCGGGAATCGAACCCGCAAAAAGTATATAAACCTTCCTCTTGAATCACTTTATCTATTAAAAAAAACCGCATCAAAATCCTTTGCGTAGTTTTAAAGATTTAAGCATTC
Organism: Eupithecia centaureata; assembly: GCA_944547425.1. Classification (NCBI taxonomy): domain Eukaryota; kingdom Metazoa; phylum Arthropoda; class Insecta; order Lepidoptera; family Geometridae; genus Eupithecia; species Eupithecia centaureata. Next base: position 5,829,786 of record OX155679.1, read on the forward strand.
AAAGGGACATGAAGACATAGGGAGGGACAGAAAAAGCGACTTTATTTTATACTATGTAGTGATATAGAATAGAAGTGCTAGTTATAGGTAAGTACTTAGTTTATAATAGGATATCAGCGGAATGTGATGATGAAGGTTGAACGTATCTGTGTATCAGGTGTGAGTCCGCGAGGCGTGGCGCCGCCCCCCTCGAACACGCAGTCGAAGGCAGCGCTCAGCCAGATGCTGCGCCAGCGCGTGCCTCCCTTCGGCAACCAAATGTCGCAGATGCAACAGGTTTGTTATAATATTTATAAAAGAGAAAACTGGGTGACTAGTCAAGATATATCTACCAGATATCTATGTAAGTAGACAGTGTCTACTCGACACCTATGTAACTACACATCTATTTAACTAGAAATCTATTTAACTACAAGGGCTACGTAGCTTAAATTTTGCTTGGAGGTTCCGTTTCATACGTAGGCTAAGAACGGATTTTTGGAAATTCGTTATATAAGGTAGTTAAAATGGGGTCAATGTGGGTTTCATTTAAGTCCATCCGAATGAAATCGCGAGTGGGTCAGATCAGATAGTTATTTATATTCTGCATTGTGCATCCTTACTGATACACGTTTTATTGATATTACTAGCTGCGCCCGCAGCTTCTAATTTTGCTTAAAATTTTGAAAAGTAGACTATGTTTTATAGCAGGGCTTCTACCGCAAATTTCAGCCGCATCCATTCAGTAGTTTTTGCGTGAAAGAGTAACAACATCCATACAAACTCTCGAATTTATAATAAGTAAGGAATTATCCAAATTTAATGTTTACCTTGAATATTGTAGCAGCAAGGCGGCGGTTACCCGGGCGCGCCGCACCGAGGACCCTTCCCGCGGCAAGGCATGAGGCAGATGCAGCCCAACCAGATGGGAAACATGCAACAGTGAGTAAACCTACAGTCAGGCAAATTCAATAGGTCACATTTGACTTCTGTCAGTTTTATCTCCATAGTGAGGTGATCTGCATGAAACATAGATTAAAGTGCAGGAATTGATACGGACTTGAAACATATGTGAATTTTAAAAAATCATCATGTAAATCCCTGTCCCGTTATTATTTTTTCTTTCGTAAATTTGAGGAGCAAAATAAGACAGGTACATAATTTAACCAAAAAAATGCATTTATTCAATTGATCATCAATTATCAGTCTATATTAGTCCCCTAATGAGCGCCATAGCGCCTTGTCTTCAGCTTGACACATCCAGCATCTGCCAGCAGTCTTTCGCAGATTGTCATCCCACCTGGCCGGAGGGCGTCCTACATTATGTTTGTCAAGTCGCGGCTCAAGAACACGTTTACCTCAACGGTTGTGGATTCTTCGCGAGATGTGGCCGGCCCACTGCCACCTCCGCTTACTAATTCTTTGAGCTATGTCGATAACCAAGAATTGAATTACACCATGTTGGTACACAAGTTTGGTTCTCTGTCAGATGTATTCATTGCAAATCCTATCCTTTAGAGAAAGCACTTATAACCAGATATATTAATAGAAAAAAATCCAATTTGTCACCAAACGGCTCTGTTGGAAGACCAGCATTGGTTTTACGTAAATATACAACTAGCTCATGCTGAAACAGGGACCGTTTTGTGACTCAAGCTAACTGTTACATTTTAAGCTTTATTCTTTAGTTTTCTTTCTTGTGTGTTTGAGTTACAATTATAGCATTACTATTATATATAATATGTAATGTAAAATTTATATATAATATGTAGACATAATATGTAATATATTATAATATGTAACCATTTCTGGTTACATATTATAAGAACTAAACCTAATACAACAATTTTTGAAATAAGTACAGCCAAAATACCTACTGTATAAATACCTACAGCTTGTTTCACAGAATTTTGTTATATTATTTAATTATAAAATGACCTTTCAGACAAATAAACCCCATGGGCGGAATGGGCGGCATGGGACCAATGAGTCAAATGGGCGGCGTCCAAATGGGCAGTCAGATGGGAGCCGGACAGATGGGCGCGCAGCAGATGGCGGGGGGTCAGATGGCAGGGGGTCAGATGGGAAACATGGGGGGACAGATGTTCCAGAGTCAGTACGGTGGGATGCAACAGGGGTATGGATATGGACAGCAGATGATGCAGGGAGGACAACAACAGATGATCAACCAGGTATGTTTATACTATCTGTAATAATGCTGGACAATTCACACAGCATCATCTAGCCCCAAGCTAACCAGAGCTTGTGTTATGGGTACTAAATGACTGATATACTTAAAGGTCTCCACAAACAGAAGCCGGAGGCGGAGCAGAGGTGAAGGCGTGCGAGTTGTATCACTTGTATTGTATCCTATTGAATCATATGAAAGACTACACACACACCGGAGGCGGTGGCGGCGCGGTGCCATAAGAAAAACCGCCACGCCTTCGCCTCCGCTCCGCCTCCGGCTTCTGTGTGTGGAGACTTTAACATTTTTGTAAACCTTATGAAAAGTATTATATTTAATCCATAGATGGCGTCAATTAGCCGTAGCAAGCGAATTTTCGAAAATCGTTGAAATCAGTTTTCTTCCTTTTCAAAAATAATGTTACCTTCGAGTTTTTTTATTCTACTTTTTCAGCGTAGCATTATAAAATTCCACCTGTATATGCCTATAATACAAGCTCTGCTTAACTCTGGGGCTAGGTGATGCTGCAATTTGTAAATTTACTAGCATTATTATTTACCAGATCTGATCTTATCCAGAATATAAAGTTACACGTGACATCAAATTCCAGGGAATGGGCCAGAGCGTGAACCAAATGGGCCAACAAGTGAATCCAATGAGTCAAGGCGCCATCACCCAGAACGTCGGCCAAATGAGCCAGGGCGTTGGGCCATCTGGCCAGATGCCACAGGGCATGGGACAGATGAACCAGGGCATGGGCCAGATGGGACAGGGGATGGGGCAGATGGGACAGATGGGCCAAGGAAGCATGGCTGGGATGAGCAGTCAAGGAGGGTCTATGGGACCTCAGGGGGGGAGCTCTATGGGTGGGTTCCCGGGACAGCAGTCTTTCCAACAGGTATGTATATATGTTTTATATAGGTATGTTTATTTCACAAAATTAGGCTGGTTTATCAATATCAAACAATATTTTACTAAATCATCAAACAACATCAAATTCTTTAAAGCAATAATGAGATCATTGTCAATGTACTCGAAGTTGATAAAATAAGTATTATTATAAGGATAATTCGGAAACTACTCATCAGATCTTGGTCAAATTAAAATGGAATCATTAAAAGAAGCACTCGAACAAAAAAAAATATCAATATCGGATCACCTAGAAAAAAGTTTGAAGGAACATATACCAACTTCGAACTTTTTTCTGATATGAGAGATTATTCCGTACCGATCCGTCTGTAAAGATCAGTTTCTGTCACATTCTGATTTTTGTGCAGTTGTTTAAATACTACAATAAAACTTTAAAAACTAAAACATCCATATATAAATAGTCCATTAATTCCCTTCTCTTATGCGGTCCATTACACATTTCAATGTTTCATTACAGAATATGATGACTGGACGAGCGAGCCAAGAGGCATACCTACAAGCACAGCAGAGGCAGAATGCAAGGCCCGCGTACATGCAGGTAACCATTAGAGCAAACATTCAACAAACAAACTACTTCTTGTGCTCAAAAAGTATGTCATTTAGGTATTTATTTCTTTTATATTGAGGTAAACCGCAGCGTTAGGTACAATTTCCATTAAAATTCTTTAAATATAGTTAGCAATAAGGCAAAAAGGATTACACAAAATAATATTAAAACAAAGAGAGAAATACGTAAAACGTAAGCAAGAAATTTAAACCTAGATTATCTTACATAGGATTCACTACGCGAAATGCCCCTCTAGTTTTCACGTAGTAATCCTCCCCCCCCCCCCCCCCTGTCCTGGCATATACTACGGGTGGTGACTGAGGGTGAAAGGGTCAACACAAGGATAATCAAATATTGTCACTGCTTAGCTTAGGGCTAGCTGCTGTATGTATTGTGCAGCATTATTAATTGATTGTATCTTGTATTCCAGCAAGCACCGAACGTGACGATGGGCGCGATGGCCGGCCCCGCGCCGCCCTACCCGCAAGGCCCGCGCGGCATGCAGCCGCAAAGCCAGCAGTACCAGCAGATGACGCAGCAGCGCATGCGGCAACAGATGCTCGCCATGCAGCAGCAACAGCAACAGCAGCAACAAGGCCCGATGGTACAGCATTTGCAGCGGCAGCAGTACCCACCGTACTAGGCGACAATCTCGTGTTTTCTTCCTTTCTATTGCGTATATCAGGAGGGATACTTTGAAATAAAAACAGGCAAGTTGAAGATTTGCAAGAAGGGTTCTGTTACCATTATCTATAAAAACGGGAAAGAAATCATGTCTGTTTTAAAGAAGCCCTTGAACATTTATTTTAAGTATTTAAGTATCTGTTGTTACAGCAGTAACAGAAATACTATGAAAATGTCAACTGTCTATTTATCACGGTTTATGAGATTCCTGGTGATAGACGAAGAGCGGAGTAATAGGTTCCCGATTTACCCTTTGGGTACGGAACCCTACAAAAGGAACCAGCTTGGGTTAATATGCAACTTCTTTTCATGGGATTCGTCCTTCAAAGCCGCCACACACACAAGCCGTGCAAGTTGTATCCTATTTAATCATGAAAAACTACACATACACCGGAGGCGGTGGCGGTGCGGTACCAATAGTATAAAACCCGCACGCCTTTACCTCCGGCCTGGCCACTGCTTGTGTGTGTGGCGGCTTTTAAAGACATCCATATTTCGAAGTTGATCTGTATGCGATGCTATCGTGAAACGGATGCTGATATAAAAGTGTCCTGATTGACACATTATCAGAAAGTGAAATGCTTATCGATCGACGATATGGTAGACGAAATTTGTCGACCATTTTCGACGAATCGACCAAGCGTTAGCTTGACAAGAGATCTCATTGTAACTATCAGCAACTTACAATAATGTATGATGTATGATGATATATTTAGATTGTGCGTGAGTATATTTCCTACTAACCTGAACTTATAAGTTGGTGGCATTGTAATTGTATAGAGTTAGTGGACTGCCTTTACGCTACCTATATGTGACGAAAATATAGTTCAAAATTGGAGAAAATCATGTAATATGCCAAAATTGAACTTAGCATTTGTTTTAATTAGGATGTGAGAATGATAGTTACTGACATTATAATGATGTGACATTATATTATAACATAGACGAATTTTAGGCTATAATATGTAGATATGACTATTTTTATAAAATCAATGATATACATGTAATCATTTCTTAAATTAATTACGTTGTAAGTAGGTACTTAATTTAATTATTTCAAGGAATAAATTATTTAAATGTACAATAGCATTATTTATGTATGTTATCAAAGATTAATGTCATCACAAATCTATAATGTGAGTAGGTACTTAAATATTTCTTTCTTGTTGTTCTATATTTATAAATTAGGTTTTATCCTTGATATTGAAGGTATTTAATATACCTACCTATTGTGTATTGTATTTCAAAATCGGATGTAGATGTAATTATGTTTTGAAAAGATCTATTTTTGTATTATTTTCACAGGAAGATTGACTAGACGTTTTTGTTATTATAATATTAAATATTAAGCTACTTATTAAATTAATACAAGGACTGGTCTGAGAAACTGTTTTTATGTGATCACTGTTGTTAAAATCCCTCTCATAGGTACCCTTCTGTAATGGATCTTGAGACTCTGTTAAGAGAACACAATAAATAATTATCCCACGAAAAATAAACTCAAAGTTCGTTTAAATGAAAGAGCCTAAATAATGTAACAAACATCATCATATCTTGGTAAGTTTTCTGTCCATCGAAGTTCGTATTGTTTTTGACGAGCTAAGATAAAACTAAATATAAAAAAGGTAAGAAACAAAGATTAAGAATTGCTATGAAACTTGGCTCATCATCATCCGAAGCCGTGGTAGGATTTTTATGCCATGGTCCATGGGAATATTGGGAATTAATTTATGTGATAGACGTGCCTATCTAAAGGTTTGGTAGCCCTATTTCTCTTTGAGTAAACTTCCCCTGGATAGTGCCCAAGGAACATTTACCTATATCGAGCTTATGCCACAGCCATGTGTTTGGTATGTCAATGTCAAAAAATGGGGTTATGTTGTTTGTTTACATTTTTCAATGTTTTGTTTTCAATTTGATATTTTTTGATCTCATTTTTAAATTAAGTGAAACTATGCTTACTTATATTAGAAGACAAGTGCTACTGAAGCCTCTTCAAAACTTTTACAAATGTGAATGTTCTCAAAGAAACATACAAAATGTGGGCATCGATATCCCGAAAATTACAGTGACCGATGTTCGAAAAACACTACGACAAAAAGGATTTGCAGTGCAAGAGGGGTTCACTTCTATTTCTACAAAATGCTCTATGTGTTCTGGTGACCAGAAAAACCCCGATAGCAAAATATACGTGAACAAAACCACTGGTTCGTTAACATAACCTTCTAATATAAACAAATACGCATTTTCAATGTTTTTCAGGTTCCCTGTACTAAAATGTGTTTTTATTTCTTCATCAACGTTTCAGGTTACTTTTTATGCCCGAAATGCAATGTTCACGGAGATTGGAGCATATTGGAAAGGTTTGTCAAGAAAGCAAAAGTTGAGTCTTCAGTAAAAGAATTCATAGAAAACTGCACCAAAAGCTCAGAGCAATTTGATAAAGACTGGCAGACACTTATGAACGAAACTACCTCATTAGCTAAGCTAGATGAAAATGAAGCTGTAGATTTATTTAAACTTTTTGAATTTCCAGTAAGTTTATAAATTTTTTACAAGTTTCTGCCCACAGCTTCTATAAATAATAAGTAAACATTCAATCATGTTTTCAGTTCCACCATGAAGCAGCCAAAACATTAGCCGAAGTAAGAGTGTCCTCCAACCGCACAGTATTATATTTCCCGCTCAAAAACTCCCTAAACAAGGTAGTAGGTTACCGCAAACTACATGCAGGTGAAGAGGAAGAAGAACAAAGCCATGGTTTACATACAGCAGGCCTGTTCTATTGTAAGGTGCCTAAAGTGGGCAGAAGCGATCAGGCTGTGATTGTACCTAGTATACAGGATCTACTACAATTGGCTGCTGAGAAAGTACCTGGTAAGTTACTCACTTAACACATTCACCATTTTTAATAGGGCACAGCTGCTGTACAAACTCATTAGTCATCTAGTGCCCATAACACAAGCTCTGCTTAGCTTGGGGCTAGATGATGCTGTGTGGACTGTCCGGAATTATTTATTAGTTCAGCATGGGCACTCCAATATATGTATTTCATTAACCCTTAGGCAGTATCATATCATCAGATTCAATGTTTCTCTGTTTGTTCTCTTTCCTTGCCAAATGATCAATACAATTAAGAAAATTGAATGTTTCTAGGGACATTAGTTTGGCTCAGTAACTGCAGTCTCCCTCCTATAGTGCTGCCAACTTTGGAAGGGTATCAGAAGCTCTGTCTGTGGGGAGACTGGGACAATATGCGCTCTGTGGCTGATAAACTTGGAGAAGAGAGATGCAGATTTGTAAGGTAAACTCAATCTTTAAGTGAGGCATCATTTACTTTATTTCTTACAAGCGACCCGCCCCAGTTCCGCTAGGTTTTATTATACTTATAAACTTTATTATCACTTTATGTGTCTAATAAAATAAATTCTAGATATATCATACAGTCATTGACTGGTACAATTGGAGGCCTTACTATTTATGGGAGAATGGGTAATGTAGTTCCTTTTTGATTGTTGATTTACAGACCAACAGATGGCCTCGTAACAGCCACAGAGGCAGCCATCGCGGGGCTGTCCCTCAAGAGTTTGGTATCAGAGGCGAAGCCAGCCGCGCACCGCTCCATCACGACCTTCGCATCACTTCGGGAAGATGTCTACACTGAACTCACTAATATTGAAAAGGTAAGGATGTACCTTCCTTTATAAATTCGTGTTTAAGATGCCTTAAGACGTGTGTATTCGCCTATTTTAATTTTCATTCTGTGATTATGCTTATTTAGTGATATAATTGCAAAAATAAATAAATTTTACTGGTATTGAGCACTGACTTTGAGTTGTATAAAAGTAAGTTTAAATAAGTTATACATAGCCAATTCTGTGGCTAGATTATCATGTTACTCCCGTGTATATAACACTAGCGATCCGCCCCGGCTTCGCACTGGTGTTTTATACAAATAAAGCTTCTTGTTGAATCACTCTACGAATTAAAAAACCACTACAAAATCCGTTGCGTAGTTTTAAAGATAGGTAGTGAATGTGTTACAGATCTAAGCATACAAAGGGACATACAGACAGTGGGACGCTACTTTGATTTATACTATGTAGTATGTAGTGATTAATTTGAAATGTGTATACTATAAAAGTATAAATAAATTTTTAAAAAAATGTGCATGCTTTTGGTACTTAAATGCAGTAATCATGCATGCCCAATATTTTCCTGAGTAATAATTAAGTAATCTTAGTGAGTGTATTCCAGGTTCGCGGAGTGAAATGGCGTCGATTCCCCGCGCTAACCAAGCTGATAGGAGGGCACCGACGCGGCGAGCTCACGGTGCTCACGGGGCCCACTGGCTGCGGGAAGGGAAAGAAATCATGTCTGTTTTAAAGAAGCCCTTGAACATTTATTTTAAGTATTTAAGTATCTGTTGTTACAGCAGTAACAGAAATACTATGAAAATGTCAACTGTCTATTTATCACGGTTTATGAGATTCCTGGTGATAGACGAAGAGCGGAGTAATAGGTTCCCGATTTACCCTTTGGGTACGGAACCCTACAAAAGGAACCAGCTTGGGTTAATATGCAACTTCTTTTCATGGGATTCGTCCTTCAAAGCCGCCACACACACAAGCCGTGCAAGTTGTATCCTATTTAATCATGAAAAACTACACATACACCGGAGGCGGTGGCGGTGCGGTACCAATAGTATAAAACCCGCACGCCTTTACCTCCGGCCTGGCCACTGCTTGTGTGTGTGGCGGCTTTTAAAGACATCCATATTTCGAAGTTGATCTGTATGCGATGCTATCGTGAAACGGATGCTGATATAAAAGTGTCCTGATTGACACATTATCAGAAAGTGAAATGCTTATCGATCGACGATATGGTAGACGAAATTTGTCGACCATTTTCGACGAATCGACCAAGCGTTAGCTTGACAAGAGATCTCATTGTAACTATCAGCAACTTACAATAATGTATGATGTATGATGATATATTTAGATTGTGCGTGAGTATATTTCCTACTAACCTGAACTTATAAGTTGGTGGCATTGTAATTGTATAGAGTTAGTGGACTGCCTTTACGCTACCTATATGTGACGAAAATATAGTTCAAAATTGGAGAAAATCATGTAATATGCCAAAATTGAACTTAGCATTTGTTTTAATTAGGATGTGAGAATGATAGTTACTGACATTATAATGATGTGACATTATATTATAACATAGACGAATTTTAGGCTATAATATGTAGATATGACTATTTTTATAAAATCAATGATATACATGTAATCATTTCTTAAATTAATTACGTTGTAAGTAGGTACTTAATTTAATTATTTCAAGGAATAAATTATTTAAATGTACAATAGCATTATTTATGTATGTTATCAAAGATTAATGTCATCACAAATCTATAATGTGAGTAGGTACTTAAATATTTCTTTCTTGTTGTTCTATATTTATAAATTAGGTTTTATCCTTGATATTGAAGGTATTTAATATACCTACCTATTGTGTATTGTATTTCAAAATCGGATGTAGATGTAATTATGTTTTGAAAAGATCTATTTTTGTATTATTTTCACAGGAAGATTGACTAGACGTTTTTGTTATTATAATATTAAATATGAAGCTACTTATTAAATAAATACAAGGACTGGTCTGAGAAACTGTTTTTATGTGATCACTGTTGTTAAAATCCCTCTCATAGGTACCCTTCTGTAATGGATCTTGAGACTCTGTTAAGAGAACACAATAAATAATTATCCCACGAAAAATAAACTCAAAGTTCGATTAAATGAAAGAGCCTAAAGAATGTAACAAACATCATCATATCTTGGTAAGTTTTCTGTCCATCGAAGTTCGTATTGTTTTTGACGAGCTAAGATAAAACTAAATATAAAAAAGGTAAGAAACAAAGATTAAGAATTGCTATGAAACTTGGCTCATCATCATCCGAAGCCGTGGTAGGATTTTTATGCCATGGTCCATGGGAATATTGGGAATTAATTTATGTGATAGACGTGCCTATCTAAAGGTTTGGTAGCCCTATTTCTCTTTGAGTAAACTTCCCCTGGATAGTGCCCAAGGAACATTTACCTATATCGAGCTTATGCCACAGCCATGTGTTTGGTATGTCAATGTCAAAAAATGGGGTTATGTTGTTTGTTTACATTTTTCAATGTTTTGTTTTCAATTTGATATTTTTTGATCTCATTTTTAAATTAAGTGAAACTATGCTTACTTATATTAGAAGACAAGTGCTACTGAAGCCTCTTCAAAACTTTTACAAATGTGAATGTTCTCAAAGAAACATACAAAATGTGGGCATCGATATCCCGAAAATTACAGTGACCGATGTTCGAAAAACACTACGACAAAAAGGATTTGCAGTGCAAGAGGGGTTCACTTCTATTTCTACAAAATGCTCTATGTGTTCTGGTGACCAGAAAAACCCCGATAGCAAAATATACGTGAACAAAACCACTGGTTCGTTAACATAACCTTCTAATATAAACAAATACGCATTTTCAATGTTTTTCAGGTTCCCTGTACTAAAATGTGTTTTTATTTCTTCATCAACGTTTCAGGTTACTTTTTATGCCCGAAATGCAATGTTCACGGAGATTGGAGCATATTGGAAAGGTTTGTCAAGAAAGCAAAAGTTGAGTCTTCAGTAAAAGAATTCATAGAAAACTGCACCAAAAGCTCAGAGCAATTTGATAAAGACTGGCAGACACTTATGAACGAAACTACCTCATTAGCTAAGCTAGATGAAAATGAAGCTGTAGATTTATTTAAACTTTTTGAATTTCCAGTAAGTTTATAAATTTTTTACAAGTTTCTGCCCACAGCTTCTATAAATAATAAGTAAACATTCAATCATGTTTTCAGTTCCACCATGAAGCAGCCAAAACATTAGCCGAAGTAAGAGTGTCCTCCAACCGCACAGTATTATATTTCCCGCTCAAAAACTCCCTAAACAAGGTAGTAGGTTACCGCAAACTACATGCAGGTGAAGAGGAAGAAGAACAAAGCCATGGTTTACATACAGCAGGCCTGTTCTATTGTAAGGTGCCTAAAGTGGGCAGAAGCGATCAGGCTGTGATTGTACCTAGTATACAGGATCTACTACAATTGGCTGCTGAGAAAGTACCTGGTAAGTTACTCACTTAACACATTCACCATTTTTAATAGGGCACAGCTGCTGTACAAACTCATTAGTCATCTAGTGCCCATAACACAAGCTCTGCTTAGCTTGGGGCTAGATGATGCTGTGTGGACTGTCCGGAATTATTTATTAGTTCAGCATGGGCACTCCAATATATGTATTTCATTAACCCTTAGGCAGTATCATATCATCAGATTCAATGTTTCTCTGTTTGTTCTCTTTCCTTGCCAAATGATCAATACAATTAAGAAAATTGAATGTTTCTAGGGACATTAGTTTGGCTCAGTAACTGCAGTCTCCCTCCTATAGTGCTGCCAACTTTGGAAGGGTATCAGAAGCTCTGTCTGTGGGGAGACTGGGACAATATGCGCTCTGTGGCTGATAAACTTGGAGAAGAGAGATGCAGATTTGTAAGGTAAACTCAATCTTTAAGTGAGGCATCATTTACTTTATTTCTTACAAGCGACCCGCCCCAGTTCCGCTATGTTTTATTATACTTATAAACTTTATTATCACTTTATGTGTCTAATAAAATAAATTCTAGATATATCATACAGTCATTGACTGGTACAATTGGAGGCCTTACTATTTATGGGAGAATGGGTAATGTAGTTCCTTTTTGATTGTTGATTTACAGACCAACAGATGGCCTCGTAACAGCCACAGAGGCAGCCATCGCGGGGCTGTCCCTCAAGAGTTTGGTATCAGAGGCGAAGCCAGCCGCGCACCGCTCCATCACGACCTTCGCATCACTTCGGGAAGATGTCTACACTGAACTCACTAATATTGAAAAGGTAAGGATGTACCTTCCTTTATAAATTCGTGTTTAAGATGCCTTAAGACGTGTGTATTCGCCTATTTTAATTTTCATTCTGTGATTATGCTTATTTAGTGATATAATTGCAAAAATAAATAAATTTTACTGGTATTGAGCACTGACTTTGAGTTGTATAAAAGTAAGTTTAAATAAGTTATACATAGCCAATTCTGTGGCTAGATTATCATGTTACTCCCGTGTATATAACACTAGCGATCCGCCCCGGCTTCGCACTGGTGTTTTATACAAATAAAGCTTCTTGTTGAATCACTCTACGAATTAAAAAACCACTACAAAATCCGTTGCGTAGTTTTAAAGATAGGTAGTGAATGTGTTACAGATCTAAGCATACAAAGGGACATACAGACAGTGGGACGCTACTTTGATTTATACTATGTAGTATGTAGTGATTAATTTGAAATGTGTATACTATAAAAGTATAAATAAATTTTTAAAAAAATGTGCATGCTTTTGGTACTTAAATGCAGTAATCATGCATGCCCAATATTTTCCTGAGTAATAATTAAGTAATCTTAGTGAGTGTATTCCAGGTTCGCGGAGTGAAATGGCGTCGATTCCCCGCGCTAACCAAGCTGATAGGAGGGCACCGACGCGGCGAGCTCACGGTGCTCACGGGGCCCACTGGCTGCGGGAAGACCACCTTCTGTGCTGAGATGTCGCTGGATTTGGCACAGCAAGGGGTTCGTTAGTTATGTCCCACTGTAATGTTGGCCTACTCTATCCTGATTCCTCGAGATATCACGGAATGGACGCAGCGCGCAAACTCTATTGCTATTGAAAAAGACTTGATAATCAAAGATATCACTCGTCTAATGAAGCATGTATGTAACCAAATTATGTTAGTTAAGCTACCTCAGATAATAGCTGATAAATGTAATAATGGGCTGAGTGAGTAGCATTTAGCATACTACTAAGTGTCGCGACACATCTGCGAAACGTACGGCGCCGATCGTTCGGTTCAATATGTTCGCAGTGTTTTTCAAGTTCCCTATGACGTATAAGCCCAAATGACGTTCAGTGTAGCGCCGAATCTACTATCGAGCGTTAATTAGAACGAAAATGCCTTCAATATATTTAGCATAGCAAGCGACACATCACGCGACACGTTACGCGACAGACAGTTCGGTAGTCGCTTCGTTGAACGTTCGGCGTATGCTACTCGGGTGTGGGCCAGCAAACGAAGACCGGCAACGCACGCCCTGTATAAAACTCCGCATTTTGAGCGTTTGGTTTGTTATACCGACGGAATATTACGACCGAAACTTCAGCCGCTGAACTTTCTGCGCTGTACCTTCGGCTGATGTGTCGGTGGACTTAGATTCTTCTTGATCATGCCATTCCAGACAGTCTTTTGTTCGTGAGCATCATCATTCTGTGTCAACTGTAGTAGGTACAAGATAAGGTTTTGAATAAAAAAATATCTATAACTCTAGCCCGGATTAATTCACTGTGGCCTCCTAGCTGTAATTTCCTAAGGATGGCAATAAATTGCAGGTGAAAACGCTATGGGGCAGCTTTGAGATCCGCAACTCGCGCCTCGCCCGCACGATGCTGCAGCAATTCGCAGGCGTGCCTCTGGAGCAGAACCTTCAGGACTTCAACAAGTTTGCAGACGACTTCCAGAAGCTTCCTATTTACTACCTCGCCTTTCATGGGCAGCAGCCTATCAAGGTTGTTATGGATGTAAGTGACGTCACCTACTGATTCTAGATATCTAGGTATTTACTAGCGACCCGCCCCGGCTTCGCGCGGTTTTATTCTAAGTATATAAACCTTCCTCTTGAATAACTTTATCTATTAAAAAAAACCGCATCAAAATCCGTTGCATAGTTTTAAAGATTTAAGCATTCAAAGGGACATAAAGACATAGAAAAAGCGACTTTGTTTTATACTATGTAGTGAAGTATTCTTCATTCTATAAAAGCATTTTTTTTGCACGCAAAAACTACTGTCAGATTTTCGGCTGCAATTCAACTAGCCCTAGAATAAAACATAGGCTTCTTTTAATACCAGGATAGAAATAGCCTTGAAACTTTTCATAGAAACAACGCGTACGAAACCGCTGGCAGACAGTAGTTGAGAAATTATCACAAACTAATATAAGTATAAATACCTTTTATAACTGAGAGAATAGTGGATACTAAATGGCTGCCGATGATGTTTTGAGTAAGCTAAATCTAATAGGCTAATAATCAACACCGATTAGAGTCAAAAGAATACAATATTTTAGTGGATTGTTCCCAAAGAGACCATCCGGTTCATGTTATCCATTATATCGAGGGCTTGTCTATCCTTTATCCCCAGGTGGTAGAACACGCTCGCTACATGCACGACATATCTCACGTTGTGATAGACAACGTCCAGTTTATGTTGGGCGTGTCTATTCATTTAGTCTATCCTTTGTTCCCAGGTAGTAGAACACGCTCGCTACATGCACGACATATCTCACGTTGTGATAGACAACGTCCAGTTTATGTTGGGCGTGTCTATTCATTTAGTCTATCCTTTGTCCCCAGGTAGTAGAACACGCTCGCTACATGCACGACATATCTCACGTTGTGATAGACAACGTCCAGTTTATGTTGGGCGTGTCTATTCATTTAGTCTATCCTTTGTCCCCAGGTAGTAGAACACGCTCGCTACATGCACGACATATCTCACGTTGTGATAGACAACGTCCAGTTTATGTTGGGCGTGGCCGAGGAGCGAGACGACAGGTTCCACAAGCAGGACGCCGTCATCGCCGCCTTCCGGACCTTCGCGACCGCCCGCCACACGCACGTCACCCTCGTCATGCACCCTAGGAAGGTAAGGAAAGACTTTTACGAAAAATCTTATCTCTACCTTCCCGAAAGTAATTTTCATCACTATCATTAGCCTATATTAGTCCACTGCTGGACATAGGCCTACCCCTTATGAGCGCCATAGCGCTCTGTCTTCAGCTTGCCGCATCCAGCATCTGCCAGCAGTCTTTCACAGATCGATAATAAGTTAAATAAACTATTGGAGGAACAAGATTAATATACTTACTATTGACGAATTTTTAAATGACAAACTTTATTCAATCAAGTAATTAAAAATTACAATAGATTTTTTTTATTTTGACATGTTTGTGTACATTATCATCAAAAAGCTATTTGTAATGAATGAATGAATGAAAACTCTTTATTATATTTAAACCTACCACACATTTAGAGAAAATAATATATAATGTAATTATATTTATCTGATGGTGGATTCATTAATTATTAATTGCATGTTAAATAAGGGCACTAGAAAATATAAATAGACACCTATAATAAAATTTAAATATAATATTTTAGAGCTGACTGTGCATCTCAAATAATAATAACGAAATAACTTCTAACTAAAATAATAGTACCTAGTAGATCAAAATAACAGGCTGTCACGCTCATATCATATTAGGTTAAAGATGATCTAAGTGGCTATCGTTTTCTATCGATCTGCATGAACTAGTATCATGCCAATTTGTAAATGTTCTATTTCTGTAGTCTGAATTAAACTATTTTTTCCAGGAACGAGATTCCGAAGATCTCTCGACCAGTTCAATATTCGGCAGTGCGAAAGCTTCGCAGGAGGCAGACAATGTTCTTATTGTTCAGGTTTGTAACCATTGTTTACTAGGTTCTTTATTATCTACAAGTGATAACGAAATGGTTATTCACAAAAAACTATGAAGAGACGGAAGCGCTGATGAGAGTTTTATCCTAATTATTTTGGGTTCCTTGTTGCCCAGACTCTTAAGAGACTGGTGTCCTCAGGGGACCCAAGACATCACTCACACTCATCTTTCGTCCAATATTATCTAATCTGATTTTTATTATTATTATTATTATTTTTAAATCTATAAATTCTCCCACACGCACACTCACACACCACTACACACTTTATTAAGAAATGTACTGTATTTAAAATTGCTTTTACTTTTTAGAATATACATAAGTGAAAAACATAAACTTAATTACATATATCTAGTTTATTATACTAGGTAGACACTATGTTAACCCAAGATATATTCACTCATTATCGATACAACAAAATCGCACTATTAGTTAATACCTTATAGTATAGACTAGAATTATTCTAATTAAGTAGTTATAAGCTAGTTTAGAAGTAGATTAATATTTTATCTTTTTCCTTTTTAAGATTCTGTTCATTATATCAAATAATTTATATGTAATGTCTGATATAGAAGAGCGAGACCTTCTAACACAAGTATTTTTACTTAAATGAAGGTCTCCACTACGGCTATATTCATTATTTTATACTGGTACAGAAATAAATTTTATTTTATTTATTTTATCTACTAACGACCCGCCCCGGCTCCGCACGGTTTTATTATACGTACAAACCTTCCTCTTGAATCACTCTATCTATAAAAAAAAACGCATCAAAATCCGTTGCGTATTTTTCAAGATTTAAGCATACAAAGGGACATAGGGATATAGGGACATAGGGACCGAGAAAGCGACTTTGTTTTATGCTACATAGTGGTTGTATTAAGTATATCAGTCATCTAGTTCACAAACTCTGGATAGCTTGGGGCTAGATGCTGCAATGCTGTGTGGATTGTCCAGCATTATTGATTTATCGAAGAACAAACATGAAATTTTGTGACGATTATACACAACTTGTGTCGCGTGGATTCACACAGCACACGCACATTTATAGTCCCTTAAATTATTAAGTAAGAAAAGCAGATCCATAACAATAGGTAAGTAATGCTATGGGAACAATAGCATAAAAAATCAATGGGTCGACCACAAAGTATCCCTGAAATAACACATCACGTAGGCATACTTTTCATCCCCTAAATCAGTTCCCATGGGATAGAAATATCCTTGAGACATTTCCATAGAAACAAAGCGTGCGAAGCCGCGGACAGATGCTAGTACAACATACAACTATAGGTAGGTAGGTAGTCTCCGTACTGCGTATCAAATCTGATAAGTTCTTTTTATTTGCGCAATACTTATACTATAGATAGATGTTCTGCATACATATTTATAGATTTCTTTTTTAAAAAAATCTATTATCACAGAAATAAGTATCTAATTTATGTAGGTTAGGTGTTCGTGATGCACATTTGTAGGTACCTACTATCTAATCTATTACCAAATGCGAATACTGCGATTGATGACCTCTTTAAATATCTAAATAGGTACCTACATTACGATAATGAGCACGAGAACACTATAATAATTATCGTCTTGTTTAGAGTGGAAAATATATTATCTTTTCTAGCAAATGTTTACACAGTCACTCTTGAGTCCAGAGTCCAAAGAAAAGGATACAAGGACACTTTCGAAAGCCTGATGTTTTCGAATCGAGAATGATTAACTGCCTATTTTATATTTATAATTAGATTAACTTGGTATTTCTGCGCCACGATAATATTAAACAAATAAAGTTTTATTTAAATATAGTCGTAGTTATAAATAACGTTGTTTCTTAAATTATAAAAGTCTCCAAACACTGAAGCCGGAGGCGGAGCAGAGGCGAAGGCGTGCGAGTTGTATTCTATTGAATCATATGAAAGCCTACACATACACCGCAGGTGGTGGCGGCGCGGTGTCATAGGAAAAATCGGCACGCCTTCTCCTCCGGCTTCAGTATGTGGAGACTTTAAATATAAGAAACAAAATAGTTGGATAACATGTGTTTTAATAGAACTCTTTAATTTCAGGACAAACGGCTCACAGCAGTACGAGGCAAGAAATATCTGCAAGTTGCCAAAAATAGGTACAGTGGTGATCTCGGTATAGTGCCCCTCGACTTTGATAAAGATTCACTCAGCTATCAACCGAAAAAGAAAAGTAAAAAGCAGGATGAACCTGAAAAGCTAGTCAACCCTTTAGATGAATATTCTATAGATGAAACTTATTCCGAAGACTTTCATAAAAATTCCACCAAGAAACATGAGCGCATCAGCAAAAAAGTTGATTCCAAAAGTTATTTAAGTGATATCTTGGATTTGGATTCAAATAGGTAATAAGCTAAGCTGTTTGATTATTCTTGAAAAGAAATGCAATGTTATGTAAATACTTACAAATGTAAGAGTAAATTTTATGAAGTAAATTATTTACAATTAAATATAATACTGGGTTTTATTATCAAAACACAAATTATAACTGAATCATTTTAATACTTAGCTGTTACTGTGATATATAAGTTAAATGAAAGATAGTTTTAGTTAGGTACATTTTTAACCTATACAAAGATTATGCTGCATTTATTTTACAAAAATATATTGCATATTTACGCAAATTATAATTTACGATATTCTAATATAAAAATAAACATTTGCATCACATTAATTTACTGACAGGGCAGTTTTTGTCTAAAGATTACTAATAATATCAGTTTTGTGCATAAATACTAAATTCAAATTATTTTTGACAAATAGGTAAGGAAGAATATTTTTTGGTTTACAGCATAATAAATGACCTTTCTTCATTAAGTACCCTTTTTAAGATTACTCTACACTTCTTAAAGTGTGATTAAAAAAGCACATGGGCCAATGCCAATAGTGGTATTAGCTGTGGTTGCGATAAGGCATCGTTTGTTATTTCGTTGTGAACACGAAACACGAGTCCAGTTTCGTGGCGAGTCAGAAATGGTAATATGTGCCATTGCCATTCACACTAAGATATGTTACAAAATTCGGTATCCGTTTCAATGTATGGACCTTGTAACTACCTATTTATACACTTCATATTATGCATAGGACCAACATTTATATAAATAGCATTAAGTATTATATGTATAAGATTATTACGTTTATCAGTTGTCTAGTACCATTGAAGAAATACATGCACTCAATGTCTAGTACCCAAAATATGAGCCCTGCTTTGCTTGGGGCTAGATGATGCTGTGTGAATTGTCCAGCAAGATTACTTTTATAAATTACAGTATATAATATAATATTACTTCATTTTTACTAAAAAATCTAAGATCAATAATAACATGCCTTTTTGTACCAATTTCTATAAACTCACTTTTAAATAGCTCTGTGAACTTTACTACAGGACCGAATGAGGATTAATAGAGCTATTTAAACTTTTGAATAAATCACTTCTACACTTACTTCAATGATCAAATTTAACACGTTAAGTGCGAAAAAAAGGCTACTGCAGCGCCTCTTCCCTGGGACTGTACCGGTGCTGCAGAGCAGATCGAGCGAGCTCCGTAGCCCGGAGGGTAGCTGCAGACAAGTCGTGTAAATTAGCATGAACAGCATCTGCAAACGATGACTCACTAGTACGATTCTGTATCCTCTTGCATTTAGGGCAGGGTATGCTTGAGTTGAGGCATTTGGCGTGAAACACGCTCGAACAGTCGTCACAGCGGTAGGTACTACTTGTCTCAAATGGATACAGAATTTTAGGATCTCTACAAACTTCGCAAATAAAACCCTTCTGACTGCAGGGCCAACATTCCATTACATGGGCTTTTGCAAAGCTTACTATCTTCTCCAACTGGAGTAACAATGACCCGCTTGGTATTTGAGCCAAGTCTGATATGGTATATGTATGCACATGATCATACAAATACTCTCTTGGCCAGACGCGCTTTTGCAGCTCCTCAATTACAGGCTCGCGGCATGAGAAAATGTAGGCCCTGAGATAATTTAGTTGGATTCTCAATTCTTGTAATTGTGCCATATCTGAGACACCACAATAAATCTTTGGATTTAATTTTTTCATATCCATCCATGGATGATGTTGAAATTCTAAGAGAAACAGTGCAGACCTTTTTGACACCGGATATCTTTTGAAATCCCAATTGTGGATGACCCTTGCAGGGATAATAAAGACATTGGGGTACATACAGTTAGAGCAGTAGTATTCTCCAGTGTATCCACACACTTTAGCTTTGGATATAGTGCTGCCCAGTAGGTCCTGGCATCCTTTACACTGATAATTCTGACTGTCAAGTCCTTGCTCCCGAGAGAGTGTACCCAACTGATGTATCATTTTCTGCAGCTCTTGGACTGTGAAGGATCCTGTAGTTGAGTTTGGCACAACTTCGAAATCAAGATCTTGTAGTGTCGGGTCTTCTGGTGATGCAGTTTCGACTTTATCAACTATAACAGTATCAGACTCAGTAAGTTTCAGCTCTTTGTGAATATCTTTCATGATATCTCTCAAATTGGGAGTATTTGACAAAGTTTCAGCATAGTTAGCAGAGTTGTCAACCAATGAGGAGAGGCTCTTTATTTCTGGTGTTTTAATCATACTGCTGCCATGTGAAGAGTTGGAATGCATAGAGGCATTCATATCATCGTTGTCATTTGACCAACCTTTGCCAGACAAACCGTTCCCGCTGACTACAATATCTGCACCTAAAGAGTCCTCGGAAGCTAATGAGGAAGGTGAAAGTGAAACCAACTCTTTCTGGTCTTGGCTAGTAGATGGTTTATCAATTTTCTGAGAAAGGGACTGACTGTTTTCTAAAGGTGTTTCTACTAAGTCTTTATTTTCATCATATTTATTTTCAAAACTATCCTCTAAGCCTGTTTTCTGTTGTGTTATTTCTTTAGCATTCTTTGCAAGGATGAAATTCAACGCTTCATCTTCATTAAGGGCTAGTCCAAGACCAGTGATGTTGGATGTAGCAGGCTTAGGTTTCACATCATCATTAGTTAATGTACTTGCTACATCTAAAGCGGTGCTGATGGGAGCAGTCCTTATCTTCGGAACCCAGAGACCAGCAAGCATTAATACATGTTCTGGCCAGTTATTGAGTAAACTTGAATTAATAGGCAGATTGAACTGTATACATGTTTCTATGCCTTCCACAAGTTTCTGTGCAACCTCTAGTATGTCTGAATCACACACAAAAGCAGCACGACTGTAGAAAGGTTTTATGGCTGATATATTTCTTAGAAGAGTAGACATGTAGGAAGACAGTAAACACTCATTCAGGGCAATCCTTAGCCAGGCCCTGCACTGACCAATTTCTGTATTGATCTGAGGCAAAGACGATATTTGATCTATGTTCTGCCTGTGTGACAACACAAGCACAAGAGGCCAAAAGTTTGGTTGTGGTTGATTGTCAGAATCACCAGCGATTGCGTTCTTAGCTTTACGCAAAAAAGTATCCTTGAGGCCATGAAGAAAAACAGCCTCTAGAGCCATGCACAAAGTATTTGTAGAATCGGTTGATCCAAGAACGCTGTGGAAATTCTCTTCGAACTGATTATTGTACTGAATGTCTTTTACGCACTCAGATAGATTTTTTATCAAAGATTCCTTGAGAATTGTATCACGACTTCGGATATTGAAGCCAGAGGCTACATTCTTGAAAAAAGACATTGTAGTCGCAGAATATGCTTCGTTTTTATTTTATCTTTAACTTGAGCCTAACAATTTTATCCAACAGCGAAATAACAACAAGAAAAGTACAAACAATTACTGCTGAAGTATCTGGTAGCCAGCAGAGATTGTAAACACAAAATGACACACACAAAACATAGACATATGACTGACAGCAGTGTTTCCAACTGTGCCATCATCTCAGTAGCTCATAGAATATATTTCTTTCGCAGAAAGTAGCCAGATCACCATATTTTGTAATAAAAGTAACCAAACTTCAAAATTTAACTACCTAATATTAAACACAGAATTATAATCCCCTAAGTCCATGGTTACAAATTATTTATTAAATAATTAATGCTGGGATGCAATTACATACCCAAAGAGACGAAATGAGTTGTCAGGTTGTCACTAATCCAGGTGCCTATTTCATTCATCCGGGTTGTAATCGAGACTGAAATCAAAACTTGAAAGAGAAACACATGCATAAATGTGTGTGCATGCAAAAGTTGTTTATAATTCACGACTCGAAAATGTTTAATGTAAAAAAGGCGATCGATTGATGCGGCTGGGTCATTTATTTCCGCCACTACTTTTAGTAGAAATGAGCTCCCACTGAAATTAATGGTAAACTTCTGCAGGAAGTATTTACTTATTTTTTTTACTACAAGAGAAGTTGTGAAAATGATATTAGCTTGTCCGTAAATACCTTGTAGTTTTTACGATTCTTCTTTATTAAGGCTTAATATAGGTTATTTACCTAAAAAAGGCGACGTAGGCTACTTGTAAAAATTTTATACATTATGCGATTTAGGTTACTCGGTAGGCAAAATTAGGCGAATTGAGTTAGCTGATATCTGGCAACCCTAATCTGTGGTGTAGTTTATGATGAGTGTAGTGTAGGCCGGTTTTGTTTTTCGATTTTTACCTTGTACTACTTCTCATTTTCGTTATCCAAACATATTGTTTGTTTTTAAAAAGTAGAGTAGCTAGCTGGTGTAGCTCTTTAACTGATGAATATGTACGTGATGTACACGTAGGTACACGTATAGAAGCAACTTCATGTAAACAAAGAAACATCCAGAGAAGTGCATTATTATTTTTAGTCAAGCAGTTCAGTTCAGCATTACCTTTATAAGGCATGTTCTGTCACCCAATATTGCTTGTTTTTGTAATACTTATCTCAAATCTAACAACCAACGCAGATAATGTCCCCAGATTGGAACGGAGTGGACAAGGTAGGTACCTATTTCACCTATTATAGGCCATGATTTAAACTTGAGAGGTCAATAATTCACATCAACATTCTGGCTACTTTCAGAAATAATACTTTGTCGCAAATGTGGAGCAGACATCGCTGATACTAATTACCTGTTCAGTAAGCTAAGTCCAGGAGCAACAAAAAAAGACAATAGAAAGATATTTGGTAAACAAAATCTCACAGTACAAACACTTGTCAACCCGTATGGACTTCAATTTGAAATTGTTACTTTTGAAAAGGCTAGATGTGAAAATATTGGACATGTAAGTTAGATATTGAGTAGTATTTACCATTCTTTGTTTAAAAATGATTAAGTAAATGTGGTTCTGCAGGATCAAGGTGCAGACTCTTGGTTTCCAGGATACACATGGCGTTTATGTGTGTGCCAACATTGTGGTCAGCACCTCGGGTGGACATTTAAAAGATCAGAGTATTTACAAGACCAAATAGAGTCATTCAATGGATTGATACTCAGTAATATTCTTGGAGAAAATTGTAAGTAGCATTTGTGGAAAAGGTTTTAACATCATAATTCTTTTTTGTTATAAAAATAATTCTTTGTTTCAGTTACCGATTCACTGATAATGATGCCAAAGATGTACAAAATGTAACGAGCTGAGGTTTCACTGGGAAAAGAAATAAAATTTTGACTCATCAAGTTATCAATATGGGACTTTGTAAAAGACTGTAAATATTTATAAATATAAAAGGCATTACATAAGCAAAACATTATTTTATTCTGTCACAATTTACATGTTATGTACTTACTAACTTTAAAAAAAGAAAATCAGCCTTATGCCTAAAAAGTTAAAAGTCTAGATTTAGGCTCATTGCAGCCTAAGTTACAGTGTATGTAGCAAAAAATAATCTAAATTAAACTTTTACTTAA
The DNA here is from genome assembly GCA_944547425.1 of Eupithecia centaureata. Taxonomy (NCBI): domain Eukaryota; kingdom Metazoa; phylum Arthropoda; class Insecta; order Lepidoptera; family Geometridae; genus Eupithecia; species Eupithecia centaureata. The sequence continues at coordinate 5,853,614 of OX155679.1, forward strand.
AAAAGGTACATTGTTGGGAGTCATGAGTAAATTTGCCCTTACATATTCATAGTTATTACACCAAATGCCATATAATACACCAAGTAGGTATTTTGTAAATATTACAGGTTGTCAAGTTGTTGATATATGCAGCCATTGAAATGTGAAAAAGGAACAGGCAGACTTATTTTTATATATTCATAATATTACAGTACATTAATTATGGTCCATCCAAACTTACAATAGTAGATAATGATGTTCTCTGAGGGACCAGTTTCAATGGAGACTAGCCTACTGTATTAGGTAACATAATTTAGATAGCTTCACAGAATACCAATACAACTTACACAAACTTTATTTCAATAACATGGGAAAACAGAATTATTGTTATTTTGTTGTTAATTATTGACTAACTCCTTAAAAATTGCACTAAGGAGAAGCACTAAACACCTTGTAAGAATGTGAACAGCAATTAAATGTACACTCCTCAATAATATTGTTAGTTGGGATTAATCTTATGACTATTTTATTTCTAAACAAAATTCTTTAGTTATACTAAGAGCTAATATTTCATAAGTCAGCACAGCATTGGTTTAAAGTGGAGAGTTGATCCAAAACAAGAGCAACTTACCTGACTTTGAAAAATTAGACCTTAGCACTATATAATCACAATAATTGGAAAAAAATACATAATAGAAGTCATCTCGTCATATCCCAAACCTCTGATGTAGAGTTTGACTTGTAGAAGCTGGTGTTGGTGTAAAGTCTGTGTCTATGGATGTTTCATGTGCAGAGGGATCCTTTTTATTCTTACGTTGCAAAACTGCAATTTCTTTCTGTAATTTGGTATCAAGATACTGTTTACTGACAAACTTGCGAGCAACACCACGGCCTCTTCCCCTACCCCTTGATCTGCCAGATCTAGCACTGGAGTTTGAATTATTTGATCGGTTTGACCTATTGGACCTGTATGACCCCATAGACTTGACACTACCAGGACGTCTTTTGGGAGTATAACCTCCAAATTGATTATTCAGCTGTGCCAGGCTTCTCTTGTTCAAATAATTATTACTTCCCATGCTATTGCGTCGCTTTTTAACATAATCATTTTCAACACTGACTGTAAGTTGTGATATATCATTGAATGAATTATTTCGAGAGCGTGAACGCCTGAATGTCTGGGATTTGATAATGTTGTTTTGGTACAGCAGGTTTTGCCTTTGTTGCTTTAGGATTTGATCAGATCTCAAACCCACTGCACTATATCTATTGCCTGTAGTTAGGCCACGTCCACGTTTTGATATTCCCCTTTTGGGTATAGCCAGAGGCTGGTTGAGAGCACCACGGCGAGTTACAACGCCTAGTCTGCTATGAATGCTTTGAGATTTTTGCTGCCATCCAACACGGTTCAAGGAGTTTCCACGTCTCAGTCTATATTGCCCACCTGAAAATGCAATAAAAATAAACATACAACATAAATACTATATAAATTTGTAGAGTACCTATTTACAATGTTCTTTGTATTTACCTCTATTCCCTCTGCTGACAATGGATCTCTGAGGTTGTTGATTTTCCAAACCAACTCTGCCTTTGGGTGTCAGAGCGCGCAGTCTGGAGCGCGATCTTGACGCGCGAGAGGTGGATCTACGCTGGCGAGAACGGGAGCGCGTCCTCGATTGGGAACGTGCCCTGGATTGAGACCTGGCTCGCGATTGTGAGCGTTTCCCACGGCCGCCGCCAATGAACTGCGAGCGCGTTTCGACGGGCGTCCCAGGCCGAGAGAGCGGCCGCCCACGGCCGCGACCTCCGCCGCGACCACCACCGCGCCCGCCACCGCGTCCACCACCGCGTCCTCCACCGCGTCCTGGGCCACCACGTCCTGGACCACCGCGCCCACGAGACCTACTTACTCGGTTTCTTCTAATAATATCATCTAAAAATTACAAAAGACATTTTGTGAAATTTACCAAGAAAAGACTGCACGTCAACATCATACGTTCAACTGATCCTATTTTTCTATTGTCGTGGAACGTCATAGATATGTTTGTTCTGTAAATATAGTAAAACTAGATCATATTCAGAACAAATATTGGCTTGTTGAATACGTATGTATGCGTTGGGTTTAAAAATAATGTTTGGTCATGGCAAAGGCATACGAAATAAAACTTACCCAAAGCCATATCCACGGCATCAGCCATCTTTACGTATTTTTATCAACTAATTAAACTATTAGTTATTTTCTTGAAATTCGAACAGATGAGGTAAGGTTATTTTTATTGGAAAATCTATCACCTTGCAGGTTATTTTTGTATTCAATTTCTATAAACTGACAGTTGTATCCAGTGTTGCCAACAAATTTTTACAAATTCTAGCGTGTTAACCCACCAGAAAACCACATTATCAAGATATGTAAAATACATAAGTTTTTGTTTGTTGTCATTAAGTTGACATTGAATGTTTTATTTAACACATATCTTGATAAGTTAAGTGATATATAAAACATTCAATGTCGTGCCGATGCAAAACCAAAACTGTACTATGGTATATTTTTGTGCATGCATACGAAACAAACATATACAAACCTTCTAATTTCAAATCAAATTTGACCTAGTAGTCATACAAATAAGGACAAAATAATTTATGAAATTGACAATATCTTTTCGGGGAATGCCCGTCATACACCCACCATATAGGAGTATTGCCTACACATCAAAAAAAATATACCCATCATGTAATGTACACGTTCAAGTTCTTTCCTGTAGATATGTAAATTGTGCTGGTGGTTAAATGTCTAGCCGTACCAATAAATGAAACAATCAAAGCCACTAGAAAAATCCACTAGCCACTAAAACCAAAATTTGTCCGCTAAAATGCTAATCTAAACAACCAGATCTAGTGGAAAATCCACTGAGTTGGCAACACTGGTTGTATCCTCTCAACTCAACTTCACGTCTTTGTTGATGGCAAATACCAGTGTTGCCAAGAATCGGGCTATTCAGAATCTCCGCTACCTACCTACCGAGTCATCGATTCGGAAATATTCGGAATCTGACGCAAATTCGCGCGAATTTCAAATATTTAAAACATTTTCTACGATCCCATGTTTCAACAGATTTCGATTTAGTGCTATGCTACTTTCGGAGAAATTAATCATATAAGAGAATTATTAATAGAAATCAATTTCGAAGATGCAGAATATTATAAAAAAACCGGTAAAATATTTCAATTTCGTGCGAATATGTGTTAGATTCTGTGTCCGTGACTCGGAAACGGAGTTTCTGATAGCCCTACAGACAAAAAAGGTGTTGTATCTAGGAGATCATCATCAGCCTATAATATATTAGTCCAGGCTGGACTGGACATAGGCCTACCTACCCTAATGAGCGCCATAGCGCAGTCTTTGCTTGCCGCATCCAGCATCTGCCAGCAGTCTTTCGCAGATCGTCATTCCACCTGGCCGGAGGGTGTCCTACACTACGTTTGCCAAGTCGCGGTCTCCACACAAGAACACGTTTACCCCAACTGTAGGTTTTTCGCGAGATATGGCGGGCCCACTGCCACTTCAGCTTGCTAATTCTTTGAGCTATGTGATATGTCGAAAACTTTGGTTCTCTGTCGGATGGATTCATTAGGAATCCTATCCTTCAGAGAAACTTCGAGCATAGCTCTTTCCATCATTTCATCCGACTGGTGGACCAGCCCTACCGTGTTTGTCTACTTCTCAGCTCCGTATATAGGTAGGTCATATTACGGGTAGGAAAGGAAGCACTGATTGAAAACTTTCGTTTTCACACATTGCGGTGCGTGCGGTATAGATGACATGACTCGACGTAGTTTTCCACACGCTGCCCAGCCCAGCTGAATCCTCCTCTTGGACTCCTTCTCATAATAAAATTGTTTTTACCTATACAATCTGCCCAAGGTAAGTGTACCTACTCGAAAACAATTTCGAGAAGGCGGCCTCTACGACGACCAGTCCCGGATCAATGTGGTTATTGGTGATCATGTCACGAGTCATGACTTTGGTTTTTTCCAAAGTCCGATGAGGCTGAGGCACCGTCCAGGATGTGGGTCAGCTCCTCTAGCGACACCAACAGACTGCCTCAATAGAAAACAAAAATATGACACTTATTGACTTCTTGCTCGGGAGAATGCTTTAAGAAAAAAAATATAGATATAATTGGTTAATTTATACACATAGACAGGGCGCTATGGCGCTCATTAGGGCCTATGTCCAGCTGTGGACTAATGTATGATGATGATACACATGTCGTCTTGCAAAGTTAAACCAGTGATGTGAAATTCCGATATCGATTAAATTCCGATTTCAGTAAGTACGGAACCTGTTATATTAGAAATTTTGAGACCAGCAACCAAAGTATAGACAGATTAATTTGCCATATTTTCTGGCGCCAAAATTATAACTATTATAGTTAGATAAAAATGACTTTATAGGACAATGGGCAGATTGGGTGGGACCATACTCCATCCAATAGCAATAAAATGTGTTAGCCGTTGAATTGGTCTATTCAACTGGAACCTTAAGCTGTGACAAAAATTTTCATACCGTTTCAATCCTTGAGCCGTCAGTTCTCAGCATAGAATAGTCCAGTCATTTAAGCTTAAATTTGGTAAGAATCTCGGAATTCGAGATACCCAGCTGTAAATACTTGTATATTGGCACTCTAAAAGTTGTCTCAAAACCTACTTATGGTAGGGTGTGCATTTGTAGAGAATTTTGTATTCTACAATATAGATATTAAGTACAAATAGCAAAAAACCCATAGCAAATGAAATATTTACAACAAATCGATTTTTGTGACACTTGACCTTGAAATTTAATAGTTGCGCAGTGCGCACACCCTACCATATGTAGGTTTTGAGACAACTTTTAGGGTGCCAATATACAAGTATTAAGTATTTACAGACTTACAGCTGGGTATCTCGAATTCCGAGGTGAAAGTACTAAAATAGTACTATATTATTAATCTGGGACTAAAATGTTAGTCTACTATTACTAGACTATTACTGTTCTCAAAAAGAAACAAAAACATGTTTGCTAGATCTTAGCAAACCTCCAAACTGTACGTTTCGTGGGATGCAGAGGCGCGCCGCGGCAACCGCTAGTTTTGACGAGGAAGTCTCGGTTGCCAGTACAAAGTGTAGATTGTCGAAACACAAAAAGTAAAACTACCATTTTATAGTCTGAACTTACGAGAGAATTTATTAACAAAATGATAAATAACGTATTATACTTTAAAGAATTATTAATTTGTACATAATTTATTCTTACAATACAATGAAATAATCTACAAAACGACAACAACAGACATAAATAAAATACAAGTTGAGTTTCTAAGCTTTGTGCTGTTACAAAATCATACAATAACTTATATACTTAATGAAACATATTCAGACAGAAGGCAAGTCTACAACGTTTATATACATTGTATAATATTGTTTCAGCACACAGAACGTTTTTAAGAGCAATTTAATTTGCATTATATAAGTAAATTAGTAACTTAGTATTAACATCTCTTTTATATTCGAATATTTCTTTTGTTCTCTCAATAATTGACTAAGATATTTATTTATATACAGACTAACATTATAGTTAAAATACGAGTTGAGTTGTAAAGTTAATCACAGTTTAAATAAATGGTGTTCATAACCAGAAGTCTGTGACAGTAGGCATAATTATAAGGCCATCTTTTGACATCATACACATACATTTAGAATAATTTATTATAATTAGAATCGTAATAGCACTTTTATAAAACACAAAATCACTTTAATATCAGAACCTTTCATAACTTAAGTACATAACAATAATAGTGCAACTTTGTCATAATAAGCAACGGAAGCTGTGCAAAATAATTAAATTAACAGTAGTTTGTCTCAATTTTTTTACATTATCTAGTTAGATTAATCAGGAAAATTATTATCTATTAAAAAGTATACAAAAATACAATACGCACCAAGGTACTGTCAGGTCACTCGGACGACATTTATATATAGAGAAAAATATGAAGAATTTCAAAATACTATTAGCGCTAGAGGAATGAAAGGTCGAGACAGGCGCGTCGCGGCTGGCGCTGCCTTCTGAGTATTCAGGCCACTATCCACTAGCTAGGGCGGCGCCCCGCTACTCTACGAGGGCCCAGCGCTACAGTCTAATATCATTGGTGGCGGGGTCGGCGGGCGGCGGCGGCGGCGGCGGCGGGGGCGGGGGCGCGCCGTAGCGGTGCAGGCTCAGGAACTTGAGGTTGAAGGAGGAGTTGAGCGCGCGCGGCTGGATGTTGACGGCGGTCTGCGAGCGCTCGATGCGGCGCGGCGGCTCGCTCGAGGCCAGCTCCAGCGAGCGGCCGCGCCCGTTCAGCCGCGACTGGCCGAAGCGCGGCGTGAGGCGCCCGATCAGGTTGTCGGACCGCGGCGGCGCGCCCTCCGCCTCCGGCTGCTTCGGCTTGCGCTTCAGGAAGAAGGGCGTGAGGCGCTCGGCGAGCGGGCGCGGCGCCGCCGACTCGTGCACGTTGGACGTGGAGCTGGAGGCCTTCAGCGCCTTGCCGGTCGCCGGCAGCGCGTGCCCCTTCGTCGGGTTCGACTTGCGGTGCACGCTGAGCCGCAGGAAAGGCTCCTCGTCCGGCGAGGGCGCGGGCGGCGGCGCAGGCGAGGGCTCGCTCTCGTCGGGCGACTCGTCTTCGCAGACTTTGAGCACGCAGTAGGTGTCGCGCTGCAGCTCGTCCAGCAGGCTGTCGTTGGTGGAGACGGCGTCGGCGGCGCTGGAGGGGCGCGGCGCGGGGGGCGCGGGGCGCGCGCGCGGCGGCACCGCGGGCGCGCGCTCCTCGTCGCGCGGGGGCGAGCGCGCGTGCGACATGAAGTCCGCCATGAGCTCGTACTCGCGGCAGCGCGGCTGGGGCGGGTCGGGCTCGAGGCGCTCGGGGCGCGGGCGGCGGGAGAGGGGCTGCGGCTCCACATCCACGTACTCGCATGCGGCGGGGGCGGGCGCGGGGCGCGGCTTGGGGGGCCGGCGCGGGCGCTCCGGGTCCTCCTTGAAGGCGGCCATGGCGAGGTAGCCGGCGGAGGCGGAGAGCGCGCTGCGGTCGGAGGAGCGCTCGGCGGTGCGCCGCAGCGACTCGGTGCTGGAGGCGAGGTCGGCGGGGGAGAGGGGCGGCGCGGGGGACGCGGGCGGCGCGGGGGACAGCTCGCCGGAGCCGCGCCAGCTGCGCAGTAGGGACGCCACGCAGTCGCCGGCGCCCGCCGAGCCCGCGAGGTGCAGGTAGTTGTCGTCGCCGATCGGGGCTTGCCTGCAAGGGAACCATGCGTTAAAGAATGCTCCAAACACCTCGCCTACACCATTTACTAACACAGCTTATAGCTACAGGTGGTACTTACTTGCTGCCGTACTTGGTCTCCCGCGCGAGCGAGCGCCGGTAGATACGATGTCGATGCTCCAGGTCGAACATCGTCTCCTGGAGCTCACGTAGAGTTGCCGCCTCCGCTTCTTTATCCTCGAGACTGATGCTTGGATCTAGAAATAACATATGTACATATTTCAATGTGGGTGTGACAATATATCAATACTCAAGGGATCACCGTGGTAATTCAGTCATGGTAATTTCGTCAGTGGCGTAGCGTGCCATCTCGGCGCCTGGGGCGGGAGACCCATTTTGCCGCTCTATTCTAGCACCTATATGTGCTTAGTTAAAATTAAATTTCACATGCAATGAGGTACCTTTTATTGAAGTTAAAATCGAAAAATATAAAGAAATTGGTGTTTTTTCTGTTTGTTGAAATCTCTACTTTCCGATGGTGTAAGAATGTATATTTATTCCAATAGTAAATGTTCTCAGATTTCACCAAGAGATTTCAACAAACAGAAAACACACCAATTTTTTTAAAGCCAGTATCTGACACATGTATTGAATGAATCATAGATCAGATCTCAAACCGCTTCACCGGCGACCCACCGACCCCGCGGGCCGCCTCCTCCGCCCCACCCACGCTACGCCACTGTCAATCGTATTCTAGTTTCGGTCGCGCGCGGGGTCCAGCCGCAGCGCGCCCGCACCAGTACTTGTGTATCATCAGTGAGCAGTAGTTACTATGGTGTAGGTGCATCAGTGAGCAGTAGTTACCATGGTGTCGGTGCAGTCGGTCCTCGAGCGCGGGCGCGTGCGCCACGAGCAGCGCGTGCAGGCGCTGCAGGTCGCGCGCGGGGTCCAGCCGCAGCGCGCCCGCACCAGTACTTGTGTATCATCAGTGAGCAGTAGTTACCATGGTGTCGGTGCAGTCGGTCCTCGAGCGCGGGCGCGTGCGCCACGAGCAGCGCGTGCAGGCGCTGCAGGTCGCGCGCGGGGTCCAGCCGCAGCGCGCCCGCACCAGTACTTGTGTATCATCAGTGAGCAGTAGTTACCATGGTGTCGGTGCAGTCGGTCCTCGAGCGCGGGCGCGTGCGCCACGAGCAGCGCGTGCAGGCGCTGCAGGTCGCGCGCGGGGTCCAGCCGCAGCGCGCCCGCACCAGTACTTGTGTATCATCAGTGAGCAGTAGTTACCATGGTGTCGGTGCAGTCGGTCCTCGAGCGCGGGCGCGTGCGCCACGAGCAGCGCGTGCAGGCGCTGCAGGTCGCGCGCGGGGTCCAGCCGCAGCGCGCCCGCACCAGTACTTGTGTATCATCAGTGAGCAGTAGTTACCATGGTGTCGGTGCAGTCGGTCCTCGAGCGCGGGCGCGTGCGCCACGAGCAGCGCGTGCAGGCGCTGCAGGTCGCGCGCGGGGTCCAGCCGCAGCGCGCCCGCACCAGTACTTGTGTATCATCAGTGAGCAGTAGTTACCATGGTGTCGGTGCAGTCGGTCCTCGAGCGCGGGCGCGTGCGCCACGAGCAGCGCGTGCAGGCGCTGCAGGTCGCGCGCGGGGTCCAGCCGCAGCGCGCCCGCACCAGTACTTGTGTATCATCAGTGAGCAGTAGTTACCATGGTGTCGGTGCAGTCGGTCCTCGAGCGCGGGCGCGTGCGCCACGAGCAGCGCGTGCAGGCGCTGCAGGTCGCGCGCGGGGTCCAGCCGCAGCGCGCCCGCACCAGTACTTGTGTATCATCAGTGAGCAGTAGTTACCATGGTGTCGGTGCAGTCGGTCCTCGAGCGCGGGCGCGTGCGCCACGAGCAGCGCGTGCAGGCGCTGCAGGTCGCGCGCGGGGTCCAGCCGCAGCGCGCCCGCACCAGTACTTGTGTATCATCAGTGAGCAGTAGTTACCATGGTGTCGGTGCAGTCGGTCCTCGAGCGCGGGCGCGTGCGCCACGAGCAGCGCGTGCAGGCGCTGCAGGTCGCGCGCGGGGTCCAGCCGCAGCGCGCCCGCACCAGTACTTGTGTATCATCAGTGAGCAGTAGTTACCATGGTGTCGGTGCAGTCGGTCCTCGAGCGCGGGCGCGTGCGCCACGAGCAGCGCGTGCAGGCGCTGCAGGTCGCGCGCGGGGTCCAGCCGCAGCGCGCCCGCACCAGTACTTGTGTATCATCAGTGAGCAGTAGTTACCATGGTGTCGGTGCAGTCGGTCCTCGAGCGCGGGCGCGTGCGCCACGAGCAGCGCGTGCAGGCGCTGCAGGTCGCGCGCGGGGTCCAGCCGCAGCGCGCCCGCACCAGTACTTGTGTATCATCAGTGAGCAGTAGTTACCATGGTGTCGGTGCAGTCGGTCCTCGAGCGCGGGCGCGTGCGCCACGAGCAGCGCGTGCAGGCGCTGCAGGTCGCGCGCGGGGTCCAGCCGCAGCGCGCCCGCACCAGTACTTGTGTATCATCAGTGAGCAGTAGTTACCATGGTGTCGGTGCAGTCGGTCCTCGAGCGCGGGCGCGTGCGCCACGAGCAGCGCGTGCAGTCGCTGCAGGTCGCGCGCGGGGTCCAGCCGCAGCGCGCCCGCACCAGTACTTGTGTATCATCAGTGAGCAGTAGTTACCATGGTGTCGGTGCAGTCGGTCCTCGAGCGCGGGCGCGTGCGCCACGAGCAGCGCGTGCAGGCGCTGCAGGTCGCGCGCGGGGTCCAGCCGCAGCGCGCCCGCACCAGTACTTGTGTATCATCAGTGAGCAGTAGTTACCATGGTGTCGGTGCAGTCGGTCCTCGAGCGCGGGCGCGTGCGCCACGAGCAGCGCGTGCAGGCGCTGCAGGTCGCGCGCGGGGTCCAGCCGCAGCGCGCCCGCACCAGTACTTGTGTATCATCAGTGAGCAGTAGTTACCATGGTGTCGGTGCAGTCGGTCCTCGAGCGCGGGCGCGTGCGCCACGAGCAGCGCGTGCAGGCGCTGCAGGTCGCGCGCGGGGTCCAGCCGCAGCGCGCCCGCACCAGTACTTGTGTATCATCAGTGAGCAGTAGTTACCATGGTGTCGGTGCAGTCGGTCCTCGAGCGCGGGCGCGTGCGCCACGAGCAGCGCGTGCAGTCGCTGCAGGTCGCGCGCGGGGTCCAGCCGCAGCGCCAGCGCCGCGCGCCCGCAGCAGCTCTCCGGGCTCGAGGCGCCGCCGCACCCTTCCGCTTCGGCTTCCGGACGCCCGCAGCTGTTCACAAACAAAACACATTATTATTTTGGTAGGTTATTCATAATGAAAGGCTAATCCGTTCAGTAGTTTTTGTGTGTAAGAGTAACAAAATTTCATATGTTAACTTATTACTGTATTATATAAGTAAGGAAAATAGGATAGGGTACTATTTAAGGTACTATATACTATATAAGTATAAGTAAGGCTAGGGTAACATGTCCAGTGCGTGTCCGCGTAGTAGCCGGCGTGCGGCTGCGCGGCGGCGCAGTGCCGGCACAGCGCGGACAGCAGCCGCACCCACTCCGCGCGCTCCACGCAGTTGATATAAGTATAAGTAAGGCTAGGGTACCATGTCCAGTGCGTGTCCGCGTAGTAGCCGGCGTGCGGCTGCGCGGCGGCGCAGTGCCGGCACAGCGCGGACAGCAGCCGCACCCACTCCGCGCGCTCCACGCAGTTGATATAAGTATAAGTAAGGCTAGGGTACCATGTCCAGTGCGTGTCCGCGTAGTAGCCGGCGTGCGGCTGCGCGGCGGCGCAGTGCCGGCACAGCGCGGACAGCAGCCGCACCCACTCCGCGCGCTCCACGCAGTTGATATAAGTATAAGTAAGGCTAGGGTACCATGTCCAGTGCGTGTCCGCGTAGTAGCCGGCGTGCGGCTGCGCGGCGGCGCAGTGCCGGCACAGCGCGGACAGCAGCCGCACCCACTCCGCGCGCTCCACGCAGTTGATATAAGTATAAGTAAGGCTAGGGTACCATGTCCAGTGCGTGTCCGCGTAGTAGCCGGCGTGCGGCTGCGCGGCGGCGCAGTGCCGGCACAGCGCGGACAGCAGCCGCACCCACTCCGCGCGCTCCACGCAGTTGATATAAGTATAAGTAAGGCTAGGGTACCATGTCCAGTGCGTGTCCGCGTAGTAGCCGGCGTGCGGCTGCGCGGCGGCGCAGTGCCGGCACAGCGCGGACAGCAGCCGCACCCACTCCGCGCGCTCCACGCAGTTGATATAAGTATAAGTAAGGCTAGGGTACCATGTCCAGTGCGTGTCCGCGTAGTAGCCGGCGTGCGGCTGCGCGGCGGCGCAGTGCCGGCACAGCGCGGACAGCAGCCGCACCCACTCCGCGCGCTCCACGCAGTTGATATAAGTATAAGTAAGGCTAGGGTACCATGTCCAGTGCGTGTCCGCGTAGTAGCCGGCGTGCGGCTGCGCGGCGGCGCAGTGCCGGCACAGCGCGGACAGCAGCCGCACCCACTCCGCGCGCTCCACGCAGTTGCTGGCCTGTACGAACAGAACGCGCTCGCGGTGCACTGAAAACAACACATATTACTATTATATATTTTTATGTATATTATATATTTATTTGACGACCGATGTAGCTCGGCGGAAGGGTTCAATTCCCTTCGATTTAACAATTTTTTTGCATTAAAATTGCGTTGTAATTCCGTATACGTAATGGTAATCGTGTAAAGTAATGTTTTTCAAAACAAATCTAAATATGCCACCGTCCATTTTGCCGTGCCGTCTAAATGAGTCTAGCACTACGGACAAAGATAGCTTTCATCGCGCCGCATCCTGACCATGTTATACAAAGAGTAATCATCATCTATCATCATAAACATATAAAATACACTGCTGGACATAGGCCTCTTTTTTAATGAAGATGGTCGAGTGTTTGGCCAATATCTCACGTAGTACGAGTGGCCTCCCCTAATGAGCGCCATAGCGCCCTGTCTTCAGCTTGTCAGCATCCAGCATCTACCTTCAATCTTTCGCAGACCGTCATCCCCCTGCCCAGACGGACAATGAGAAGTGTTGTGTCGTTGTATATATACTGACTTATTTGAAAGATGTTGTTAGCCAATGAGAGATGTCGTTGTATATAAACTGACCTATTAGAAAGATGTTAGCTAATGAGAGATGTCGTTGTATATAAACTGACCTATTTGAAAGATGTTGTTAGCCAATGAGAGAAGTCGTTTTATATAAACTGAACTATTTGAAAGATGTTGTTAGGTAATGAGAGATGTCGTTGTATATAAACTGACCTAATTGAAAGATGTTGTTAGCTAATGAGAGATGTTGTTGTATATAAACTGACCTATTTGAAAGATTTTGTTAGCCAATGAGAGATGTCGTTGTATATAAACTGACCTATTTGAAAGATGTTGTTAGCCAATGAGAGATTTTGTATATTAACTGAACTATTTGAAAGATGTTGTTAGCTAATGAGAGATGTCGTTGTATATATACTGACTTATTTGAAAGATGTTGTTAACTAATGAAATATGTCGTTGTATATAAACTGACCTATTTGAAAGATGTTGTTAGCCAATGAGAGATGTCGTAGTATATAAACTGACCTATTTGAAAGATGTTGTTAGCTAATGATAGATGTCGTAGTATATAAACTGACCTATTTGAAAGATGTTGTTAGCCAATTTGAGATGTCGTTGTATATATTGACCTATTAGAAAGATGTTAGCTAATGAGATGTCGTTGTATATATACTGACCTATTTGAAAGATGTTGTTAGCTCCGAGCGGCGCGCCGGCGGGCGGACAGTCGACGGGCGCGACGGCCAGCACTCCGGATAGGGACAGCTTGTGTGCCGCAGTCTTAGCGCCGCATCGCGACCAGGATAGTTCACCGCTGTAATGTACGACACATTATAACAACTTACATGTAAACTGAAGGAAATACTGATACTAACATCTAATTTAGTTATTATTTATGGAAATTTCTAATTAGCCGTTAGTTACCCATCATTTTTGTAATGATAGTTACCTAGCTGTAAGTTTCCCTAAAATAGTAAAATAAATAAATAAATAAAGTCATTAGTGGACTGGTAAGACGCGCTTACGTCCAAGTTAAAAAGAACAGGATGGAGATGAGTTCAAACAACCTTATTGTGAAGAAAATGGCAATTTTTACTTCTTTTGATGATAATTGATCGTGACTCTTTTAAGCATCAAACGTCAAGTTCTTAATATAATAGACAACTTTTTCAATATTTTTTTGTAAAAGAGTTAAGCTTCTTCAACTTTATAAAAGTCTACAAGAAATAAAACATAGTTAAATCAAAAAAAATGTAATAGGCACCGAGTTAAATAATAGAGAATAGTCCTTACCTAGTTAATCTAAAATGTCTCCGTTTGACGTGCGTATGCGCAGCGCGCCATCTTCTCCTGGGCGAGCCGCCGTTCGAGCGTATCCCTTCTGACCGTTTTATCATAGTCCTGTTAAATACAAAACACACTTGTATAAGCAATAGAATGGAACTCTTATTTTCCAAAAAGTCTAAATCCGTGGCAACATATTGTACTTTTGTTTTAGCAAAACTAAAACTTCTGTACCATATGCCGGGAACAGAAGTTTTAGTTTTGCTAAAACAAAAGTACAATATGTTGCCACGCATTACACACTTTTTTCCTGGATAAGAAGTCTTATTTTATCCAGGAAAAAAGTGTGTAATACCTTAATTCACTATAGATTTTGGTAAACTATAATTTTTCTAGTATTCAATATTTTTTATTGGCAAAATAAACTAGAATAATCTTCTTAACGAAATCTGTCAACTAGATAAAAATTTAAAACATAGTAAGTCCCGATATTTCATGAGTCTCTGAATATTGCATTCTTTTATTCAGTCTTCATTTACTCACTTGTCAACAATTGAACTTAATAGGCGTGCATGTGTCAAAAAGATAATAAAAACGTGGACTGAGTATAAATAAAATCTGGCTGAACACTCTCGATGAAGCCTACTAAATAAGTAAAAGACAAATCAAGCCATCAATCCGTTTGGTTTAGATATACGAGTAAAGACAAACAGAATGTGCACAGACAGATACATACGCATTATGTAATTTATAATATCACATCATACCACTCTTTTTGGGTTGGGTAAACATGCTAATCAGTAACTTATTAAAATCAGTCTAGATGATTACAAACTTGATACATATTTTTTTGTATAACTACAAAATATGTTGTTTGTATCAAAACAAAATATAAACTACCTACAAAAAAAAGTTGATACTTGCCGTATTTTTGGGAAATTGAAGACTGAGTGTGGATGAAAACAGAATACATACCCGTAGCTGATCCATTGTTAGCACAAACATATAATTTAATATGAAAATGATATAAAACTATATTTATAACTATAATCAATGAAAGCCAAGGGAAGACAACTGTTCTCTCAAACTATCCATTAACCTTGTAACGCCAGAAATCATAAGATTTGTCAACCTCCAGCGACCTAGTGAATCGACCTGACCCTGGCGAAATGGACGCGAAAATGGAATCATATAAAACCGACGTAAGCGGTTAAAGGGTTAAAAGATTGAAAAACTATTTTAGTATTTATAAAACTTACCCTTCTTTTAATAAAACAGGAGTCTCTTGTATGTTGTTGTTCTGTGTTTCCGTGCTGGTGGAGATTATTTCAAGAAACTGTTTTATTGCTTGCACCTGAAACAAGATGGAACTCTCATAATATGTTTTTAAACCAATGGTACTGCTGAGGGTCTGCTTCATTGGCGTATATGTTTAGGGTTTGGTCCGTGCCCACCCGAGTGTCCACCCCAGGGTGAGACATCATTATCATCACTACATAGTATAAAACAAAGTCGCTTTCTCTGTCCCTATGTCTCTTTGAATGCTTAAATCTTTAAAACAACGCAACGGATTTTGATGCGGTTTTTTTTAATAGATAGAGTGATTCAAGAGGAAGGTTTATACGTATAAAATAAAACCGTGCGAAGCTGGGGCGGGTCGCTAGTTGACATATATAGGTGGGATGGCGAGTGGACCGTTGTTAGTCCTTACCCCAGAATTATACATTCAGTCAAAAAAGTATCGGGAATGGATGATTTGTTTATGGTTCCAAATTTAAATTTTTGTTTTTTTTTGTTGTTGTTAGGTTGGCACAACTGTTTGCCATTTTGGCGCGGAGTTTGAGTTGCATCTGTTATTTATATTAAATACAGTGCTGTTTTTAGTTACATCATATCTAGTGTGTATTGCGAATTTCACAATGGACAAAAACATCGAACAAAGAGTTTGTCTTAAGTTTTGCATCGCCAATGGAATTTCGTGTTCGGAGTCACTGAAAATGTTACAGAAGGCTTTCGGTGAATCGACTTTATCAAAAACACGTGCTTATGAGTGGTACAAAGCGTTCAAAAGCGGTCGAGATGTGATGGAAGATTTGCCTCGCTCTGGTAGGCCATCAACGTCTGCAATTGAAGTTAACATCGCAAAAGTGAAGGAAACAGTGACTGAAAATCCTCATTCAACTTTGCGAGAGATAGCCGCCGAACTTTCTGTATCTCACGAGTCGATCCGTACCATTTTAAATAATCACTTGGGTATGAAACATGTTGCCGCTCGACTAGTCCCAAAAGACCTGAATTTTCTCCAAAAACTCAATCGCATGAGAGTCGCTGAGGACATGCTAGAACGAGTCAATTCCGAACCAACATTCATGAAACGCATTATTACTGGTGACGAGACGTGGGTTTATGAGTTTGACATGCAAACTAGTCAACAAGCTTCGGAGTGGCGCCTTCCAACTGAACCGAAACCGAAAAAACCACGCCAAAGTCGATCAAAAGTCAAAGTCATGTTGACTGTTTTCTTTGACTCTCGCGGTGTTGTGCACTCGGAATTCTTGCCGGAAGGTCAAACGGTAAATAAAGAATATTATTTGAGCGTTATGCGGCGTTTAAGAGAGCAAATTCGACGAAAAAGGCCAGATTTGTGGAAAGAAAATTCTTGGATTTTGCACCACGATAATGCGCCTTCGCACAAGGCCATCATTGTGACCGAATTTTTGACCAAACACTCAACAAATAC